>VDFB02047397.1:8704317-8846276 GCA_007258455.2 Sequoia sempervirens
ACCATAACTATGAGCAATTTCTTTAAAGTAGAAGAAGGAAACATGAGAGCTTACTCAGAAAACCCTATGCCAAGTCATATGTTTCTAATAAGATACATCATGAAAAAGGGTAGTATGTCACATGTGAGCAAACTTAAGGCATGTTGTCCACATCCCAAGCTTGCTCTTATATGTACATGAAAGGTTAATGGCTAGCCAAAAGAGGCAATGACAAGTGACATACAAGGAAAAGGCTACCTAACCCCTTGCCTCCACTTAGTGCAGGACAAAGGTGAGCTGGAATGATTAATGAAATGTATGCTATAGTGAAAATCAGTATTAATTAGAGGAATTAGGTTCCCCCACATAAGGAAGAACACCAAACAACTTAAGATGTTGGATTTTACTACTCAAAGCCTTACATTCATTAGTATAATGACCATGAACTCTATGATAGGCGCACAATGAAGTCTTGTAATATAATTTTTTTCAAATTTGTGGAGGAAGGGAAATCAAGTGATCTTGGAGGAGTCTCGACAAGATACCCTCTTGATCAATGATAGAAGATAGTCTTGTAGTTCGTGACAAAGAGACATCTTGCTTAGTATTAGTTGGCACACCTACGCAAGATTCTTGAGATTGTGATATTTTTTTCTCCTTTGCAAGAGGGTTTAAAATCTAACAGATTCAATTCATGAGTGTTTTGTGATATAACATTGTAATTAAGCGAAGATTTCATTGTTTGTTGCATGTTGTGTAAAGGATGAATTTTAATACCACTAGTGTCAATGAGTTGAGGATGTATGACTATTAAGGTTGTTGTAGGAGAATCTTTGTGAGAGTGTTAATGTTGAGTGAAGGCTTGGCGATTTCTATCAAAGGACAATAACCAAGACCATGAGTTGTTTGTTGTGTGATAGGATCAATAGGGTTGTGGATACCTTGCTCGTGAGCACCACATCCTTTCCCACTATATCCCAGTTGTTTCATGAGTTCATAACCTTTTCCATAAAGCTTTTTCATTTCCTTTGGATCTGGTTGTTGGTCGTTGTTGTGTTCATCAAAGGCTGTATAATTTTCTTCTTTTTTTGAATTGGTTGAGGTGGATGCTTTTGAAGGATCATGCATGAGTGGTGGTGTGAAGTCTAAAGAACCCCAATCATCATTTAATAGCTTCATGTGTTTTTCTTTGTTTTGTTTTTGTAAGGGTTTCACATGTATAGTTGATGTTGATGTGTTTAAGGGATTTTCTTTGTGTTTCTCAAGTTGTAAGACACTATAAGGCTCAGGATCAGTGTCAAAGGTGTATACTTTGTTGTTGTAAATGTATTTCATTTTTTGATGAAGAGTGGAAGGAACACCATTCATTACATGAATCCATGGTCTACCTAAGATAAGATTAAATGAAAGTTCATGAGGCATAACATGGATTGGTGTATTCAATGTAGCCACTCTGACTTGAAGAGGTATAATGATCACCCTAAGTGGTCTCTTTTTGACATTGTCAAATCCCTTAAGATAGAAAGAATTAGGTTGAATGTTTGATTGATCAATGCCAAACCTATCCAAAAGGCTCACACTACACACATGAGTAGATCTGGTATCTACAAAAGTTCTCTTTATCCTTGTGGTATTGTATTGAGCTATGATCATGAATGCATCATTTTTTTATGCACTTCCAAAGGGGTAAGTTCACTTTGGTGGAAAATAATTCCAGCATTTAATCCTTGAATTATGGCTACTATGTCAGTTGGTTGTGCATTAGAAGGGATAGGAACTTGTTGTAAGGCCTTTTTTTGAAGCATAGTGTGATAGGTAGGTGAATTTTGAAGGTCCCAGAGAGATATCTTTGTGGGAGTGCTCTTAAGTTGTTCAACAAGATCATACTCCCTTGATCAAGGTAGTATAGAATTTGGCAAAGGTAAGGAGGTTGGGTTTGATTGTTTTGGTTGTGGATTGTTTCTAGTGTTATATGTATGAGCAACGGTATTATGACTCGGATGTTTTGACACATTGCGTTGAGGTCAATAAAGGATAAGTTCAGGTTTGTTGTGAGTGTGAGGTTTGTGTGAAGGTGGGTATAGAATTAGAGGGTTCTTAGGATGTCCCGTGGGGTATGTATGAGGACCATTGATAGAGGTGGATCTAATGGACACTTGTGCATTCATAACCTCAGCGGTCTTGCTTTGATGTATCTCTAATAAAGGGAAATCTAGAATCACCTTTTTATCATGAGCTAAGGAAGACATGTGACTATTGTTGTCATTTTTTAACACCATGATATTCTCCCTAGGAGGACATTTTTTAGGAGAACTATGAATCAATTTTTTTTTAAATTCATAGATTGGTTCTTCTAAAATGACTTCATTGCAAGTAGGGGAATGATCAATGGTTGAATTATCTTGCTCAGTAAGGGTTGCCTTAGGTGAAAGGGGACAAGTAGGATTTCCATGACTCTCATTGGTTGTGTTTTCTATCATCAAAAAATCTTCCTTACAACTAGGGGAGATACTAGGAGAAGAACAAGTATGATTATCATGATCATTTAAGACTTCATTCCTTTGTTCCCTAATGTTTTCTAAAATAGGATAGGTGGGGGAAGGACCATAAAGAGGGTAGTTGTAGACAAACATATCCTCATAATTTATAATCTTATCTTCCTTGAAATCATTCTCATATCCCAAAGAAGAATGGAAATTAGGTAAGGTGATTTTTAGGAATGTGTCTATGATTTCATTCTCTTGTGCTAAAATATCTTCCCAAAGGGGATGAGGAGAAGGACAAACAAGATCCTCATAATTCTCAATGATTGTATCTTCTTTCACCAAGATACCTTCATCACTAAAAGGAGAGGTATTGGGAGAAGTACAATTATGATCACCATGGTTATCTATGTTTGTATTCTCTTCTAACATAGCATCCTCACAAACAAGAGACATAGTAGGGGGTGTAAGTTTAAGGTTAACATTGTCATTTTTTCTCTCTTGCACTAAGAGACTTTCATAACTAGGGAATGCATTGAATGAATGACTAACATGATTATTTACTAACTTGTTCTTTGCAAATTTGGAGAAGATTGAAACTAACATTTGGAAAAAAAAAGTAAACTATACAAACTTGAAATGCAATGTAAGGATGTAAAATTAAATGTAATTTATAGGTTTTAAACAAGCTAATTTTTTTTTTACACGATGCAACAATCTGAAAATGAAATGTTGTAAATGCTAAAGTGCAATTATGTAATGCATGAAATGAGCTAATTTAAGCTAAATCTAATGAAATGCATGTTATAGAAACTCAGCCAACTGATATAGATAGGTAATGGCACCAAACAAAAGCTGAAAATTAGGGTTTTCAGTTCTATAAAAGGAAGTTTTAGGGGTGAAAAGTGACTGATTCGCCCAAGGTGGTGAATGAGTCCCAATGGAGATTGTCTTGAGAATTTTTAGATCTTTTTGATTTATTTTAATTTTTTTTATATTGTATGATGCAAATCTAAGATGAAAATGTAGAATTTTAGAAATTTTTTAATGATTTAAGATGCAAAAATGCAACCTATATGTGCTTTCACTAATGCAAAAATATGAAAACTCTAGAATGGAAATTAACTAATGAAAAATGCAATGAAAATTCAATGCAAGCTAGACCTAGGATGATGAAGGACTCCAAATCTTAAAATAAAAGTGTTCTAAAGTCAGGTTCACCAAAATGTACACAAAAATTTTGGCACCCGAATGTCTTCTAGCCCTTCTAGGGTTTTTCACCTAAAAGGGGAAAGAATGGGCCAAAATGAAATGTAAAAACTAAAAGATTAATGCAAGGATGGATGAAATATGTCTAATTAAGATGATATAAATGCAGAAAACTAAAGAAAGATATTGATTATTAAATGAAAACAAAAGAAATGTAAGATGTTTGAAAACATAGTATGAAATGTAAAAAGACCTAGAAATGAAAGTAAACTATACATAAATGAAACTAAATGTGTGCACCTAAGAACTTGTTGGAGACTGGAAATGACTTCAAAAATGTTGTTGATACTAAAAATTTGGCCTATAGGGACTCATTTTCCATTCTGGCGAATTAGTCCCAGATCTAAGAAACTATTCCAAATCCTATTTTAGACAAATGGGTGTCTAAAACTGTACAAAACCTTTTTCAAGCCTAGCAGTGGGACTCATATGCCACCAATGGTGAATCAGTCCAATTTTGAATTTTTAAAAATACAAAAGTGGAAATGGAAGCCCTCGGTCAGCACTTTGGTTCCTAACAAGTGTCTTCCTCCAAAAGTATAATTTCTAGCACTAAAACTGACTTTTTGTTGATATTTTGGCTTTGCAAGCAAGGAGAGGTCTTCAACAATCTTAAAAATTGATCTTTAGTGATTTCCAAGCCTTCAAGATGCCTAAATTTGCAAACACACAAGAAAAGAAAGAGAAATGTTGGATGTTAGGGCATGGCGGTTTGCCTTGGTCAAACCCCTTTTTAGGTAATTAAACTGAAATGAAGAAAGAATGTAATGAAGCATGAAACAATGGAGTTAATACCTTTCCATGATGATTGATCTTGGATTTTTGCAATAATAGATGAAGAATCTTCCCTTGATTGTTTGAAAAATGACATTGAATGACTTGGAATGTTAAAACCCTAGTTTTCTTGACTTGAAGTGGAAGACAAATGATGAGCGAGTTAAAGTTCTTATGAATTAGGGTTTAGAAGCTTGTATTTATAGGAAATCCACCTAATTTTCCCATTAATTTGATCCCTAAGGCCGACATGGAGAAAAATTAAACTTAAAACCTAATTCTTCCCACTCAAACCCCAAAAAATGACTCAAATGGGACTCATTTACCATCAAGGGTGAATGGGTCCCACTTGGATGGGACTAATTTTCCCCTAATGGAAAATGGGTCCCATAGGGGCCATTCTACTAGTTGGAATGTCAGGAAATACGAAAATTAGGTTTATATGATGACTTTGTCAATTATTTGATCAAATTATGCCTTGAGATGCATAATAAGGGGTAATATTGGCCTATTAATGATGATGTAAAGGGTAGATAAGGAAAAGGACACAAATTTCAATGTGAAAGTGTGATTAAATACACTTTTCATTATTAAAATGAGGTCCTCATAGCCTAGAAAGGCACAACATCCAATGTGAATGTGTAAAACACATTACAACACTAGATTAAAGTCAATTTTAATTTACAAGTCTTCTAGATTAATGTGATAATGCATTTAAATATATTTTATATTATTGAATTAGGGGAAAGTGGGTTCATTAAGTCTAGAGAGGTGTGAAAGTCTTGTACAACACCTTTACAAGACATTGTTAAATGCATTTTATTTAGTTTTTAAGGGTCCAAGACCTAGTGTGGATGTGAAAAACACCTCACAACACCAAATCAAGGGCTTAGTAAGTTCAATTTATCATCAATTATTCCCAAATCAAACTAGAAAAAGGGGATACTTTTTTCATGTCCACACTCAAGAAGGACGTAGTTGAATATGTAACCAAATGCTTGAAATGTCAGTGAGCTAAATATAAACATGTTCATCCAATAGGGCTCCTCTATCCTCATGATATACCTAAGTACAAGTGGTAGGTGATCAGCATGGACTTTATATAGGGTCACCTTTGAGTAAAAATAGGCATGATGTCATCTTGGTACTATAGTCGATAAGCTAACTAAGGTGGCACATTTCATTCCAGGGAACCTTAAGAATGGATTGTTGACCTTGGTCAAGAAATTTTTCCAAGAGATCTTTTGTTTGCATGGAGTGCTTGAGACTATCATATCTGACAAGATACTTGAATAACATCTAGATTTTGGATGACCTTGAATGTAGCTTCAGGAACTAAGTTGAATTTTAGTTCAGCATATCATCCTTGGACCGACAATCAAACAAAGAGAATCAATCAGGTAGTGGAGGATCTCCTTTGAATGTATTGTATGGACCAATAGTATAAATGGTAAGAGTACCTACTGTTGGTAGAATTTTCCTATAATAACTCTTTTCATGCATCCCTAGGTATGGAACCTTTCAAGGCTTTTTATGGGATAAAGTTTCATGCACCCATTAGTTGGGACAAGTTGGAAGACAAGATCATAGTGGGTCTTGAATTCCTTAAGGATATGGAATAGAAAATGAGACTCATCAAGGGTAGACTAAAGCAAGTTGAGGATAGATAGAAAAGCTATGCTGACAAGAATAGAACCTTCAAAAAAATTGTAGAAGTGGATAAAATTTTTATGAGAGTCAAGCCACACAAGAGCTCTATTACTTTTGGGAAATCTTCCAAGTTGGCTCTAAGATATGTGGTTCCTTTTGATGTGTTGGAAGTGATTAACCCAATTGCATACTAACTTACTCTACCACCTACTCTAGCTCAACTCAATATTGTATTTCATGTTTCCTTGCTTAAGCCATATCGTCCAGATGTAGCTCACATACTTGATTGGAATTCCTTATAGGTGCAGGATCTAGGGGTGGTGCTAGTGGAACCCATAAGAATTTTAAATAGACAGAACGTCAAGTTGCAAAATAGAGATATTGTTCAATATAAGGTTGAATGGGACCAATATTCTAAGGATAGTGCCACCTGGGAGGATGTGAAGGAGATAGAACACTCCTTTCCTCATTTGATTCCTAGATAAACTCTTGATATTTCATTGAGATATTATTACTCTATTATTTTGGATTTGCATGTTATGATATTTTATTTTGGAAACAGTATGATTGAATATTGAAATAGACATATATGATTCAATTTTATCTAAGAATACATCAAGACGATGTCTCTTGCTAGTGGGGAAGGATGTCATGTCTCAATTTTTTCTTACATTCAACAATTTTAAATTATTTAAAATATTTGGAAAATGAAATTTATCAATTTTTTACTTGTGATAAATTTAAGAATTCAACATCATTTGAAAATGTTTATCCACATAAACTTTATGATTGAATATGGAGGATGGATGTTATGATGTATTAATGAAATCATTTCGATTAGTAAATAGTTAATAATGAAACTCAGATAAAAGTGCAAGTGTGTGAATGCAGGAACTGGATTGAAGAACAAGAACATGGTTGAGGCAAGAGTATTTAGCCAAATGATAATTGGTAAACTTGTTGTAATCTAGATCACTCACACCACTAGAAAAATCATGGTATCTACAATTGAAATTTGCATCGATATGATATCATCTTTAATACATGAATGTCTTGTGTTTTCCTTAAGACAAGGAAAGATATGGCAAAGAAAAAATAGGTAAAGTAATGGACAACAAATCAATTATTCATTTATTATGCCTTGTACTTATTTAAATGATTTCTTTTTGTTTATAATTCAAAAAGAAAGTATGTATATGTATATAGATGTATGTATATAGACATATGCATATAAGCATATATGTCGAGTTAGATATACAAATCATAAAATGTATGATTAAAATGAAAAGAATATGATGATTTTCCTTACCTCTACCTTATAGAGATCATTTCTTTTAAAAATAAAGAAAACCACGATAATCATGTATGGTCGAATATATATAAATATATATATATATATATATATATATATATATATATATATATATATATATATATATATATATATGAGTGTATGAATATATATATATATATATATATATATGTATATAAAGTGTAACATATAATAAAATGAGCATATAAAATACATATATAAATGAATGTTTTCATTTAAAATCACCGTTTTGGAATTGAATGCAAAATACCATGATATGTAATCTTGGTCTACTTTGTTTTTAAAAATTAGAAACAATGGATTTGAATGAGCAGTGGGCCACCCATAACCCCTACAAAAGATCTTTTATTACAAAAGAATAGTGGGTAGATAATTAAGGTAAAAACCAAATATAGAATGCAATTTGCATTCATAATAAAAAAAAGAGAGGGAAGATTGCGAGATTAAGGGATTTTGGAGGAAAAAGCCAATTTTGGTTGAGAACTTGTGGATTTTATTGTTGTTTCAACCTATAGTTGGCCTTTGGAAAAAAGAGAGGTATGGATAGAATAGAAACATTCCATTTTATGCATAATCGATAGCTTTTCCTTTGTATTGAATCCTCTGAATATCTTTGCTTTGAATGAAATCGATTCATTATTAATGTTTAATCTACGTGGCCTTATACTCACCGTCTATGAAGTGAGATAGGCTTGAACCCTCCCATTCACCCTCTTTTACATTGATCTATCCTTTTTTAGGAATTTGTATATTGCACCTTATCATTTTTCCAAAGAAGGCATCCGCTATGCATTCTTTATGCATTCATCGATTGAGCAGAGTTGGCTCTTAGTCGACCTTTGTTATAATTTGAATCGGCTTGTAGCCGAATGTGTTATCATTTATATTTGGATTATAGCCGATTGTGCTACTATTTGAATTGGCTTGTAGTCGATTGTGTTATCATTTGTATTTGGTTTATGGCTGATTGTGTTATTATTGAATCAACCTTAGTTGACTATTATACCCTTTGAATCATCCTTAGTTGACTATTAATATCCTTTGGATCGACTTATAGCTATATATTTTCACCATATCAATAGGCTTACAACCGAATGTATTTTCCCTTAGAGGTTGATTATAGTCGAGCGATGTTACCGTTTGGGTCAGCTTCACCCTCTCTAATAACCTAAGTCATTGTGTTTTATCCTTTTTATGACAAGTCTCCCACATATGAGACTTTTAACCATTGCATGTATGATGCTCATATCTTTCATTGCTTATCCAAATTGTTATGTCATGGGATCTTAGTAGCACTTGGCTTCATAGCCGATGAGGCCCATCCTAAACCACCAATTTGGTGATGGTAAGATCATCATGGGTTCTTTGGAGTCCAATGAAGGGGTGACTAGAACCTATTTCCTTCCCACTCCATAGCTTCATCAATCATTGCGATTTCTTTTGTTTCACAAAATAAAAAGATGTTAAACATCTTTTTTGGCATCAAATCGAACCACCATTGTATATATGTTGGTTCCTCTTCAAACTATCATTGGAAACTAGCATGCCTATGCATGACAACGCCAAGTATTGGTTGAGGGATCATCCCATTTACTATAACTTATCCATAATGTTTTAAGAATATGAAGGCCTAAAGAGTGTTGTTTGCACTATTCTTTATATAATGGTATAATTCGTTAGTGGGGAATTCACACAACGACTACCCACATTAACAGACAACTATGGTAGATCCCCATGATTAAACATGTATCTTGTATTACTAACCCCAATGTCTATTTAGCCTGATCTATATCCTAAAATGAAGGATAATGTATATTCATTATAATTTGGACTGACTAAAAGAATCAGGAGGATTATTTCTTTAATTGATTGAATAAACAAAGACAGAGAATTTGGAAACATCAAAATGACATAATCATATAAAGGGAAGAATGTAATAATTAGAATACAAGAACATTCTTTTACTTTCTAGTGAAACTTATGAAAATATTGAAGGATTTTTCCTATAAACTGAATTAAAACCAGTGCATTTATATTAAATCTTCTCATTTTGAATCCAAAAGTTATTATTGGAAAAAAAAAAAAGGGTTTCTAGTTAAATTTAATGTTATCTTTACTGCACATTAAATGAAATTAGAAGCAAAAAAAATTGTGTGAATTATGGCTCTTTTCTGTTAATAAAACAATGTATACGCATACTTTAAATTCTGTAAATTGAAGGCCATATATGTTTATATACATGAACCAATTATGTATATACAAATATATGTGATATACCTTCTTTTAATAGTTTATTTTTCTTATTTGAATAATGTAAGTTTCATTCCATGTAGAAAGGAGTAAGGAAATATTGTAATTTGTATGGTTATGCATGTGTTTTGAAATTTAATCGATGAAAATAGATCACAATATAATGATATAATTTTTGTTGCATTTACATAAATATCAGCAAAATTGATTCAATTTACTTTACAATAATTTGTTGATTACATAAAATGCTTATGTGAAACATGTAAAAATTGTTCTCGTATAATTTCTAATTTAATATCATAGAAGGTTAGCTAAGTTAACTTGTTATAAAATCAGATTGTATGTTTGTAAACTAATTATTTAGAAGGGAGTCATGTTTCCTTATGTATGTAGAAGGTTATCTTCTGGTACAGATGCCGAAAATGGGTTAACAAAGAGTATAGGTTTTTCTTTTTCCAAAATCTATCATTTTGTAGCTGTATACAGCATATGCTTGGCCAAGTGTTTGTAGCCCATGATATTGAATGGACTAATATTTATGATATAACTCTCTACCATTTCCTAACATTGATCTTGCATGCTCTAAATATAGATAGAAATGTGTGTAGTTATGTTAGACGTGCACCAAATTCCACCTTGCATATTGTTATCTCTTGCTAAGTATTTCGCACAGGGTATGGTATTCTTTGAGTTAGGAAGAATTTTGGGGAAGCATAGCTTCGTGGTTGGGTGGAAAAGCACCTGAACCATGTTCTCATCCACCAGATGTAGCAAACATTGGAAGTGGAATTACATCATCTTTGATTATTGTACTTTGTACTACTTGATGTATAATTTGAGTTGACTAAGTGGTAATGTTATCCTAGTCAAGCTATGTAACCTAACATTTTGACATATGGAAATGAATATAATTCATTATTTTGACATGTTGTACTGTGATAGAAAATAGTTATTCATTTTGTGTCTTGAATTTAATATTCATAGTGTCATAAATGATTTATTTGGTGTTATTTTGGAATGACACATTACATAGTCTATCTTATCAACCATTAACCTAATTAAAATATAATTTATGGTTTGAATTTTTATTGTGCAAGCAACTTTAGAGCCATCAAATACTTCAAGGAGGCTCGATTTTGATGATCTGAAAAAAGATTGGGATTTGCTAGAGATTGATACATTTAGGGATTGATAGATCTTGAGGTGGCATATATGCCACATTTTGTAAAACTTGTTTTGAGTAGGAATATATGCCAAATTCTTATATACACAAACACAATTATTCTATAATTTGATATATAAGAATTGGTATTTGATCTAACTTGTCCCTCGTGTGCATGTCTTTCTACTTTGATACTTGAAATTAGAATGTATAATTAGTTTAGAATGGTTTAAATTTATGATCAATAGCATGTTATAGATTAAAAAAATTGCATTTTAATATAACTTATGAATTATAATTGGTAATCCATCTATGCTAGTGTTAAATTTGGTTTCCTTTGGAAACTTCACAAAAATTTATGACCATTTATCTAATTTTAACACCATTTTTTGAATGTTGAGCTCATAGTGGCTATGTGGAAGCTCTAGGTTGGCATTTTAGTTGCATGTTGAACACTCAATTTGACATCAATTACACTTGAAAGTATAGTAATGCATTACAATAGTAATAAAAGATAATTTTTAATACATTAGAATTATGTACTAAATGAGCTCAAATAACTCTTCTACAAAAGAATACACGTGATTTAAATCTCTCTTGAATGAATTTGCATTTGACATTATTTAGTTTTTTGAGCTCCTGTATTAAAGTGGGCCACTGATTTTTTTCAAAAGAAGCTAAAATTAATGCAAAATATTATGAGAAAAACTGTATAATGTTTGTTGAGAAGGTAAATCTCATACTAACCATAGACAAATAAAAAAGAATGTTGGTGTGATATTATTCAATTGGAAGAATGATAAAAATTATGGCATGGTTTTTAACTTTTCATATCTCTACCAACCATTCACTTATTGGTTTTTACCTTTTCATATCACTTTTTAAGGAGGTGTTTGTGTAGTGTGTCAAATTAGGTTTCACATACATTAAATTCAAGAGTTCATTCATATTAAGGTTCACATACATTACATTCAAGATTTCATTCATAGACAAGTCCAAAATCTTTGCCATTGCTCAACTATTAGGTATTTGATAAGTAGGAGGTATTTTTCCACAGCGTGTCAAATTATGATATTGCTATCAGGATTCAACCGTGTAGTTTCGAGTCAAACTCATTGACCCATGTTGCTTGAGCTGGAGCAGTACTGGGATGGGTGACCTCCCGGGATGGACCAGTGCTTCACCTCTGTGAGCATCACCTAGATGCAATGAGTGCTAAGTGGACCATTCGATATCATGAGAGATGGGTTCCGGTGAACCACTACTCATCATTGGTTTTTAACTTTTCATATCTCTACCAACCATTCACTTATTGGTTTTTACCTTTTCATATAACTTTTTAAGGAGGTATTTGTGTAGTGTGTCAAATTAGGTTTCACATACATTAAATTCAAGAGTTCATTCATATTAAGGTTCACATACATTACATTCAAGATTTCATTCATAGACAAGTCCAAAATCTTTGCCATTGCTCAACTATTAGGTATTTGATAAGTAGGAGGTATTTTTCCACAGCATGTCAAATTATGATATTGCTATCAAGATTCAACCATGTAGTTTTGAGTCAAACTCATTGACCCATGTTTCATGAGTAGTGGTTCAATGAGTTTGACTCGAAACTACATGGTTGAATCCTAATAGCAGTATCATATTAGGTATTTGCCAACATGAACCAATGTAAGAATGTGTGAGTGATTTTTATGTGAAAATATATACACGTGTGACATTATTGAACATACATTTAAGTGCATACGCATAAGCATCAATACAACTAAGAATTCCCATATAATTTTATCAATTTCCTCATGTACAAACACATCAATGCATCTTGCTACCGACTATCCTAGATACTCAACTAATATGTGCCCAGGCTAATACTCTCACTTCATAATGTACATCTCCAATCATTTCTACTATCAAAGACACCTACATTAAACAATATTACAAGAAAATTGTTAAAAAATAGAAAAATCACAAAGTAAAAGTAACCAAACAATGAAAGCAACATGAACTCCAATGCTAAATGCATTGCCATCGAACCTCACATCCTACTCAAAGCTTGTGTTGAGCAATTCCTGCATATAAATATTAGGAAAGTATGGATTATAAACAACATCAATAACAAAGTCAACTAATCATTCTTTGAAATCAATAATGGTTAAAATTAAACATGGATATTAGAAAATGCAAAATTTGTTAATTTTTTAGTAATTTTGATGATGGGTAGTGTGAACAGATCAAGGTAGGCATGTAAATACCAGGGAAGGTTTGACTTTATTTCCCGATTCACCTTATCATTCTGGGGTGCTCTTTCCAGGGTAGCTATCTCTTAAGATCCCTAAAAGCCAAAAATGTCAAACTTTGAAAAAGTCATTTTGGGAGCTCATAGCACACAGGAATTCTTTTTCTACACCTATAGGTGGATATCAAATACCTTCAAACCAATTTCTCTCAATTTGGTTCAACTCAACACCATTTGCGTGTTCCAGTGTCAAATGCATTCTTATAAAAGTTGTTAGTGGAAAGCAATGCAAAAATGGAAAGGTTTTTTTTCGTTTTGTGCATAATGGGGTGAAAAAAACTAGACCAACATGTCAATTTTGGTAGTCCAATGATACAAAATGCCTCCTTTGTCACCCAATCCCCCTATGATTTCGGAGTGCACTAATCTAGGGTAGTTTTGAAACTGTCGTAAGAGAAAATAATGCAAAAATGTCAAGTTTTGGGTTATTTTGATGAATGGTAAATGTGGACACATCGAGGTAGGAAGGTAAATACTAAAGAAGTTCTAGCCTTGTTTTCCAAGTCACTCGATCATTTTGGGATACTCTTTTTGGGGTAGTGTCTTAAGATCCTTAAGAACAAAAAATGAAAAATTGGTAAAATTTATAGTAATTTTGACAAACATGGGCAGCGTGGACATGTTGAGGTAGGTAGGTAAATACTATGGAAATTCTAAATTCATTCCCCAAGTCACCCGATCATTCTAGGGTGCTCTTTCTGAGGTAGTCTCTTAAGAGCCTTAAGAGAAAAAAATGCAAAATTTGTAAACTTTATAGTAATTTTGACAAATGGGAAGCATGGAAATGTTGAGGTAGGTAGTTAAATACTAGGGAAGGTCTAACTTCACTTCCCAATTCATTGATCATTTTGGGGTGCTCTTTCTGGGTAGTCCCTTAAGAGCCTTAAGAGAAAAAAATGTAAAATTTATAGTCATTTTGATAAATGGACAGCATGGACATTTCAAGGTATGCAAGTAAATACTAGGGAAGGTTTCACTTCATTTCCCAAGTCATTTGATCATTATGGGGTTCTCTTTTTGGGGTAGTCTCTTAAGAGCCCTAAAATCCAAAAAATGTCAAACTTTGACAAAGTCATTCTAGGAGCTCGTGGAATGTAGGAATGCTTTGTCTACACCTACAAGTGGATATCCAATCCTTTCAAACCAACCTCTCTTGATTTGGGTAAATTCAACATTGTTTGTGTGTTCTTGTGTCAAATGCATTCTTGCAAAATTTGTCAGTAGAAAGCAATGCAAAAATGGAAAGAAGCATTTTTTGTTTTGTGCATAATAGAGAAAAACCAAATATACCAACACGTCAAGGTGGAAAGTCCAATGCTATGAAAGGCCTCCTTTTTTCACCCAATCCCCCCCTTTGATTTTAGAGTACACTAATCTAGGGTAGTCTTGAAAGTGTCATGGGTAAACCCACAAAAGTGGTTTACAATTCAAATGAGGAAGGAAAACTTATACAAAATGACCCCATACCAAAAAAAATCATTTTGGGGGTTCGAATGAACTAGTTGGTTTGAACGAACCAAAAGAGGGTTCAATCGAACCAGGGTTCAAGCTGTTGGCAAAACAAAGACACACAACTAAGAGGGGGGTGAATCAGTTGTGACAAAACCTTAAATTTTTCTTACTTAGCTTAATCTCAAATATGATGAATATGCAATTAACCACAAACAATTAGAGAGACAAATAACACCAAGATTTTTTATGTGGAAATCCTGTTAGGGGAAAAACCATGGTGGATGTTAGTCTACAAGATTATACTCTGTTAAAAGTATAATGAGAAATAATAAGGGGAATGCACATGCATTTAGGTACACTGCCTAGAGCTCATTGCTCAAATACAAAAGAGGACTCACTATCCAACAATATAGAATAGGATTAAAATCCAAAGAATACAAACTAAGAAAATAGCTTCTCCACAAGCCTGATTACAGTTCCAATTAAGCTCGGAAAACCTTCTTCACACTTTTCTCAATCTTCTTCACTCTCTGCTCTGCAATCAAATGATAGAAACACTATTCACACACTAAATTTTCTCTTGACCAATCGCTCTTATATATCCAATACCTGAGATTTCATCACAACTTAGTCAGCTAGGAAAATAATACATATTTTCAATGTCAACCCAAATTGACAAATAAATTTCCAATGCAAATCCACCAAGATTGGACACAACATAGTGGAGACCCAAATTAACATCTCCAATGCAAAAATACTTTAATTAATTTCACCATGAGAATCCACAACACGCTACCATCAACATGTCGACCAAGAATATGAAAAACTGAACATGCACAAGAAAAGATCTTCAACCATGAGCTCTCCGAGTAATGTGGACATACCACAAAGATAGAGAATGATCTAGAGATATCATATAACATCAAGAAACAATAGAGAAGCATCTGCAACAACTGATATTACCATAATAACACAATATTCATTTAGGAACATTGAGAGAGACCACAGAAACACTGTCAAACCACAACACAATCAAAACTTCACACGAACCTCTGAAACTTCTGGTAGATGATCTAGAAAAATTCAGCAATAAACCCTTTAATCCACACCAGCTAATATTCAACATATAGAACAAGACACCTTCATGACTTGCACAGTTCCACTAGGAACCTAGAATACTTTCTTTTACAATTTTCTCAATATCCTCGACATATATAGCAACTGATATACCAAATACTAATAGTTTTGGCATCAATGGAAACCACATATTAGAAACCATATCCACAACATCCAACAATCTCCCTCTTTGGCATTGATGGCAACACATGATGTGAAAAATACCATCAACCCAACACACTTACTTCTTCTTGTCAATTACTCTTCTCCCCACAAGGCTCTTCTCCTTAGAAATATTTTTCACATTTTACTTCTCCCCCTTTGAAATAAATGGAAAAGCTAACCATGACCTTTCCAAATACACACTCTGAACCATATATTTGCACATCTGACTACTCCCCCTAAGTAGCAGCCATGGAAACATCAATATGGATTAGAATATAGCAATAAAGCTCACAGATTGATGCAAGAAAATGCATCTTTTAGTTCTTATCAGGAGGGGTAATCACCCCTAGCATTCCTCTGAGACACTCAAAATTATCCTTCAACAATGGCTTAGTAAATATATCTGCAATCTATTCTTTGGTAGGCACATATTCCAATCTGACTTCTTTCTCATTCACTCTCTCTCAAGAAATGAAACTTGATTGGTATATGTTTAGTCTTGGAATGCAACACCAAATTCTTTGAAATATTTATTGCCCTTGAATTGTCACAGTATATGGCAATAGGCTCTCCTTATATCACCATGATATCCCTCAGCATCTATTTCATCCATATCACTTGAGTACAATTATTGGTAGCAGCAATGTATTCTGCTTCAACAGTAGATAGAGAAATGGAATTTTTCTTTTTACTTAACTAGGATACTAGCTTCTTACCTAGGAAGAAAGCACCACCACTAGTAATTTTCTTGTCATCTACATCTCCATCCCAATCTGCATCATTATATGCACACAAAGTGAGATCATCATCCTTTGTATACCAAATTCCAAAGTCAACTATTCCTTTTAGATATCTAGAAATTCTCTTGACAGCGGTTACATGTGATTCTTTTGGATCAACCTGAAATCTAGCAACCATACATGCCACATTCATAATGTCTAGTCTAGTCTGAGTTAAGTAGAGCAATCCATCAATCATTGACCTGTATCTAGTTTGATTCACCTTAGGAGAATCATCATTATATGTCAACTTACATGTGTTCACCATGGGGGTACCAACAGGTTTTGAGCCATCCATTCCAAACTTCTTCAATAGTTCTTTCACATATTTGGACTGGGATATGAAGATTCCCTTGTCCAATTGTGTAACTTGCAATCCCAGAAAGAACTTCATTTCTCCAATCATACTCATCTCAAATTCATTCTTCATTTCATCAGCAAACTTCATACATAGATTATCATCTCCTCCAAAAATGATTTCATCAAAAAAAACTCCTATAATTAACTCCTTATCATTATCTAATTTGAAGTATAAGTTGTTATCAGCAATACTTTTAGTGAATCCAAGCTTCAATAGATATTTTTCCAATCTAGCATACCAGGCTCTAGGGGCTTGCTTAAGTCCATACAGAGCTTTCTTTAATCTGAAAAACATATCACCCTTGTCTATTAGTTGAAATCCATCTGGTTGTTCAATGTACACTTCTTCTAGTTATCCATGCAGAAATGCAAACTTCACATCCATCTGGTAGACTTTGTAATCCTTGTATGTAGCATAAGCAAGAAATAATCTAACAACTTCAATCCTAGCAACAGGGGCAAAGGTTTCTTCAAAATCAACACCTTCCATTTGAGAATACCCTTTACATACCAGTCTTGCTTTATTTTGGATCACTTCACCTTCTTCATTCAACTTATTTCTAAATACCCATTTAGTACCAATCACATTTTTGTCTTTAGACCTTGGAACTAGTAGCCATGTGTCATTCTTTTCTATCTATGTCAGCTCTTCCTTCATGGCTTCCAACCAGTATTCATCTTGATAGGCTTTAGTGACATTTTTTGGTTCAATCTTGGAAATAAAACAATATTCTTCTACAATTTTCCTTCTAGTTTGCACTCCTTTACTCTTATCTCCTATTATTTTATTTTCAAAATGATTTAGCTTTACATACCTTGGAGTTTTGGGACATTCTTGAACTTCTGACTCTTTTGATCTTTCTTCTACACTTGCACTTGTATGTGCCTCCTGACTGACTTGATTTACCAAAACAGATTGAGGTTGCTTCACCGGAACATATGGAATAATCTGAAGTCGATTTTGTGTTTGAGTATTATTTCCTTGGCTTGTAATGTCTTCGTCTGAATCATAACTACAGTGTTTGGATGATTTGATGAAGTCCTCATCAACTCTGACATTGGCACTTTCAACCATCTTTCTCAGTCTTTTTTTATAGCACCGGTAGGCCTTTCTTTTAGTGGAGTAACCTAGAAAGATTCCTTCATCACTTCTTGCATCAAATTTGCTTATATCATCATCTCTCCTAATATAATACTTGCTTACAAAGATCTTAAAATACTTAACAGTAGGCTTGTGACCAAACCACAACTCATAAGGAGTCTTACCAGAATTACCATTAACATTTACCCAATTCAAAGTATACACAGTAATGCTTACGGCTTCACTCCAGTACATTTGAGACACATTTCCTTCCATCATCATTGTTATGGCAGCATCTAGAATTTCTCTATTCTTTCTCTCTGCAACTCCATTCTATTGAGGGGTTCAGGGAGCAAAAATTGTCTTTTAATTCCATGCTCTTCACAATAAGAGTTGAACTCCCTGGAGGTGAACTCACCACCTCTATCAGATCTCAAGCACTTGATTTTCAGACCTTTCTCATTTTATGCCATAGCCTTGAAACTTTTGAACTTTTCAAATGCTTCACATTTTTCTCTTAAGAAAGAAACCCATGTCATTCTAGAGTAATCATCAATAACCAGCATAAAATACCTTTCTCCATGAATACTTCTGACTCTAGAGGGACCACAAAGTTTAATATGTAGCAGCTCTAGCAAATTATTTGAATGAAATTATTTGCTCCAGAAAGAGACCCTAGTTTGTTTACCCATATGACATTCCTTGCGGATTATATTAGCAGGCTTCACTAACCTAGGAAGATCTCTCACTACTTGAGTAGAACTTATCTTGATAATGTTTTCAAAGTTTACATGACACAACCTCATATGCCACAACCAGCTTTCATCTACTTGAGAAATTAAACAACTCCCACTAGCAGTATTTAGATGAAAAATATTACCTTTTGTTTGTTTTCCTGTTGCAATCATCTTCCTAGAACTTCCATGTATCTTGCATCTTCCATCTTTGAACTGAAGATCATAGCCCTTGTGCACGATCTGTCCAATACTCAACAAGTTGTGCTTCAATCCTTCAACATAATGAACATCATCAATGTTATCCTTACCACCAAGATAAATAGATCCTCTACCATGAATCACACCAGCATTGTTATCTCCAATTATTACAACCCCACCATCATACTTCTCTAGACTCACAAGTTTTCTTTTATCACTGGTCATATGATGTGAGAATCTACTATCAATGACCTGTTGGAATCTGTGCCTCAATTCTTACTGACAAGAAACTCTTTGAAGGAAAATTTGGTGTGAAATCACGGATGTCTGGCCGACTAATTGTTCTAAAGTTCTAAAATGTTCATATTGGTCTGACAGGGTTGATGTCTTGCCGACAAGACTATTGTTGTGACTTTTGGCATTCGGCATGACTTTTTGGAGAATGGATTTCTTCAGGCGACAGTGTGATCTTATCGGGCTAACTCGAGCGCCAAGGAGACGTCCCAGTGATTGGTGGATGTCTCACTGATAGCTTAAAGCTATCAGGGTAACACAGAGGTTGCAGGGAGATGTCTCAATGATGCAATTTGGTCACGCCGATGGGAGTCCTTCGCGGTGACAAAAGACTTCGCTGAGAAGTCTTGGCGAAAGTCATGAGTCTTGTCGATAATAATTCTTCGGTAAGACTTAGGGAGCTCAAAGAAAGATCACGGCGATAGACACGAGTCTTGGCGATAGTGTGACTTTCAGTGGAAGCTTTGTTTCAGTTTGACGTCTCACCGAAACTATGGGGGTCTTTCCAATAGGTGAAAGGCTTTGGAGTAACATAAGGTTGTTGGCAGAAAGCCTTGGCAAGATCGATATGTCTTGCTAAAAGGAATAGCTCATCGCTATGACTAAAGACTTTGATATGAGTCTCTCTGAAAAGTGAATGTCTCACCGATAAGGGAAACTTTTGCCAATAGGAACAAAATGGACATCGATGGTTTCGGTATAACTTCTTTGTTGTCTTACTGAATGTTGGAGACTTAAAGCCGATATCGATAGAGAAACTTTGTGGCATCAGGGAGACATTGTGAATGTCTCACCAATATGCCAACAAAGTTTGAATTCCATTGACTGTGTGACCATCCTATGTGGCATCCTGTTGAACCAACCAGAGGAAATGGTTTTTCAAACTGAATGACGGTTGGATTTTTTGTAACTACTGCGACACTGGAGAAAAACAACTTGCAGGGAAAAATCTATATCGACATGGAAACCTTCTTGAATGGAGATCTGGCGGATAAGGATGCACAGATGGAAAAATCATAATGTGATTAGTTTAAAGTAGATCAATTATGTTGAGACTGTGACGATGAGTAAATCAAATTGTTGAGATCTGTTATGTAACTGAATGAACATTTGAATGTAGCTACTGAGAACTGATAACCAGAGAGTTGCATCTCTGAATTGTATGTAATATTTGTTACTATAATACAAAGAGATTCAGCTTGGTGTGGTGGATTTTTTCCTGAAAGGGTTTTTCCACGTAAATCTGTTGTTCATTGTCTTTGAGTATCTTCTCTATTTCTGTAGATCTTGCATGTGTGTCTTAATTGGACTATAGTTGGAAAAATAAAATTATTTCCTGCTTACTCCCCTGTGGTTTTGACGTTAGGAAAGTTGCTTCTGCACCTCTACTTTCCTTACAAGTGGTATCAGAGCCTGGCTACTTGTGTTGTCCTTGTGAGTGGTTTGGGTTTTTTGAGTCAATCCTTTTCCAGTGGAATTTTTGTAGAGTTTTTTTAATTTAATTACAGATTAAGATGGCGAGCACATCCAGTAGGATGGAAATAGAGAAATTCAATGGTAGCAATTTTGAGTTGTGGAAACTCAATTGGGAAGATATGTTAGTTGATCGAGATCTTTGGACTATCGTGACTAGAACAATGCCTCAAGGCATGAAGCAAGAGGATTGGGACCTGGCAGATAGAAAGTCTAAAGGGCTGATAAGGCTTTGTTTGGTGGACTCTGTTCTTCTGAACGTGCATGAAGAAAATATTGCCTCTTCCTTGTGGAAAAGACTTGCATCGATTTATCAGGGCAAGTCCTTGGTGAACAAGTTGTTCTTGAGGAAGAAGTTGTACTCATTGAAAATGTAGGAAGGAGGGTCTATTGCTGATCACTTAAATGCTTTCAACATGTTGATTGCTCAGTTAACAGCTATTGGTGTAAAGATAGAAGATGAATATCGCTGCATGTTATTGCTATGTTCTTTGCCAGATTCTTGGGATCATCTGGTGATGGCTATTGGGAGTACGAAATCCACTTTCAAGATGGAAGATGTTGTTGCTTCTCTATTATCAAAAGAAATGAGAAGAAAATCTTTTGAGATGGAAAAGGAGGCTCTGGTTGTCAGAGGTAGACCAAAGGAGAAAGGCAAGAAGAAGGACAAGAAGTCCATATCGAAATCAGAAGGGAGATCAAAGTTTCCTGGAAAGAAGTCCAAGGTGAAGTGATGGAATTGTGGGAAACCTAGTCATGTCTGAAAGGATTGCAAGGAGGAGAAAAAGAAGAATTCTAACAATGATTCTTCTCATAGTGATGCAGACGCCTTCATTGTAGTTTTGGCTACACGGGCATCAAATGATGTCTGGCTGATTGATTTTGGAGCATCTTTCCACATGACATCTCATAGAGAATGGTTCACGAAGTATGAAGAATACAATGGTGGAAATGTGTACTTGGAAAGTGATTCATCTTTGAAAATTATTGGTCATGGAAGAGTCAGAATTCAATTCCCTAATGGAAGAGTGAAGGGAATCAATGATGTGATGCATATACCAGGTCTAGCTTGAAATATACTTTTTGTAAGTAAGTTGAATGATATCGGAGTGCAGGTCACGTTCTCTGGAAATGGCTGCAAGATGACTAGAGGCTCTATGGTGCTAGCTAGGGGTGCTTGAATTGGTACTTTGTAGAAGCTGGATGCACTAGTTGTCCAATGCAACAGTGTCTCTCCAAAGTCACTTGAGGCTGCTCAAGGAGAAAAGAAGGAAAATGTTCCTGATGGTGTAAACTCTATGGAGATTAAACTTCCAGCAGAGAATACTATGCTCTAGCATCATAGGCTAGGCCACATTGGTGATAAAGGTTTAAAAACCTTGAAAAATAAAAACCTGGTAGAAGGGCTTGAAGATTGTAACCTTGAGTTTGAATTTTGTGAACATTGCATATATGGAAAGCAACACCATGTTTCATTTTATTCTAGTCCTCACAAATCTTCTGGTTTGCTTGATTATATACATTCTAATGTGTTTGGTCCAGTGAATGTTCCTTCTCTGTCTAAATCAAGATACTATGTGTCGTTTATTGATGATTATTCTAGAAGGACATTTATATATTTTTTGAAAAGTAAATCAGAAGTGTTCAGTCGGTTTAAGGAATTTAAAAACCTTGTAGAAAGTCAGACTGGTAGAAAAATAAAATGCTTAAGGACTGACAATGGCGGTGAGTTTTGTTCAAATGAATTTGAAAGGTACTGTAAAGATCATGGGATCGAAAGACATAAGACTACACCTTATACTCCATAGCAAAATGGAATTGCTGAAAGGTTCAAAAAGACAGTAATGGAAAGAGCACAAAGTATGTTGAGCAGTGTTGGTTTGGATGAGAAGTTCTAGGCTGAAGCAGTCTCTACAACATGTTACTTGGTAAATTGTTCTCCTAACTCTTCTCTTGTTGAGAAGACTCCTTTGGAAGCATGGTCTAGAAAGAAGCCCTCTCTAAGACATATTCGTGTCTTTGGTTGTGAGGCATATGCATATGTTCCATTTGAAAAAAGATCTAAGTTGGAAAACAAAGCTGTGAAGTGTATTTTTATTGGCTATATCGTTGGAATAAAATGATACAAGCTTTGGAATCCTAAGACTAAGAAGGTTTTGTACAGCAGGAGTGTTATCTTTTGTGAGCTAAAACCTTCTACATTGGATCTACAGTCAGAGAAGAAATTAGAAAATGAAAAGGATGTAGCAACAATTCCTCAGACACCAGATAAGAAGAAATTGAAAAATCAAAATGTACCTGATACTGAGGAGAGCTCAAGCAGTTCTAAAAGTTCTAAAGATGATGAAGAACCACCTCAGCCTAAGCCTGTGAGGAGGTCAACTCGTGAAAGAAAGCAACCTAAAATGTATGGGTTTTCTTTAATAGAGTCTACTTGTGCCTATGCTTTAATTTCTAGCACTGATGAACCTAGGACTATGAAAGAGGCATTTAAAATGTCTGATTCAAACTCTTGGTTGGAAGCCATGAATGAAAAAATGGCATCATTAGAAAATAATGACACCTAGAGTTTGGTTCCATTGCCTAAAGGCAGACAATTTGTAGGTTGCAAATGGATATTCAAAAATAAAATTGGTCTGGATGGTAGTGTAGAAAAATATAAAGCAAGGTTGGTTGCAAAAGGTTATTCCCAGGTAGAGGGAATTGACTATGGAGAAATCTTTTATCCTATAGCTAAGCTGACATCTATTAGATTTATTTTTTCACTTGCATCAGCATATGATTTAGAGACTGAAAAGATGGATGTGAAAACAATGTTTCTTCATGGTGATCTTGAAGAATAAATTTATATGTCCTAGCTGGAACACTTTGTGGTAAAAAGTAAGGAAAGACTGGTTTGCAAGTTGAAGAAATCTCTGTATGGTTTAAAACTGTCTCCTAGAATGTGGTACCAAAATTTTGACACGTTTGTTTTGTCATTTGGATTTGTAAGATCAAAATGTGATCATTGTGTGTATTACAAAGTTGAAAGTGATCAAATACTTATTATTGCTCTCTATGTTGATGATATGTTGTTCATAGGCAATAGTAAGCTAATGATTTATGATCTTAAGTCTCAGTTGTCTGCAAAGTTCGAGATGAAAGATCTTGGTGTAGCAGGGTCCATTCTGGGAATGGAAATAACCAGGGACAGAAAGAACAAAAAGCTTTGGCTCAATCAGAGTAAGTATGTCATCACTATTTTAGAGAGATTTTGTATGACTGAATGCAAGCAACTAGTTGTTCTAGTTACACAGGGAATGAAGCTATCTATTGAGGATTGTCCAAAATCTTCTTTTGAGATGGAGGACATGACTAGCATGCCTTATGAAAGTGCAGATGGCAGTCTCATGTATGCTATGGTATGTACAAGGCCAGACATTTCCCAAGCAGTGGGAGTTCTTAGTCGTTTTATGGCAAATCCTGGAAGAACACATTGGGATGTTGTGAAGAGAGTGTTTAGATATTTGAAGAGCACTTCATACTATGCTTTGTGTTACCATGGTAACTTGGTTGAATCATAGAAGACTCTCAGCATTCAAGGTTACGTTGATTTTGATTGGGCAGGGGACATTGACATCAAAAGATCCACCAGTGGATATATATTTTCATGATGAATGGTGGTGCAGTGAGTTGGATGAGCAAGCGGTAGGTTGTAGTTGTTTTGTCTAATACAGAGGCAGAATACATGGCAGCCACACATGCATGTAAAGAAGCAATCTGGTTAAAACATTTTTTTTCTAACATTGGCTTTGGTGCAGAAAAGATTACTATCTACTGTGACAACCAGAGTGCTATATGTTTGGCAAAGAATCCTACTTTCCATGCCAGGGTGAAATATATAGATGTACAGTATCATTTTGTATGAGATATGGTGGAGGATGGGAAGGTCTCTTTGGAGAAAGTGGATACTCTAGAGAATGTTGCAGATGCATTGATGAAGCCTGTGAGCACAAACAAGTTTAGTTGGTGTGCCAGTTCGATGGGCCTCTTGGCCCATGAATCTTATTAGTTTTATGATGCTCTGGAGGTGTCAATAAGATCTTTGTCAAGTGGGAGCTTGTTGGAATCTTTGCCTCAATTCTTACTGACAAGAAACTCCTTGAAGGAAAAGTCAGTGTGACATCACGGATGTCTAGCCGACTAACTATTCTGAAGTTCTAAAATGTTCATATCAGCATGACAAGGTTGATGTCTTTCCAACAAGACTATCGCTGTGACTTTTGGCATTTAGCATGGCCTTTTGGTGAATGGATTTCTTCGGGCGACAGTGTGATCTTATCGAGCTAACTCGGGCGTCGAGGAGAGGTCCCAGCGATTGGTGGATGTCTCACCAATAGCTTAAAGCTATCGGGGTAACACAGAGGTCACGGGGAGATGTCTCAACGATGCAGCTTGGTCACGCCGACGGGAGTCCTTCACGGTGACAAAAGACTTCGGTGAGAAGTCTTGGTGAAAGTCATGAGTCATGCCAATAGTAAGTCTTCGGTAAGACTTAGGGAGCTCATAGAAAGGACACGACAATATACACAAGTCTTGGTGATAGTGTTACTTTCAGTGGAAGCTTTGTTTCGGTATGACGTCTCACCGAAACCGTGGGGGTCTTGCCAATAGGTGAAAGGCTTCAGAGTAACATAAGGTTGTAAGCAGAAATTTTTGGCGAAATCGGTATGTCTTGTTGAAAGGAATAGCTCATCGTTGTGACTGAAGACTTCGATATGAGTCTCCCTGAAAAGTGAATGTCTCGTCGATAAGGGAAACCTTTTCCGATAGGAACAAAATGGACATCAATGGTTTCGGTATAACTTCTTTGTTGTCTTGCCGACTGCTGGAGACTTAAAGCCGATATCGATAGAGAAACTTTGTGGCATCGGGGACACACTATGAGTGTCTCACTGATATTCCAACAAAGTTTGAATGCCATTGACTGTGTGACCATCCTATGGGGCATCCCGCTAAACCAGCTAGAGGAAATGGTTTTTCAAACTGAATGACGGTTGGATTTTTTGTAACTGTTGTGACGCTAGAGAAAAAAGCTTGCAGGGAAAAATCTGTATTGGCATGAAAACCTTCTTGAATGGAGATCTGGCAGATAAGGATGCACAAATGGCAAAATCATAATGTGACTAGTTTAAATCAGATCAATTATGTTGAGACTGTGATGATGAGTAAATCGAATTGTTGAGATCTGTTCTGTAACTGAATGAACATTTGAATGTAGCTACTGAGAACTGATAACTAGAGAGTTGCATCTCTAAATTGTATGTAATAGTTGTTACTGTAATACAAAGAGATTTAGCTTGGTGTGGTGGTTTTTTTCCTGAAAGGGTTTTCCCATGTAAATCTATTGTTCATTGTCTTTGAGTATCTTCTCTATTTCTATGGATCTTGCATGTGTGTCTTAATTGGACTGTAGTTAGAAAATTAAAAGTACTGCCTACTTACTCCCCTATGGTTTTGACGTTAGGAAAGTTGCTTCCACACCTCTGCTTTCCTTACATGACCCACTCATCTTTTTCTTCAACTTGGGCTGAAAGAGCCTTTTCATCTTTAGCAAATTTAGTAGCCATGGGATTATCTTCAATGGTAGCAATGAAATCCCATTCATCTTCATTTCCATTATCTTTATCAGACTCATCATCAGTCACTGCTTCTTCAACAAAGTAACATCTCTTTTGGAGTCTAAACTTCTTAGGCTTAGATTTAGGAACTATTTTAGGACACCTTGATGTAAAATGACCTATTTTACTACATGAAAAACATTTAATACGAAATGCATCTTCATACTTACCTTTTCCTTTACCTTCTTGCTTTGCAATCAGCGCTTCCAATTCTTCTACCTCTCTTTCTTTATCTTCAAGTTGTTTCAGTTCTTCATCATACTTGGATATCTTTCTGGAACTCTCTCCTGGACTATATCTTTGCCTGTTACTTCTGGATATAGTGGCCTTGAATGCAGATTCAGTCTTCGGTGTAGATTGACCAAATTCACTTATTTCAAAAGCGGCAAGCTTCTTGATCAACGTGTCTCTTGTCATCTTGTTTACTGATCTGAACTCTTCAATAGCACGAACCTTCATTTTGTAGGAGGGAGGAAAGGATCTTAGTACTTTAGCCACAATTTTATCCTCATCCATAGAACCACCGGCACATTTAATACCCATCTTTATTTCATTTACTCTTTGCATAAAAGAAGTGATATTTTTGTCTTCACCCATCTTCAAATTCTCATACTTTCCTTTCAAGCTCTATAGCTTAGCCATCTTCACCTATGCATCTCCTTCATAGAAATTTTCTAATTTCATCCAAATCTCATGAGCTATCTGCAGACCCATCACATTATCCATCTTTGAATCTATCATAGCACTCACCAAAGCTTCAATAGCCCTAATGTTATTTTCAGCATCTTTGATCTCATTGGCAGTGGAGGGACCATTCTGAGGAATATTATATAGATCACTTGTAATCTTCTAGAAAGCTTCACCAATACACCTTAAGTGACATTGCATCCTAACTTTCAACAGTGAATAGTTGGTGCCATCAAATCTTAGACTGTCCTTCTTGAATTTTTCCATCCTAAATCACCTCAAGCTTTTAGACTTCTTCAGAGGAACCTGCTATGATACCAATTGTTGGAAAAACAAGGACACATAACTAAGAGGGGGGTGAATCAGTTGTGACAGAACCTTAAACTTTTCTTACTTAACTTAATCTCAAATTTGATGAATAAGCAATTAACCACAAACAATTAACAAATCAGAGAGACAAATAACACCAAGATTTTTTACATGGAAACCCTGTTAGGGGAAAAACCACAGTGGATGTTAGTCCATAAGATTATACTTTGTTAAAAGTATAATGAGAAATAACAAGGGGAATGCACATGTATTCAGGAAAATTGCCTAGAGCTCACTGCTCAAATACAAAAGAGGACTCACTGTCCAACAATACAGAATAGGATCAAAATCCAAAGAATACAAACTAAGAAAATAGCTTATGCACAAGCCTGATTACAGTTCCAATTAAGCTCAGAAAACCTTCTTCACACTTTGCTCAATCTTCTTCACTCTCTTCTCTACAATTGAATGATAGAAACACTATTTGCACATTTACACTTTCTCTAGCATACATTCACACTTATGCACACACTAATTTCACTCAACCAATCACTCTTATATATCCACTACATGAGATTTCATCACAACTTAGTCGGTCAAGAAAATAAGACATATTTTCAATGTCGGCCCAAATTCACAAATAAATTTCCAATGCAAATCCACCAAGGTTGGCAACAACATAGTGGAGACCCAAATTAACATCTCCAATACAAAAATACTTTAATTAAATGCCGGCCAAGAATATGAAAAACCAAACATGCGTAAGAAAAGATCTTCAACCACGAGCTCTTCAAGTAATGTGGGCATACCACAAAGATAGAGAATGATCAAGAGACATCATATAACACCAAGAAACAATAGAGAAGCATCCGCAACAATTGAGATTACCAGAATAACACAATATTCATTTAGGAACACTGACAAAGACCACATAAATATTGTTAGACCACAACACAATCAAAACTTCACACGGACCTCTAAAACTTTTGGTAGATGATCTAGAAACATTCAGCAATAAACCCTTTAATCCACACTAGCTAATCTTCAATGTATAGAACAAGACACCTTCATGACCTGCATAGTTCCACTAGGAACCTAGAATACTTTCTTTTACAATTTTCTCAATATCCTCGATAGATATAGCAACCGATATACCAAATGCTAATAGTGTTGACATTAATGACAACCACATATCAGCAACCATATCCACAACATCCAACATCTCCCTCCCTATATATCCCTGTCTCTCAAGTCTCTCCCTTTGTCTATCGCTCCCACCCTTCCTAGATAACTATCTCTCTCTCAGATCTCTCCCTCCCACCTACCTAGACCTAACTCTCTCTATCTCCCTCTCTATATAATATATAATATATATAGAATATATAATATTTAATATATACTATATAATATATTGTATATAAATTATATAATATATACTATATATAGTATATAATATATAATATATATATAATATATAAAGTATATAACATATAATATGCTATATAAAATATATGTAGTATATAGTATATAGTATATAAAATATAGTGTGTAGTATATAATATATAATATAAATTACTATATAGTATATATTAATATATTAAATATATATTATGTATTATTAATAATAATACAAAATATTACTTGGACAAACAAACACAAGGACTTCTCTCACATCATTGAAAAGATTGATCATTTCTTACTTTCTGATAATTGGCTAAATTCCTCTTGGGACTTCTCTTCAATAATTCATAGTTTTGCAGGTTCGAACCATTTCCCAATTTCCAATTTTTTATTTGAAGATAGAGGTGCCAACAAATATCCATTCAAAGTTGAATCCATGTGGTTTTGTGATTCAAATTTCATTCATATAGTCAAAGATTGGTGGTCAAACAATCCCTTTATTGAAGGAACAAGAATGTTTCAGGTCAACAAAAAGTTACAATATATGAAGAACAAGATATACTAGAACAACAATCACTTTAAAAAAAATTAATGAAAAGCTGAGAGTTGATTCAGAATTATCTGTCGTATATGAGCTAGTAATAAAAATGGGAATGGATAACTCACTCTTTGAGAAATAGAAGACATTAAAGGTCAAGCTAGAAGAGATCCTCTCCTGTGAAGAAAGCTATTGGAGGCAGAAATCTAGGGAGACCTGGTTAAAAGAGGGGGACAAAAACACAAAATTATTCCATGCTTCAACTAAAATTAGACGTCAATACAATAAGATCCTATCAATTCAATATTCTTCTGGTGACCTCCTTTGCATGGAAAAATAAATTGGTCAAGCAGTTTCATTTTTCACAAATCTTCTAGCTCCTATGAAAGTTCACCAGTCTCTTGAGAATAATGCGGTTCTTAACAATATCCTTTCATTAATCTCTGAAGACCATAACAAAATGTTGATGGTTGAGTTTTCTTTGGAGGAGGTTAAAAAAGTAGTCTTTTCAATGGAAACTGAAAAGGCCCCAGGCCCAAATGGTTTCACGGCCCTGTTTTTTCAAAAATGTTGAGATATTGTGGGGCATGAGGTACTTTTAGCCTTGAAAAAATCAAGAAGAAACATAAATATTTTGAATGAATTAAATGCAATATTTCTTGCCCTAATTTCTAAAAAGGTTGATCCAACAACTCTTAATGATTATAGAACAATTGGTCTTTATAATTCAATTTACAAAATTTTCATGAAAGCAATAGCTACAAGACTTGCAAAGTTTCTCCCATCAATCATTTCAGATAAGCAAGGGGGATTTTTCCCAGGAAAATCCACCTCGGAAGGGGCTATTTTAGCTCACAAAATTCTCTATTCAATCATGGTAGATAAATCTTTGGAAGTTGTTTTGAAATTGGACATGATGAAGGCTTACAATAGGGTAAATTAGGATTGTCTATTAGATGTTTTAAGGAAATTTGGTTTCAGTCACAGCTAGTGTAAGTGGATATATTCATGTATCTCGAGTGCAATATTTTTTGTATTAATTAATGGTACCCCCCATGAATTTTTTTCCCCTTTACAAGGTGTAAGACAAGGGGACCCTTTATCCTTCTCTTTTCATCTTGATGGATAAAGGTCTGAGCAGATCTATTACAGTAGCCTATAATGACAACCTTTGGAAAGGCATTTATGTTTGCCCCTTTCCTCTTCCAATCTCCCATTCCCTCTTTTCAGATGACACACTTCCCTTGGGACAAGCCACAATGGAAGAGGCAAAAGTAATAAAAAAATTATAACTAATTATTCCTCATATTCGGGTCAAATGTTTAATGCTCAAAAATAAAAATAAAAAATGAATGTTCATCGCATCATCAAAAATCAAATCTTGAATTTCTAAGGTTTTCAAAGTGATTCCCTCCCATGCAAATATCTATGTATTCCCTTCTTCTCTGGGAAGGAGTGTATCATAGAAAAATGGCCCCTTATCATTTTCATTGCCTTTTAGGTCTTGTCTCATGGTGTTTGATCTATTTTTCTCTGATTTTATATTGTAACATGGCTTGAACATGCATATGTAGGTACTAAAATTCAAATAATGATGTCTTACGAAGGTGTTGTGAAGTGTTGTAAAACATCTCTACACTTTTCTAGACTTTATTCATTACAATTCACCTAAAAATCACATTTTCATCACTAATCAAGTCCTATTTTGAAGTGTTGTAAAGTCTTGTAACAAGATTTCATGCTTTTCTAGGCATAACTTCACTATTTATCCCTTTCTCATGCTTTATTCGGTCCCTTTATGCATATGTCTTAATTAAGTGTATTTTTGAATGTTAACCTGACAAACAACATTAAATACAATTTAATTCTCAACACTCATTTTTAGGTCCTAGGTGGGACCCATTTGCCATGAGTGGTGAATGATCCCCCTTGGCTCCAAATTCAAAATTTTAAAAATTTCCTTTCAGGTTTTTATTCAAAAACACTTGATGTCGGCCTATGATGAGATATGAATCGGTAACTAAGGGACAAGATTGTATAAATAAGTGATTTTCGCCTCATTTTACATCCTCCAACATTCACACATCATATTCAAGCAATCTCAAGCATTCAAGCATCTTACAACATCAATTCAAGTATTATTCAAGCACTTTGGAGCATCCATTGACATTACTTTAGATTTGCATCATCAAGGGTTTGGTAAGTTGATAGTTATTGCATGTTATTATTTTATCATTCTCTTTCATTTCATTGTTTCATTAAGGGTTTGATTACCAAAAGTGGGTTTTGACCAAGGAAAACCCCTATTTGCTAACCCTCAACCATTTTTCCCCTATTGCATGTGTGTTTGCAGACTTTTGTGTGTAGATTTAACAATATTTTTGGTGTTGAAGATTGGTAAACAAGTCAATTAGGTGCTTCAAGTCAAATCAAGTCTATTTTAAGCTTGGAGAAGGTTTTCTATCCATTTCCTGCTTAATTGACTTCGACAACCCGACAATTAGAGATTTCTAGATTTGATGTTGTAGAGTTGTCTCCTAATTTTTCAGAATTTTGGGAGAGGATTGATTCTCCACCAGAGGTGAATAATTCCTACCATAGGACTGAAAATCTCAATTTTATCAGATTCTAGATCCTGATAGTCAAAAACCAGTTTTTGACACTTTTTCACTAGTAGGAGGACTAATTCGCCACCCTGGGTGAATGAGTCCCACTGTGAAATTTTAGTAATTTCAATCAGCATTCACAGCATTCCAAAATCATCAAATCTTTCCTAGGTGCACTCTATTTCATCCTATTTCTTTATGTTCTACACTATTTCATCATTTAGTTCATTGTTTGCATATCGCAGTGTGTTTTGTAGAATAGTTTAAATCTTGGTTTTGCATTCATATTCACTCATTTAAATCATTTAATTGCATTTATTTTACTTCATTTAGCTTAGACAACATCATACATAACATAATTTGAATGAACCCTTCAAATTTTTGGTCCTATCTCTCTCCTTTTAGGTGAAAAACCCTAGAAGAGCAAGAGAAGTCATAGAAACCCAAAAAATCTACAGTTCAAGTAAAAACATGACTTTTGGGAGAAATTAATTTCTTCAATCTCCAATAGTATTATTCTTTGGAAATCGAAATGGTTATCTTTTGCGGGTAAACTAGTGATGCTCAAATCAGTTCTATTCTCTCTTCCAGTCTATTTATTGTCTGCTTTGAAACTCACTAAAGGAAAAGGGAGTTCCCTTCAGAAGATTTTTAAAGATTTCTTGTGGTCAGAAAATGTTTCGTTAAAAAGAAACTATATTTAGTAGTGTGGGAATCAACATGTGATTTGAAATCTTGGGGGGGTGGGTTAAGACATATTTTTCTTCAAAACAAAGCTCTTTGTGCAAAATTAGTTTGGAAAATCTCTGCTAAGCCTGAGGTGAAATGGTGCCAAATCATGCAACACAAATATTTGGACTCTCTACAAAGGGAGAGAATTTTCACACAAAAAAATCTACCTCGGGGTTCCAATATATGGAATTTTATCTTGTCTTGTAGATTGGTTCTTCTTCCCCACCTTTCTTGGGTAATCCACTTGGGTGAAAAGGCTCTCTTTTGGGAAGATGCTTGGAATGACTATATTCCTCTTAGGACTCTAGTCGATTGGAGCCATATTGAACCTACACTCAAGTCTAGATGGGGCTACAAGGTTCTTTACTATCTTATAATTGATCAATCTGATCATTACATGATAAAATGGAAAGATTTTGACTTTCTATAGGTCCCTCCACAAGAAAAGGACTCTTTAAAAGTTGCACTCTCTAAGAGGCGCATTTATTTATCAAATAAACAAGACAAGATCACTTGGACAAAATCCAAATCTAGGCAGTATGATGTAAAATAAGGGTACAAGTCTCTAGCTTCTCACAATTAGGCTTCTTAATGGCCCTATAGACTTTGTTGGGGCCCCCATGTCCTCACTAAGGTAGGTGTGTTTGTGTGGCTTGCAATTAAAGATATAATTCTAACTGGAATGATGTTGGATAGATTGGGTATTACCCCTCTTTTCCCTTGTGTCTTGTGTGGAAGTGCTTATGAATCCATAGATAATTTGTTAATTGGTTGTGATTTTGCACATGAATGTTGGTCCTGGGAAATGGGAAAATTAGGTTGGACAATCCCTTTTCAAAATTTAATTCTCAATCACTTCCTTTCATGGCATCATCTCTTCCCCTCTTCCTCTTTTTTCTTCTTATGGGATATTTTCCCCTCTATAATAATTTGGAACATCTAGTTAGAAAGGAACAATAGAATTTTTAGGAAAAACTCTTCCACCATCTCCCAAGTCCTTCAAAAAATCAAGATCTCCATTTCGGAAGTGACCACTTCTACCTTGTACAAGAACACAAATATGTTAAAAAACTTATCCTCTTGGGATTCTTTCATTCTAAAGAACTAGAAGCTCATCAAGCTTGTAAGAATTGGCTATGAAGGTAGCCACCCAAGATCTAGAGGCCTAATAGAAAGCACAAGCATAAGAGAGATAGAAGCAATATGACAAGAATAAACTATATTCTGCCAACAGAATAGAATGTAATGGGATGATTAGTACATAGGAGACCCCTTGGTTATATAGCCAAGGTGAGAACATAGAAGGGCATAAGATTATGACAAGTGTCATAATCTTATGACATGAGACAACAATGAAAAGCTATCACTCCACCTAAAGTGGAAAAGTGATAATATGATAATCACCACAAAAGGTGGAGAGATAATCACATGATGTGTCCACAAAAGGTGGAAGTGATAAAGTAATGACATGATAAGTCCACCAAAGGTGGAAATTCTCCAACAACCTCCTATATGGTCCCTAAGTAAACTTAACCAAGGTGTAATCATGACCTAGGACAAGGTACAAGACATTTAATTACACCAACAAACCTCCCTAGTGTGAGTTCAACCTCAATTAAAGACCCAACAATAAGCAGGTATTTTTTGAAATGGATCCCTCCTAGAAATGTTGATAAATTGAATTTTGACGGGGCTTCGCAAGGTAACCCTAGGAAATCAGGCATTGCTGCAATTTTAAGAGATTGGCAAGGTCAATTTATTGATGTTGCATGTGAAATGATCCCTGATGACACAAAAAATGTGGTTGAGCTTAAAGCATTGAGCCTAGGTTTGAATTTGGCCAAAAATATTTCAATTTCTCAACTTCTCATTGAGGGGGATTCAATGGTTGCTATCTCTGCCCTAAAAAATAGAAGTTTTGGTTCTTGGCATCTGAATTATATATTATCCTACATTATGTCCCGGCTGGAGGGTTTTTCTTCTTATCAAATTTTGCATTTCTATAGGGAAATTAACTTGCAAATGAATTATCCAACAAATCAATTGATGAAACTATAGTTAACAAAGATTTCTTAGCCCGAGAGTGTGATTTCTTGTTTCCAAAATCTTGAGCTCCATTTCTTAGTCCTTTCTTTGTCTGATTGGACATCTCTTACTTTTCAATTGACATTTATTGGTCTGGGTGGTTTTTTTGTTCTCCTAGCTTATCTTCTAGTTAAAGTCCTCTTTTTCATTAATAACAACCCATCTCATGTCAATCCTTGCTGGCATAAATTCCCCCTTTCCATTCCTATTGGTCTTGATGGTTACTACTCTACTTGACTCTAGCTTCAATTGTCATTGGCTTCATGCTTTGTGCAAAGCTTTTTTGACATGACCATTGTTGGGTACAACTTTCAATTTATTCTTGTGGATTTTGAGAATTTGTTGGGTTGAGAAGTTGACCTGTCTCCAACTCCTCCTTGGGTTAGATGATGTGGTTCGAACAAGTATTTTGATTTAATTTCTAACCTACTTTGCACTAGTTCTTCTGTCCTCTCTCCTTGGTAATGTTGCGGCATGATTTCATATAATTACTCTTTAGATTGACACCTACCCCTCACTCGTGTCCTTCAAAGTGAATTTACTTCACTTTGGGAGACATTCTTGAGGAATTTCAGGTGTTCTTGTGGACTTGGCATTTAAGGGAAATATGGCATTTGATGCGGAAATCTCTCTTGGCAGTTGTTAGACCATTGCTAAGTTTTGCATTCTATTTTATAACTACTTTAGCATGAGCCTACTTTTTATCATTTGACTTCTCTTGTGTCCACCTACAAGAAGTTATTCTTGTCGACGGACATTAGGGAACTCCAACTTATTGGCTCTATTTTCATTGGAAATGCAATAATGATTTCATTAGTTATAGGTTGAAGAAGGTTTTGATTCTTGGCATTCTGTAATTGGTTTGTGGTATTGGAATTATATTAGCCATTAATGATCTTTTCCTCTTCATCCCTATGTGGTACAACTGAATTCTAATATTGTTAAATGTTCACATGTGTGTCATCTTGTTGGCAGTGTTATGGCAACCAAATTGCTTCATTTATACATGGCACTATGTTGGTTCTTCTTGCATCCACTCCCTTGACTTGTCTGCTTTGAGTTGGAATGATAATGGATAATTTGTTTAGGGTTCTCATACCACCCAAAATGCATGAAGTTTGTGATTCTTTGCCTCTTACAAGGGATAAGCTTGAGCAGACTTTTTCCATCGAATGTAAACATGTCCTTGAGGCAATTGAAGTGGTGCTTGGCTATGACTAGATGGAGCTAAATGCTTCAGCACTACCCCATGAACTTGCTTTGCATTTTATTTCCAAAATTATGGATATTCTATGGTGTTTTGACATTGCTTTATTTCTTGTTGGAACTTATCTCTTACCTCACATTTTCTCGCTTGCCACGTTGCAACTAGCTTTGGAGTCTTATGATATTTTGTAGTGTTTGCATTCGGTTGGGGGTGTCCTCAATAGGGATCATCTTCTCACAGGCAGATGTCTCTCAACTCTATTATGTTCAATGGCTCATGGTTTAGTGGAGAACTACACAAGGGAGTTCAATTATCATCTACTCAGACTAAGGCCTCAACTTGGTAATTTTGTATGTGATCCAATTCAAAATATTTTTTATGTTGTCATATTTCTCATTCGGCATGCGCTATTTGAACCACACTCAAAGCTTTTCTTTCTGCCTCCTGCAGATATTTCCTCTTCAGAGGAAAGTGCAACTTGACTTCTTACTTCTTCTCAGGCATTTTGATACTTATCCCTACCTTTGGCTTTTTTTTTTGGCTCCTTGTTTGAAATTCTTGGTAACATGTTTTTTTCTCCTAACTCTTAGAACTCCAAGTTTTTGGTTCCTTCTTTGTCCACCTGAGTTTTTTGCAGGAGCTTTGGAGGCCTCGATCATTTTGGTTCCATTGTTCAAAATTTCTCTCCTCGGCCTCCACCAACTTCCTTGTTCCGGGATCATTTTGGTTTGTATCTTCTCAAGTTTCATATTTGTGTTTTTTAGCTTTGTTCTCTCCTCGACATCTATGGGCCTCCTCTCGATTATATCTCTATGTTCTTTTCCTTGGCGGATCTATTTTTGTAGAATTTTGTACCCCTCACTTCATGGATGGGATCTATTAAACATCTTTTGAGTTTTGTATTTTTGGAGGGCTTTCTTGTCGAATCTGGGGATCTATCATCTTTGTAATAAGCAATTTTTTGTATACACCCCCCGTTGGTGGTTCACAAACATTTTCTACTCCTCTGCTATTGAGCATCGAATTGTAAACTCTTTCCTTTGCTATTAATATATTTTCACTGGCCTGCCCACTTTTATTTTTAAAAAATAATAATAATAAATATTATAAATAATGCACGTAACGGATATCCGTTACAAATGGTGATAAAATTAGCAGGCTCGGGATTTTCCTCGGGATTACCTTGGGATTTGGCTTGGGGGTGTCATACCTGGAAAGTAAATTGAAAAAACGTGTTTACAAAATTGCCTTAGTTTTCCAAAATTTTCCCTTGTGGCTAACAACTTTTTTTATCCAAATTTGCTAAAATGAAAAGTGTTTATTGAATAAATTGTCAACTTTCCACCAATATAAGATATGCCTTATTTTGATTTTAATAGATAATTATTATTGATTTTAGACTACATACATTATGACTAAAGTCTTGATTGATAGATTGATTGAAAAACTTCTATAATTTTCAAACTATTTCACATTTTTTTAATCTGAAAGATGTCTCACATTATATGCTTCTAATACTATAGAATTAAAAATGAATTTCATAAATTTTTGACCAAGTTATGGTGGTCAGACAAACACGTTTTAATAATTTTGAAATGTTCTAATAAAAAAATCATAACTAATTATTTACTTGCAAAAAAATTACAAAAAAATGTGGCACATCTAGGCATGTGTCCTCTACTTATATTGAAATTTTCAAAAAAAAAAATTACTTTTTTCCTATACTTAGGTTGATCAAACATACACCTTCTTTTTATATTTTTCCTAAAAATTTAGTACTACTGCATTGAAATTTCAAATTTTCACAAAATATTTACTTTTTTTCAAAAAAGGACTAGTAGCCTAGAAACTACATTCAATTTACTACAAATTTTGTTCTTACATATTTTCCAAATTATGTTAATAACCTATTCAATTTTTTATGTGAAGTTTCCTAACTCTATTTTTTATGAATTTTCATTGCCACTTAGGGGCCTAGTTCGGACCCCCAAGATCCTGTATTGACCCTGTAAATTCCATGAATTTTCAACTTGTAGGGGTTTTATGCATGAAAGATAAAATTTTCTTCAATATTTCTCCAATCCTCTTTAGATCTACAACTTTCACATATAAAAGGAGGGGAAAGATTGTTCCATATAAGGGCTTTGCTTAGTCAAACCCAGTGTTGGTATTTCTATCTCAACAATGGAAAAATTGATGATAAAATAGAGCTTATCCTTTTGAGGGATAGACGATAAATGATAAACAAATAATGAAAATTGACACATATCTACAACTCGCCACTTAGAACTATTCTCATGGATGGACTAAAGTTATGCTCATCACCTTCAAGGACTCCTTGTTACTTGATTTGATTTGATTTGAAGACCTACAAATGTTAGTGATCCAAAATGAAATACATACAAAACATGAACAAAAAAAATGTATAATACTTGACATGATGCTTGGATGACAAAATGTTCCAATAATTTTGAAGATTTTTCTCTGAGTGCTCTTGGACTAATTTTTGAAGTATTCTCCTTAATATATTTTCTCAATATTTTCTTCTATCTTAAGAAATTATAAAAATACTATGCTTAATATAATTTCCCAAAAATTAAATCCTAATGGCCAACAATCAAAATTTAAATTTTAAATAATAAATTGCCAACACCGATTTATTTAAATTTGGATCCAAAATATGTAGTCTAGGATGCCATGTGCCCTAGACTGGATTCATATTTTTTAGGGATCCAAAGTGTTAGGGGGGGAATATTAAATGCATACTTTGATCTTTCACAGTTGATTTTTTGATAAATGTTAAAATGGGCCATGGAATGCATAATTTAGGAAATTAGGTGCATAATTAGGTCCAAGCACATAGAGGGGAGAAAAACCTAGTGTGAAATTGTCAAGGGTGACAATTTACAATGCTACATTTAGCCCTCACTTTAGTGAGATTATGAACTTACGCTCAAACTCACACTAAAGTAAGAATATTTCAAGAGGGATTCAATTATCCAGATATTGAAGAGATATATTGGAACTAAATCTAGGGGGAACGTGCAAGCCCCCAAGATTCGAGATTCTATGGCATGAAAACATAAGGAGAAAGGAACACACTTGTATGATGTGCAACATGAAAAACACAAAGCATTCGCATCGTAACATAACATATTTAAGACAATATCAAAAATGAAAACAAACACGGTGCAAACACAATACAAACATGAAGAAGACACATAAAAGACACAAAACACAAACTTAAGGGTTAGTACTAAAAGGATCTAAGCCAGTAAGGAAAAGAGACCTCAATCTTAAATTTTTCTCATATCCCAAATGTCATCCATCAAATGTGATGATTAAACAAAATGGTGCTCTCATAAGGATGTAAAATCACTCATGAAACATATGGTTCCTTTGGAAAGCAAGCTATTTTATGCTAGGTGGCCATGTAAAAATACCCAAGTTTATGAATTAGCAAGCTCTATTATGCCAAATCCATAGACTATTTTATCAATTAGACTTCAAGAAGCAAACAAAATTTTAATGTCATGGGGGATGAATCAAAGTTCAATGTCACAGAGGGAAAATTGCTAACCATGCCTCAGGGGGCATTATAATAACACCAAATCACTAAAGGGATATGTCAATAAGTCAAGTCTCACAAGACATCTATGAAATGGAGAGGGTTAATATTCCCTCCCCTTAAAATGTTAACATACTTTTTATGTTAGCAATGTTTAAGGAAACAAGAGATGAAGAGGGGATCCTTAAAAATAATACACACTTTCCAATACTAGTTATCCTTTCTCCCCAAAGTGTAGAGGAAAGAAAAATCATGCAAGAGACTATCATGTTTCTACCATGGAAAATATGGTATGGTTGCACTTAATATTGTACCACTATGAATGACAATGAGCAAACAAATAAAGCTACAAATGCCACATAGTGAGGAGAAACACCATAGAATAAAGATCATTATTGTTTAGAGTAATTAGGTGTATCAACACATGGAATAGCACCACAATCATCAAGTTGTATTTTATTACTCGTGAAGCCTAACATTCATTACTGGAATGACCATGCACTCGATGATATGCAAAAAATGAGTTATTTCTATGATATTTCTTATGTGTTGGATGAGGAAGAGTAATCAAGCGGGCTTTGAGAAGCCTCAAAAAAGTATGCTCTTGCTTGGATTTGGGATAAGTAGTAGGAGAAATTCATTTCTCTTGTAAATTAAATATTGTTTTATTACCACAAGAATTCATAAATATAGTAGAGGATTGAGCATGAGATGAATATGGGGATGAAGGTTGGAAATCTAAACCATTTTTTGAAAAGTACGGTATAGAATTCACTTGATCCTTATCATTTTATTCTAATTTTTCCTTATATACATTTTTAGAAAGAATTTTGTATCCAATCCCATAACATCCTTCCAACTTAGATGAAGAATTCTTATCTAAATGCTCATGAGAATGGGCTAGTGCAAGATAATGGGGTTCCAAAATAGGCCCTTAAGTGGCAATGAAAATTCATAAAAATAGAGTTAGGAAATTTGACATAAAAATTTGAATAGGTTATTAACATAATTTGAAAAATATGTAAGAACAGAATTTGTAGCAAATTGAATGTAGTTTCTAAGAGCTACTAGTCCTTTTTTGGAAAAAAGTAAATCTATTTGGTGAAAATTTGAAATTTCAATGTAGTAGTACTAAATTTTCAAAAAAAAATGAAAAGTAGGTGTTTTTCTAGCCATCCTAATGGGGAGAAATAATGACTCAATTGGCATCTTCTTGTAGGAGAAAAGTTTCATTGAACAAGTTGTAGAATATTAAAGTGAAATGGAGGAAAATGATTGTTCAAAATTCATGGTTTGGCATCTACACTTGAAAGCTAGTGTGGATCCTTTAGATAAATAAATATATCATTGTCCCTTTAAAAAGTAGGAATGGCTTCAATTAGGCTTGCACCGTCACACTTTACAACTTTCCTCCTAGAAAGCATGTTATCTTTTGGGTGTTGTGCACTTTTGCTAATTTTCCTTTTAAGTTCATCTAGTACTTGCAATGTAAAGTAAATATTTGTAATCTCTTCAATTTCAAATTGCTTTCTTGAACACACTACTAGTGTGAATCATCTTGTTGAATTTTGTATGATAAACTGGCAACTATTCAAGCATACTTTTAAATTGCTTTGCTTGAACACATTCCTTGCAAAATTTTGTATGGCAATCTGGCAGCTATTCAAGTAAACAATTTTTCCAATTTCTTAATAGTTAGAGGATTATTATACTAAAGATAGATGGAAACAGGGCCATATATGGTATTTGGGTGAAACCAAAGCCTTATAGCTCATTTCAATTTTCTACTTTTTAAAATTATTTTATTTTTGAAAGAAAATTATGTAGCATTTATGTGAAAATCATAATAGCTAGTATTTAGAATTTTTTACTAGAAGCATCCAACAATAATAAAGTTTGATTATTTTGAAGGAAGTACTTGCAAATTGGTAGGGAACTTAGCTTTACAAGTTCATGGAAGATACACATTTCAAGACAATAGGTAAGTTTGACAAAAGGTTATCGACCAAAAAAAATATTATGTTACACCACAGTTGGTAAGCATTTTTCACTGTAATGTTGAGTTTCATTTACCAATATTTGTATGCATTAAAAAGTTGGATTCTTTATTGTCAATAAAAGTGCATTCAATTGATTTTGATATTATAATAGGCGATTGTTATTGAATAATGCAGTACTTGATAGAATAGATAAGACCCTTAAGTATATTTTCCTTAAAAATATATTTTGTAGGGAATTTTACAATTTATTTTCATCATCCATAAAGAATATTTCATCCTAGGATAACCATATATTTCCATTCTCAATTTTGGGGGTTGTGGGTTCTCAAATATGGTCTTATATATTTTACTTTTTAACAATTATTTAACATAAAGGCTTAAAACATTCTAGTAATTATTTGTTAGTTTACATGAGGAATTTCCTTGATGCATGAGTTTTTATCATATCATTGACTTTGTTGGACATTAAAAAGTTTTCATAAAATTTGGAGCCATATATAAAGTGTCATTGATCTCTATATTCATGAAATTGTTCAATGTGCTCAATGAAATATTGCCAAGTAATATATCTACTGAAATGAAAAATATTGTCATGACATGGCATCTTTTATTTTTGAGATAAAATAAGAACTACTTAATTACTGCTATTCAAGTTTAATCTTGAGGTTTCTAGCATCTTCCTATATTATTTTTAGTATTCTTCCTAGTTGTAGCTGGATAACTATCAACTAGGTTGAATTTTAAGTGTTGCTTCTTTTTTGTATAAGAAATAGTATATCAAAACAATTACAATTCATCTGATGTCAATGAGTTTTTGTTCATAGGTATACACCTGACATATAGATTAAATACAAAATGCATAGTTTATTTTGTATACTACTATTGGAAATATAAAATTTCATCTATACCAGTTACAAAATACACAAGTAGTATCATATAAACTATAAACATGTACGTGCACAAAGATTACAAGGTTACAAAAATCAGATTTTATATACACTATATATATCATCTGGGAATAGCTTGTTGATAGATATAAAGATGCTAAGTAGACCATGAGTAGGTTAGTCATTGCAAATTTGGTTTTCTTCTTCATTGTCTCCCCAACCAAGCCCCCTAGCAGACCCCATCACATTTGATCTGACTTCTTCCATGTTCTAAGTGACTCCTTCATTCACTTGAGGCTTGGCTTGATGGGTCTTTCTTGGCCATTTTGCATTGCCAGTTGCCACACCATTAAACACCCTTTGAAATTCCTTCAATTCCCTAAGGAAGTTCTTTGAGTCCTCATGATTATGATGTCAGGTATGTCCATGTTTAACCTCATTCTTATTGACTATCATAGCTCCATCCCCAATAAGCCTCATGAATTTAACCATTGATATTTCCATGGTGACTATGACCTATAAAATAACAGTGAGAAATGTAAGACTTTTTGAAGACTCAGTGGTACCCTCCTATAGCCCTTGAATTTATCCTTATTCCTTGCTCTCCAAATGTGCCATAAAATCTCAATAGACAAACAATCTCAAAACAAAACATAATCCTTGATTAAATTCTTATTGCAAAATAGAATTTCTTTCCAATTAATTTTTCCATCATTATCTGGAATTCTTAAATCATTGCAAAAAAAATTCCATACTTCTTTTGCATAAAAACATTCAAAAAAATGTGCAATATAGACTTTGGAGTTCTACAAACACTACATATATCCACATCAATGTGGTTAATTTTGAAAGGAACTTTTTGCAATAGGATAAGCCTTTGTAAGCTCCTTAATGTTGTGCCACACAGAGTAAAAGGTTTTCTATAATTTTTTGTTAGACATAAAGGTTCCCCAACATTTATTGATGTGGTCAATAGTGAAAACATTGTTGCTAAGGTTCTTGTATATTGTTTTGGCTTTGATTTTACACAATATTTCTAGCGTCATCCTTCCAGACCAGGGCCTTGGCCAAGTCAATGTCAATTTCAGTGTTCAGAGGCAAGTTGGCCTCTTTGCAAGCTTCTAGCAAAGTATTGTAGGCCCTTATATTAGAGGGAGGAAGATTAAATTCAAAAGCCAATGTAATCTAGCTTTTTAGTTGCCCATTGGTCAAGATGTTTTAGAAGGTTTGGATTCCATTTTGAGCCAATTTTCTTGTGGAGCATCCTTGCAATAAAGCAAGGGGTTTGTTGTTATGCTCAAGGTTCCACCAAATGGAGCTGTAAGATTGGAATTTCAGATTCCTGCTATTATTTATTTTACTTGATTTAAATTCAAAATTTATCTTAATGGGTTCCCAAGCCTTCCAAAGGCTTTTAAAGACTGATGAGCCTACTAGGGAAATTGGGTGTTTTCTAATGAGAATATCACTAATAGGCATCTTTTCCATGTCTTGGTTTGCTTGGGGGCAGCAAGTAGTATATTTTTTCTTACTAGGACCTTCCAAGGCTCATTACCCACTAGGGATTTGGTTATCCATTTGGCAGCTAGGGCAATACCATGCATCCTTAGATCTTTTAAACCAACTCCACCATTCAATTTATCAAGGTAGCACCATTCCCATTTAACCTTACGTGTTTTTTCCTTTTCTTTATCGTCTAACCATAGAAAGTTCCTTATTCTCTTTTGGATCTTGTTGACTTGATGGTTATTAAATAACATAACTTAGGAAAAGTAGATTTTGTAGGAGGAGAGGAAATTTTGAAAAACTTGTATCCTCCCAACTAGGGATAGGTATTTCCTATTCCATCCTTCAATCTTCTTCTCAATTTTGGAGCTAATCTAAAGCCACATTTCCTTTGGGTTGTGATAGATAGCAAAGGAATCCAAGAATATCTTACTTGTTTGTTTGGTCCACCCCATTAGAATTCATATTTATTAACCCACTCCAATGAGGATTACATCCACCCTTGTATGCTTGATTTAGCATTAGAAATTTTGGCTCCCGAAGCTTTACAAAATAGATTGAGTTTCCCCATTAGTGATTCCATGTTTTCTTCTTTTAATGGTAAGAAAATAGTAGTGTCATATGTAAATTGAATATTGATCAGTTCAATCTAATTTGGTGAGCTTATGCCTCTAACTCTTGGTGAGAGGGTGTGCTCCCTCAAGAGATAATGAACAGCATATAATGCAATGACAAAGAGGTTTGGTGCCATGGGGCATCCTTTCCTAATGGACCTTTCAAGGTTAAACTCTTCTAAGAGTGGGCCATTTCCATCCACTTGTGCAACAACATCCTTCAACAATTTATCTACCATATTACATTGTCACGGGAAACCCAAAGGCTTCTAGGGTTGCCCTTAAGAAGGAGCATTCAACCCTATCATATGTTTTTTTCAAAATCTAGTAGGAGCATGGAAGCATTTTTATTTGAGTACCCTGCCCTTTCCAAAGCTTCCCAACTTGTGATCAGATTCTCCAAGATGTATCTACCTTTGATAAAACTTGTCTAAGTGTTACTAATGAATTTTGGGAGGATGTTGACAAGTCTTAAGGAAATTACCTTAGCTAGAATCTTATAAGATACATTCAATACGGTTATAGGCCTCCAATTTTTAATCAGGATTTTATCACCCCCTTTTGGCATTAGTTTGATGATGCCTTTTTTGATGCTTCTTCCCAGGGAACCCCTCTCCAAAGCTTCCAAGTACACTTGCAACAGGTCATCATAGATCTAGTCTACAAAGGTTTTGTAAAATTCCACAAGCATCCTATCTCCCTCTGGGGACTTTTCATTGTTCATGGATTGAATTTCCTTTTTGATCTCATCTTTAGTTATGGTTGCTAATAACCTTGTTGTTTCTTCCTCATTTATTTTATTTGGAATAATACCTTTTATGAACTCCCTAGCTCCATGGCTACCTTCATTACCATCCTTAAAGGTGAACAATTTTGTAAAATAAGATTGGAATTGATTTAGAATATCCTCCTAGGAGGTGAACAAGTTTCCCCCTTCCCATATTTTTCCAATTTGTTCTTTGAAGTTCTCCTTTATGTAGTTAAAGAAGAGCTTGGATCCTTTTTCTCCACAGCTTAGCTAATAAAATTTGGCCCTCACCTTTAATCCTTGAATCCTATGCATTTGTATTTTCCTTAGTTTTTTTTTTTTCCAGATCAAGCTCTTCGCTCAAGTGGTCATCACTTGGATCCAATTGAGCTTTGGACTCTCTCAGAAATAAACATTCTTGGAGATCATTTTCCTCTATTCTTTCATCCATTTTTTTTTTCTTTCCAATAGTCTGGAAGTGTTTTTTCCATCCATCAACATTTTGGTTCCACCTATTAATGGTAGAGAAATCTTTCAACATCCAATTATTGATCTCCCTAAGGGAGGTAATGGCATCCCTGTAATCCTCATCTGTCAATAGGTGAGTATTGATAATGAACCCTACCATTTTTGGAGCCTCCTTGGGCCTCCCTTGGTTGGTAGTTAACCTGGCCATTATAGGGTGATGGCTCAAAAGGGTATGGGGTATACACCAACTTTGAGTCCATCCTAATTTGGTATGAATCATGGTGAGTGGCCAACATAATGAGTAAAGGATTTTGAGGTCTTTACTCCTACATTTTAGGCTTTGTGAGACCTACGAGGGTGTTCCTTATTGTGTTCAAGTGAGATATGCCTAGTTGAGAGCATAGTATACACAAATTGATTCCTATTAATTGAAAATAAACACAATTCACTGAAGATTTGGAAAACCTTTGAGCAAATGATCATCTCTTTGCTAGGAATCTGGGAATATACAAATTCATACTTCATAATTGAAATATTTTTAAAATGACTATTTTTCTCATTTTAAATCCATAGCTAGGCATGAAAATGGCTCATTTATTTTCAATATTTATTGAACAATCAGGCTAGTGCTTCATCAATTGAGAATACAGAGTCAAATATATAACGACCAGTAATATATCAACTATTCATTTCAAAAATTGGACTATTACCATAATGCTTTGCAATATCAAAACTCACAATGCCTGGAACATAACTTCTTACCAAATCTTGTGCAATTCCTTACAAATATATGACCCTCTTTAAGCATTTAATCAACTCTTTGAGTTAAAGCAAAAATAGAACCATACATTCAATTGAACAACTAAAGATAAATGAGAACACCATTGATATTTTCATTTATAACATGCAAAAAAGGTACATAGGAGAGTATTTACTTCAGAACTAAGATTTGTTTCGATATCAGTAACTTCTATAAAACTTGTTTAAGACCATTACATATGCGACTCATACCTAAGACAATAAACTGTTCTATTCATTCATATTTTCCATATTATGCCTCTAAACCTAGCTTCTACCTAGTCTATTTACCATACTCAAAAATTGAACCTCCTTTGCAATGAGCCATAAATTCCCTTTATAGTAACAAGGAGCAACAAGCATCCAACTCAAATGCAATTACATTTCACAAACATCTCAAAATTAATTTTATCTTTCATTAGGGACACTTTCCAGACCATTATAATCAATCATTTCTCACCACGGGAAAGCAAAAGACATAAAGAGCACCATGCAATTGATCAGAGAAGAACCAGCTAGCCTTCCAAAAGAAATCATTATCAAAATTAGCATGTTCACACCCAAACTAGGGAAGTCACCATTAGTACCAAAAGCCCAAATTAATGAACCAACCACAAGAGAGTCAAGTGAATACAAAAGTCAAAAAAACAAAGCACCATCTTATATGGGAAAATGGGTGCTACCCTACCTTTTCAGCAACTGAGTAAGCACATCTACCTAGTCTCTTGACTGAAATTGGAGTAGCTATTATCACTTCTTAATCAGAATCACCATAGGGCACCAGGGAAATGGGACAATGTCTAGTGTCAGGGTTCATTCCCTCTTGATCACTTGAAGAACTATCAAAAACCTCAGTGGGAACATTATGCTTTCCCAAACAAACCTTAGAACCCTTGCCCTACTTCTTCAATTCCTCCCTAGGCTCAACAAGACTTTTCCATCTAAACTTGACCAATTCTTCTGAAATGATCCTATTCCTCAAGTTGTAAGTACTTCGAACAATAGTTTCTCACCTTTCTTACAAACACTTATTTTACCTTTCGAAATAATTAAAAACTCTGTTTATCAGGTTTGACCTCAGGGACATAAGAGGTTACTGCATACTTAACCTCCTAGACCTTCTAACTGGTGTAACTTACTTGGCTCGCCCATCCTACCCAAAATATCACAATGACCAAAAACCTACCTTGCAAAAAATATACCAGCCTAAACCCACAGAATCCCCTCTTAAAGAAATGAAAACCCAAACTAGTCTCGCATAAAATGACACAAAACACAATTGAGTTACAGCAATGATACCACTCTAGGAAACTCAAAAATGATAACTAGACTACATGCATGCATACTTATAGACCCAAGGATACCACACCACTACTTATGTGATGATTTGCTCAGCACACCAATGTCACTCCTCTAGTACTTGCAGCAATTATGTCAACACCTTGATAATTGCAGGCGATGAGATGAACTACAAGAAATCCTCATTAAATAGAGGAATTAGAATGTATGACATTTAATGACCACCCTGGCTCGCTCTAGCGAATAGAAAATCAATCACTCCATGCTAAATCCTGGTCATCAATCATTTTGGATTTAAAACTCAATCAATGGAGTCGATTAAGGATCGCCACTTTCCTTTCCATTCGTAATTGGAAATAGTGATGAGGTGCTAAAAATATTCCATGTAACCATCCACATCCTCACCATATCATTTGCAACTTGCCAATTTTTGCAGAATTTCCCCTAAATTTCCTTCAATCTTTAGCGACGAGCAGAAATCCACATTTGAAGGAAATATTCCTGGATAGAACCCCATCGTTGGTCACAATAAATGGTTAAACCTTCTTAAGCATTTCAACAACAAAGACCTTCCATCGATGTCTCCAAATGACCTAGTCCGTCGCATATTGCCGAAATGAATTTGGAGTTGGAGATATCTTCGGTGATGGTCCAAAGTAGTGATGGAACATATAAGTCTGACACGTGGCCACCACACTACTCATCTTTCTCCTTCCATCACTCGTCGCTGAAGTTAGAAAAGGTTTTGAAAGCACTTCGGCAATGGTTGATACAACACACCAATACATGCATCTCTCATCACAAAAATGTGGTCAAGGGTTTTAAAAACTTTGGTGATGAGCAATATAAAGGGAATATATGGTTCATCGCTCATCGCAAGAGGAAACCTGTTAGTGAAAAGAACTTCAGCAATGGACAACCGCTCGAGTGGATAGATATTTCCCATGTGCATAAAAGGTGTTTTTAAAAGGGGGCCATGACTAGGAAGATGAGACTCAAGCCTCAAAAGAAAACTTAAGCATAAGTCCTCTGCTATAAAATATTTGGCCAAACTTTGGGATAATTCAAAACAACGATAAAGCTTGGGGCAACCGATGAACCTAAGCTAAAGGGGTCGGTGAAAACATGCAATCGATGACTCGGATAATGACTTAGATTATGGGAAATCAGTCGCAACAAGTCAACATAAGATTAAAATGTCCAAGGGTTAATAATGAGAGACTACAAAATGAGGGTTTCTACACCAAAACCCTAATCCATCCATGGATGCATAAGCCTGCAATTATGACTAAGATAGGATTTGCTCAAGATTTTACAAAAAAAAATTGAAGCTCTATCAGTGGCTCATTCTCAGGGATGCATACCCTTGGCTGGTGTGGCAAGAATCCAAATCTCAAGTTGAAGCAGACCAGCAAAGAGGTACAAAAACTAGGAGCCTACCTAGACAAAATAAGTAGACGCCATAGGGAAGAAGCAAACCAAACTTATTTACAATATTTACAAGGCCAGTACAATGTTTCCACCCAGATTTCAAAAGCCTCCTCAGTTCCATAGGCTTCAATCTCTAAGCTTGAAGGCCTCCAAACCTCCAAAACTTACAGGAAACCCCTTCCTCTTTCAAAAACTTTATCCTCAAATGTTTGTAATGGATCAACACTTCTACCAAGTATTCCTACACAATCAGCTCCATTTTGGTTAACACGGCCATCTGAACCTATCATGTTTCCAAAATTACCCTCATCTTTACAAAATATATCTAGCAAGGAGTGCAATCGGACAAAATTTGCAACTCATTCATTTCATAGTTGTGTAATCCATCTGTTCACTAAATTGATCTGACTTAATCTATTCTGAATGAATTGGAAAAGTAGAACATTCATAATCCATTTGACTACTACTATCATGAACTTGGACATCTTGCATACCAAACTAAAAACCCTCACATACTTTTTGTTTTGCACCATTCCCAGATATATCAAAGATAAAAGATGCATATTCAGGGACATCTTTATATTGGTCAATGTAACATGGGTACATATTTGGGCCTTCATGATTCAAATATTGTTCACTAAAATTTGATTAAAAGTCTTTGTTCTCCTTATAAGTGTTGCTCCTGTTGGATAAAAATTTCCCCATAATCATGTCGAGAAGATGAAGAACATCAACAGAAAATCCAATTGCACATTCATGTTGGTCAAAATTGTATCATGTGTTATTTGCATTACTTAATTGCTCTTCATGCAACTCAAACATTCTTGTAATGTCGAAAATGTCTAGTAATTCATCAAATATTTTCTCATTATTAGTGGGAAACATTTATAATCCTTGACCCATATGTGTATCATGATACATAAGTTGGTTATTCAAATTTGAACATCCTCTTTCATAAATGTATACACTATCATCATCTTGTGTAGCTAACCTTTCAAATTGAGCTTCACACAAAAATGTATGAATTACTAGAGAACTAACATGTTCATCAACACATTCATTATTTCTACTCTATACTCAAGATAAGCATATTGAACACACATGTGCTTATCTTCAAATTCTTCATTAACATGCTCCATTGATGAAAAGCTCAAATCACATTCCAAATATCTTTCCAATGTATTTTGTCCATCCATTTTCTCACAACTGGCACTATAGATGCTTGAATCATGAAATTTCTCAAGCAATTGAAGTATTTCTGGATCATCCCCATAAGGACAATCATATTCAGAGACTTCCATCTTATTTTGATCTTTAATCCTACTTGTAACATCGGTCCCAAATATGAAAGACCCATAAGCACTACTTTCAAAATATTTATCAGTGTACCACTCTGTTTGCTCATGGCCACACCTTGACAGGCATTAAATGTTGCATGAGAATCCTCAAAAAGTGGATTATTCATCACCAATAAGGATCATTACTTTTTTTAGTTGGTGGGGATAGAGGCTCATCAAACAAAGGATTATCCATTATCTTCATTGTTGTCATGACAACTTCTGCTTCCTCGACATGAAGATCTATATCTCGTAAATCTTCATCACAATTGAAATCATTGTATTCACTTGAAGAGCATATAGAATCGTCCCAAAAGTTTTCCACCTCATTTTTAGTTGACATTATTGATTCACATTCTTAGGGCTCTTCACATGAAGAAAAATGTTCACTACGAAGCAGAAAAACATTTCCAATGTTATCATCATAATTTCTTGAAGTAAAGAATTTGATCTCCTTTTCATAAGAATAACCATGATTCTCAGAGGAATGACATGACTCAATTCCATCATAACTACCACAGCATGAAAACCCACCCATGTTGAGACTGCACTCAAGTTCATCAGACTAGATATGTAAACTTTCATTTTTCATACCTTGATCATTGGTTTGTGACAAAGCATCGTCAACATCAACACTATTGTTGTTGATCGAATCATGAGATGGGATTATCTCTTGTACTTCTTGCACTTCTTCACCGTCCAAGAAATCTGAAGGATGCAAGTCAGGCACACTTCTTCTATATTATTATATTGTGTATCTTGGTCTCCACTACTATTGTAATGGTTTGTAGATGTGTCATTTGTGAGTTGATTACAATCATTATATTCTCCCATGTAATGGAACGGATGCTCACGTCCTGATGCACCTTCTACATTTTTGTGCATTGTTTCTAGGTCCTTTTTCGTAGGACAACACCCATTAACATCTAGGGGCATTACACATTGTGCATAATCATTCTAAGTCCCCTCCACAAATTTTATCCAGTCAATTACCTGGCTAAAATTGTGAGGTTTCAATTCCTTTCACAGAGTACTCAGTCTTGATTGTACATTTCACAAAATAGATCAATGCACATTTAATCTTCTAGTTTAACAACTTTGGGTACCTCCCACAAGGCATCCACAAATCTGGAAAACAAATCATAAGGTGATTATCCCTTGTTCCTTTTCATTTCATACAATTTTCTAACCAAAGACATCTGATCAACCTAGATTTGATCTTGTGGACATTCAATTTGGAGCTTACTATGGTTTTCATATTGTGATGATGGAGAGATTGAAACATTAGGAGCCTCATCATTTTGACATAGATCTCTAATATTGTCTCTATTGAGTGCATCTATACCCAATGTACTAGGATGATCAATGCTAATGACTGAGTATCCTTTTAGCATTGAATACTTCAAGTTATTTTCAATATATATAGCAATCTGATATGCTTGATGCAATGTTGTGGGCTCTTTGTCTCTTAACAGGTAACTCATCTTTTTATCAAATGCACCTAAGTACACAACCAAACATTCTACCTCATTTGGTCTTATGCTTTTGGGGATCTCCTATATTATCTTTGAAAATATGAGATTAAAAGAGGGGACTAATTCATCATCCCCTTTCTCCATACTCATGAACCTTTGTATTATTCAAATTGGATCAATCCTTTCACCAAATTGTTCCATGAACACCACTTTAAACTCATCCCATGAATGTATGGAAGAAGATGGTAGATATGAGAACTATTCTCTTGCATCTCCTTTTAAGGACTGAACAAACAATTTCATGACAACATCTTCAAAATCCAATTCATAATCACCCATCACATCAACAAATTCTTCCAGATGTTTGATTGTTGATTCATACTTTTCACCATTAAATTTTGGTACCCTATCTCTAATCTTAGGCGGCACAACATTTGGGTAACCACAAATGTTACTAAAATTTATAGCCTTGTACCTTTTGGTACTGAAATTTCCTTGATGTAACAAGGGTTGTCCATTATACATTATTATATTTGGGTCCCTATCTGGGTGCATAGATTAATAATATATTTTCTCAAACTTTTATAGACTTTGTTAGATCTACCTTATAATTGCAAAAGGCAATTCAAATTTCTTCTACAATTTCGACCTTAAGCTTTTATAATGCAAACCTCCTATATAATTTGTTTAAGATCTTAAAATATAACATGCTTCTTTAAGATAATACACGAATTTCGATTTACATTTTAAAAGCATGCTCAATTACCACTATTATCCCCAAATTTAGTGTTATTTCACCTAATAGGTAATCGTTTACATCTTAAGTACTAAAGACTTCTCATAATTTTCTTTCAAACAAAATAATGCTTTATTTAGATTTACGAGAATACCTGGAAACTTGTAGCTTAGTCGTTTACCTTTCTTCCTGTTGATATGGAAATTTTCTTCACATTTTAACTAGTTCTTTAGATAGAGTCGCCACCTCTTTCCACATAGGAATGAACTTCAAGCAGTATGAAGTTCTTTCAAGAGTAAATCTCGTTATGGGATTTCTCCATCAGTAGAGTCACAGTCAAATCCTTTGATCTTTGTTGCAATCAAACCTTTTCCATGTCCAAGAACTTCTCAATTATTTGAACAAGACGTTCAAATCCATCCAACAATTGACTCTATGCAAATGGATATTTCTCTGCTTCTCCCCAGTAGAGTTTCCATTCTATTGGTGTTTTCCCCATCACACCTTTGGAATTCTCTAAAGGGTAGCCAACCCCTATGGGAAAGAATCCTCAAGGCGAGTGGACAACATAACGAGTAAAGGATTCTGAGGTCTTTACTCCTACACTTTAGGCTCTGTGAGACCTAGGAGGGTGTTCCTTATTGTGTTCAAGAGAGATATGCCTAGTTGAGAGCACATTGTACACAGATTTATTCCTACTAATTGCAAATAAACACAATTCACTGAAGATTTGGAAAACCTTTGAGCAAATGATCATCTATTTGCTAGGAATCTAGGAATATTCAAATTCATACTTCATAATTGAAAGATTTTTAAAATGAATTTTGTTCTCATTTTGAATCCATAGCTAGGCGTGCAAATGGCCCATTTATTTTCAAGATTTATTGAACAATTAAGCTAGTGCTTCATCAATTGGGAATACAAAGTCAAATATATAGCAACTAGTAATATATCAATTATTCATTTCAAAAATTGGTGGACTATTACCATAATGCTTTGCAATATGAAAACTCACAATGCCTCGAACATAACTTCTTACCAAATCCTATGGAATTCCTTACAAATCTATGACCCTCTTTAAGCATTTAATCAACTCTTTGAGTTAAAGCAAAAATAGAACCATTCATTCAATTGAACAACTAAAGATAAATGAGAATACCATTGATATTTTCATTTACAATTTGCAAAAAAGGTACATAGGAGAGTATTTGCTTTAGAACTAAGATTTGTTTCGATATTTGTAACTTCTATAAAACTTGTTTAAGACCATTACATATGCGACTCATACCCAAGACAATAAATTGTTCTATTCATTCATATTTTCCATATTATGCCTCTGAACCTAGCTTCTGCCTAAACTATTTACTAGACTCAAAAATCGAACCTACTTTGCAACAAGCCATAAATTCCCTTTATAGTACCAGGGAGCAACAAGGAACTAGCTCAAATGCAATTACATTTCACCCACATCTCAAAATTAATTTCATCTTTCATTAGGGCCACTTCCCATCCTGTTATATTCAATCATTTCTCACTACAGGAAAGCAAAAGATAAAAAGAGCACCATGCAATTGATCGGAGAAGAACCAACTAGCCTTCCAAAAGGCTTCATTATCAAAATTAGCACGTTCACGCCCAAACTGGGGAAGCCACCATCAGAACCAAAAGCATAGATTAATGAACCAACCACAAGAGAGTTGAGTCAACACAAAAGTCCAAAAACCAAGTACCATCTTATAGGGGAAAACAAGTGCTACCCTACCTTGTCAGTAGCCGAGTAAGCACCTGCCTAGTCTCTTGATTGAAATTGGAGTAGCTATTATCACCTCTTAATAAGAATCACTATAGGGCACTAGGGAAATGGGACAATGGCTAGTGTCGGGATCTGTTCCCTCTCCATCACTTGAAAAACTATCAGAAACCTCAATGGGAACATTATGCTTTCCCAAACAAACCTTAGAACCCTTACCCTACTTCTTCAATTCCTCCCCAAGCTCAACAAGCATTTTCCCTTTAAAACTTGAAAAATTCTTCTAAAATGGTCATGTTCCTCAAGTTGTAAGTACTCTAGACAATAGATTTCTCACCTTTCTTATGAACACTTCTTTTACCTTTCGAGACAGTTGAAAACTCCATTGTATCAGGTTTGACCTTAGGGACATAAATAAGAGGTTCTTGCATACTTAACCTCCTAGACCTTCTAACTAGTGTAAATGGAATACTTGGCTTGCCCATCCTACCCAGAATATCACAATGACCAATAGCCTACCTTGCAAAAAATACACCAGCCTAAACCCACAAAATCCCCTCTTACAAAAATGAAAACCCAAACCAATCCCACATAAAATGACACAAAGCACAATTGAGTTACAACAACGATACCACCCTAGGAAACTCAAAAATTATAACTAGGTTGCATGCACGAATACATCCAGACCCAAGGATACCACACCACCACTTTTGTGATGATTTTCTCAACACATCAATGTCACTCCTCCAGTACTTGCAGCAATTATGTCAGCACCTTGATAATTACAGACGATGAGATGAACTACAGGAAATCCTCATTAAATAGAGGAATTAGAGTGTATGGAATTTAATGACCACCATGGCTTGCTCAAGCAAACAGAAAATCAATCACTCCATGCTAAATTCTGGTCATCAATCATTGGATTTAAAACTCAATCAATGGAACCGATTAAGGATCAGTACCACTTGCCTTTCCACCCGTACTTGGAAACAGCGATGAGGTGTTGAAAATCTGCCACATAACCATCCACAGCCTAGCCATACCGTTTGCAACTTTCCAATTGTTGCAAAAGTTCCCCTACATTTCCTTCAATCTTCAGTGATGAGCAGAAATCCACACTTGAAGGAAATATTCCCAGGTAGAACCCATCGTTGGTCGCAATAAATGGTTAAACCTTCTTGAGAATTTCAGCGAAGAAGACCTTCCATCAATGTCTCCAAATGACCCGGGCCATCACATATCGCCAAAATGAATTTGGAGTTGGAGATATCTTGGGTGATGCTCCAAAGTATCGGTGGAACATAAGCCTGACATGTGGCCACTGCACTACTCATCTTTCCCCTTCCAACGCTCGTCATTGAAGTTAGAAAAGGTTTTGAAAACACTTCGACAATGGGAAATACAACACATCGATACGCGCATCGCTCATCACAGAAATGAGGCCAAGGATTTAAAAGACTTTGGAAATGAGCGATATAAAGGGAATATATGGCTCATCACTCATCATAGAAGGAAACTTGTCGATGAAAAGAACTTCAGCGATGGACAACCGCTTGAGTGGATGGATATTTCCCATGTGCATAAAAGGTGTTTTTAAAAGGGGGGCCATGACTAGGAAGATGAGACTCAACCCTCAAAATAAAACTTAAGAATAAGTCCTCTGCTATAAAATATTTTTCCAAACTTTGGGATAATTTAAAACAACGATAAATCTCAAGGAAACCAACGAACCTAAGCCAAAGGGGCTAGTGAAAACATGCAATTGATGACTCAGATAGTGACTTAGATGATGGGGAACCAGCCACAATAGGTCAACATAGGATTAAAACACCCAAGGGTTAATAATGAGAGACTGCAAAATGAGGGTTTCTAGACCAAAACCCTAATCCATCCATGGATGCATAAGCCTACAATTGTGACCAAGACAAGATTTGCTCAAGATTTTGTAGAAAATTTATGAAGCTCTATCATGTGGATTGAAACTTAATAAGCAAATACATGAACATGCACACACACGAGCATCACATAACACCAGGTATATGTGGAAAACCTGAGATTGGGAAAAACCATGATGAGAAATGTTGTTGGGATCTACTATCCTAATCCAACCTCACAATCCAATATTTAGTTACAATGCTTTAAGGGCACCAACCCTAGGGAGACACCAATCCCCTAATTTTAAGAGCACCCACTCCCTAATCTGAGCACCTACCCAGATATCTGATGGCACCCACCAATCAGATTTACAATAAGAAGCTTAACAATTTGTTCACAAGAATATAGCTCAATGTTGCAACTTTCTTTGCAAATTGCTCAAACCTCTGTTGTTGTCTCCGCAGCTCCCTTCTCTGCACACACTTCTCTCTCCTTTTCTTCTTTTCAACTCTTAGCCATAATTTGATTTTTTGTTTTGTATCTTCTTCACCGACCTATGATGATTGCCTCGAGATTCTCACTCATGTCTTGATCTTCTGCTAGGGTTTTCAGGTTATCTTTTCTACCATACTTCTTCTCCATCAAGCCTCACAACAATTAATTTGGTTATAGAGAATTTTCCCAAATTGGCTATTTGTCAAACCCTAGAATCATATATGCAATTAATATATTTTTCTGATAATTCGATCTAATTTTGATCTCTCTCGACATGGTGATCTCTGTCGCTGACCTACAAATCAAATCTCTAATCAAAAGGTCATTGGAGTAGTTGATCCAATTAAATTTGTTCACTATGTTAACTACCAGACCAAATATGCATTCATACACAACTAGTTGTTTGTGGTCTTCAAGTTTAAACCTGAGCAGTCGATTTACTTCTTTGTGCCATGATCTACTGGCTCTCCTTTTACCTCAGCATCTTTATAACATCACTGTCAGATTAATCTCCTTTAAACCTATGTTGTTGATCAATCTATCACCACCATGCAATTCACAACAAAGATTTGAATTGTTATATCGAGCAATCATCCTTCGTCATCTGTCTTTACACATCAGCACCTTCGTGTGTCAAAGGACATAAATTTTTGTTTCGCCGATATTTATCTTTCTCCCTAATGAGGTGCCTTTGTTGTGTTGAAGGGACCAACATTTTGTTTTTTCGATATCTAGAATTCTCTTTGATCTTTCCATTAGAGAAGTCTTGAAACTGCCTCTTCGAGTTTCCATTGTTACTTCGATGTATCTATGGTGAATCATTTCATTGAAGGGACTCTAAAGCAACTCCTCCCAATATGTTGTAGGTTCTTCGATGATGCAAATTGTTTTATTGGAGGGACTTTAAAGTAACTCCTACTGATATGGTGTAGTATCCCTGATATATCTTGTAACCTCAATCACCGCCGTCAATCTTCCTTGAAGGAAAATATTTTCAATGAACTTAGGAAATATTAAGGTTAGAAAATATTTGTCGAGCCAGTAACACTAAGAGAGAGAGAGGTTGCCCACACAACACCATAGGCTTAATTTGTAACTTAAGCTGCCTACAACCTACAATAGACAGTCAACGACGAAATAGAAAGTTTGTTGAACACCATGACTGTTAACCTAGAGTTTAACTGATCTATCAGCATAAATAAATCTGCTATGTGTGCATCCTACATGCTTTGGACTTGCAATTCACATTTCTGAGAAGCTCTTAGAAAACCCATATCAAATATGGCCTTTCATTTCTCTTCAAATACTTGGAAGAATTCCCTGTCGTACCATGTCAAAAGAATATGAAAACACTGCAACATTCTGAGCAACTTTTGCAATATGTACCACTTCTTCTAGAACCAAATCCAAACTCTCCTCATGCATCAATGACAACTATTGACATCAATTCTAACAATCTCACTTACAGGATCAGTTCTAACTCACCTTTGATCCCCTTTTGACATCAATGACAACAATATGCCAACATAGGTGTCAAAGGTTCCATTATTTCTTTCATTTTCTTTTGCTAAAATGCCAAAAGATTTTGTAATTCTCACTATTGTGGACTCTGTGTGAGGGTCCCATGGAGCATTTGCTTCCTCCAAGGTATTGCCCTCATCACCAACCATTTCCACCACTGGTGCGGTGTAGTCTAAACTTTCAACCAAAATAGGAGTTTCAGATTGGCACAGATTTTGCTCAAGGCAAGTGACATTTTTGTCCAAGGTATGTAATAATTTTGTCTTGAGGTTGAGGAAATATTTTCTCCATTAGGGTTTAAATTTTGAGTATTGGTCATGTCGACCTTCAACTTCATATTATTTTTTTTCATTTGGATTATAGGGTAGTTTTTCTGGATATGGCCTTCTTTCCTGCATAGGAAACATACATTTATGCCTCCCAAAACTTCTATTGGGCAAACAAAACAAATTTCTTCATCATTTATTACAATGTTGTTAGGGATTTCAACCTCGGGTTCTAGCGACACTAGGGAAAAAGCATCCAAATGAGGGAGAGATGCCTTAGCCTCTATGGCCCACATTACCCCACCAATTGGTTTGAGCAGTTGGGGAATAATTTTCCAAAATTCAAGGGGTAAGTTTTTCACCCCACCATTTGCAGCATGACAGTGTTAGTACCTCTTCAATAATGGTCATGAGCGACCAAGCTAGGGCACAAAATGTGCATCCCCCTATATTCCAATAAGGTTTGGCTAGGGTTTCCTCTTGCATTGAATTATTTTTAAAAATATTACAAACAACCCTCTTTGTAACATTCGACAAAAACATATTTGAATTCCAAATTTATTTGCCCAAATATTTGTAAACCAGTTATCTAGAAATTTTCTTGCAGGAACTTTGCTAACATCTATAGCCACCAAAAATATGCCGGTGTTTTTTTAATCTAGCTCTTTCATTGCTAATAACTTTCTTCATTTCAGCATTAGGCATGAATTCCAAATCACAAGGGTTTTTGGAGGGTTGCTTACCTTTCGCTCCCCCATTGGCAACACGAACACTCTCATCCTTGGCTGACTCTACCAAGAACCTAGCACTTTCCGAGATCACCACACCTTTATCTGCAACCACCTCTTTGTAAGATTTGGAATGAGAAGCTGAATTGTCAATGTTTTTTCCTCTGTTTGAAATGGAGTTGGGGGGTTTCGTACCCCCATCCATTTAATGGCTCAAAAGACTGAGAGCGCCCAAAGTGCTGAAATAAATTACTTTGAGATTAATCCAGAAGGGAGACACTGCAAGGAATAACCACACAAGAGAAAGCCACAGACATTTGGAGGCTCTTATTGAAAGAAATAAATGAAAAATAAATGTGAAAGGTACAAGGGTACCAACGAGGATAAAAATCATCACGAGGGAGGACTTGGCCTCCCCCACTTGTTGCTCATCGTTGAAACCCTTGGCATGCTTTTCTATTGACTTGGCCTTGTTGCAGAGCCCCGCCTTCCTCACCTTTTTTCAAATGTCACTTCTTAGTATTGAACATCATGTTATAGTTGAATTAATGTTAGTTGAATTAATTGATTAACATTCTAATGCTTCTTTCGCGCCCATGTCACCGGGCACGTTAAAAAGTTTACTAGGCGCATTGCAGTTTATAGGGGGTCATGCCACCCAATTCCTGCAGTCTAAAAAAATTTTAAAATTATTAAAAAAAAAAAAAAAACATTCTAACACTTCCTGTCTTTTTTAGATATTTACATTATTATTTTAATTTAATTACTATTATATATATATATATAACCTTGCTTTTTACACGACTTGATTTTCTTTACCCAATTGCCGATTTCCACTCACTACAATTTCACCCGCACACCTAAATATGTGAGGTTAAAGAAAACCATCCGCACTTACAAGCCATGCTGAAACTAATCGTGACTTTAAAAATACACCATGTTGTAAAGGACAATTATTTGAACTTAAAAAAATCTCTTGGGAATTACCGGACAATTGGATAGCATGTAACTTCAGAGATTCACTTTACTGGCATGGTATGCCTTCCACTGCATCTTTTCATGTTTGTTTCTTTTTTGAAGCTGAGTAAATCCTTCTCATTTATCTATTTATGAGTTGCTTTTTTTGGTCAAGAAGACCATGTTTTCAAACTATTTTTTCTCGGTTGTACCTTTACACCATATTTATATCAATAAACAAGAATTAACAAGGAAGCAACAAGAGAAGAAATTTTTAGAGCTTCAAGATATAACTAAAAAAATGTTACAATTGTTATTAATGGGATACTTAATTACTTCTTTGGTATAGACTATAACCACACATAAATTGGAAACACGTTTTGAAGGGAAGGGTTTCCTGATTCTCGGCAAACTCAAATATACTTCAATGTCTTGGAAAACATCGATTTCACTTGACTTCTAAATGATGATCATATCTTAAATACAAATTTTAACTACAGAATGACCAAACGGTTGGTTAGAAAGGAATTTAGTCAAACTAATTAACTACACAACTCACTAATTAACTGCATCAATCCATCTTTTCTAAGAATGTCTAATCACATAACGAATTTAAAGTACCTAATTAGAATGCAACAATTTTTACTACTTTAAAGTTATTTTTACTTATCATAGGCATTGTAGTTACAAGAGTGTTAATTTCTATAACCCAGCAACAGATTAATTGCTCAATAAATTCACATAATATAATCAAATATCTGATTTATAACAATTAATACAACTGGGTTAATTAATAGCTAATAACAATGGAAGCAAAAAAATAACAAGAAGCCAATCACAAATAGACAGTAACACTGAATTACCCAAGAAACCCCAATGCGGGGAAAAACCTGCAAATGTTGGATCTTCTATTCAGCCTAACAACAAACTTTTCTTTCAAAAAATACAATATGAGTTTGCTAGAACCATCTTACATATATAGAGCTCTGCTGCTTTACTTAGTGTGCAAGAAAATAATCTTTCCTTGCATTCTTTGGCTTTAAATCACACATAAAATCACTCTTGGATTTATCCTACCCTCACAAACTCGAAAACATTCTATTAAAGAATAAAAAACTACTGTTGCTAAAAATTCAACTCGAGTTGCTTTAAAGCAATTCCGCATCCCACCTTTCAAGCTAGAAAATCAACACTCCCTCTTAGCAAGGAAGGTGTTATGCACAAGACCCAACTTATCCCTGAAGAATTCAAACTTGCTTTTCATCAAGACCTTCATCATGATATCTACTATATGTTCGTCTGTAGGAATGTAATGGAGCTTCACTATCCCCTTCTCCACACAATCTCTGATCAAGTGGTACTTGATCTCAATGTGCTTTGACTTGTCATGAAACACTGGATTCTTTGAGAGTTTAATACAACTTTGATTATCATAGTAAATGATTGTAGGATCCAACTCCTAATCAAAGAGCCCAGCTAGAAGTTTCTGAAGCTAGATAGCCTCACATGTAGCCATACTGGCTACCATATACTCAGCTTCTGCAAAACTTAGTGCAATTGACCTTTGTTTCTTGTTGTACCAAGAGACTGCTCTTGATCCCAATCTGAAACTGCACCTTGAAGTGCTCTTTTGATCAGTTGTACTGCCAGCCCAATCTACATCAGTAAACCCCTCGAGCTTCACTCCATCTTGCCGAACATACTTCACCCCTTAATCAATTGTGCCTCGGAGATATCTCAAAACATGCTTCACAACAATGCATTGCACACATTTAGGTTCCACCATAAACTGACTGAGTGAGTTCACTACAAAACAAATGTTTGTCCTAGTGTTGAGCAGATACATAAGAGAGCCTATCAATTGTCTGTATAAATTCAGGTCCACTTCCTCTGATCTGGAAGCATCAATCTTCTTCCAATTGGTCACAAGTGGCATTGACATAGGCTTACAGTTCATCCCGAATCGCTTCAAGATATCAATTAAGTATTTCCCTTGTCCAAGGAAGATCTCTCCCTCTTTTTGCCACAACTCCAATCCCAAAAAGTAGTGCATCAACCCCAAATCCTTCATCTCAAACTCTCCTGCAAGATCCCTCTTGCATTGTCCTATGAGCTCTTCTGACCCTGTGAGAAATAGGTCATCAACATATAACACCAATATGAGAAGTTTTCCCTTCACCTGAACATAGTATAGGTTTGGATCTGCCTCACCCTTGATGAAGCCCACGCTCTGCAAGTAACTGTCAATATGTGAATACCATGCCCAGCCTGCTTGAGCCCATGCAGTGCTCTTCTCAACTTGCATACATGAGAATCCCTCCCATGTGCTTCAAATCCTTTTAGCTGCTCTATGTAAATCTCTTCCTCAATCACTCTGTTGAGGAAGGTCGTCTTTACATCCATCTGGTGAATCCTCCAACCCATTTGTGCTGCTATAGAAATGATAGCTCTTATGGATGAGTACCTGTCTACTGGAGTGAAAGTTTCATCATAGTCGACTCCTTCCTTCTAAGAAAACCCCTTAGCCACAAACCGGGCTTTGAAATTTTCCACACTACCATCTGCAGCATGCTTAATCTTATATAGCCATCTTGAGCCCACCACAGACTTATCTTTTGGTCGTGGTACTACCTCCCACACACTATTCTTCATGATGGAAGAATACTCTTCCACCATGGCATCCCTCCATACTTGGTGCTTGGACGCATCTCGAAAGCTGGAAGGCTCTACTTCAATTAATTCGCTCATAACTGCCACATACTTAGAATAACGTCTAGGAGCCTTTCTTTGTCTAATTGTATCTTGAGGATCACTTACATGTTCTTGAGCCTCTCTCAGTGTCTGCTCAGCTGCCCTATTTCTCCTCTTCTCGGTAATAGGAATCTAAGGTTGAGGAATTATTTGTTCCTCCTTCTGATCAACCTACTTAGCTTGCTTGCTCTGCTCTCCAGCTTGCGTGATTGAAGTTTGAGGAATTTGTGTTGCCTCAACCATGGGTGATTGCTCCCCCTCATTCATCAAGTTGTTAGACTTCTGAAGAGCCCTCTCTTCCTCGAACTTCACATCTCTACGAACCACTGTTTTCTTGAGAGCGAGAATGTAAACCCAATAAGCCTTAGAAGTTTCACTGTACCCAACAAGGATACCCTTCTCTGCAGTAGGTTCCAACTTGGTTCTCTTCTCAACAGGAATGTGACAATACACAAGGCATCCAAAGATGCGAATGTGCCCCAAATATGGTTTCTTACAGTGAACGCCTCTTCTGGAGTCAATTTTCCCAACACTTTGTGAGGGCTCCTATTCTACAAGTACACAGTTGTATTGCAAGCTTCTACCCATAAGAACCAGGGCAGATCCTGATCATGAAGCATGGCCTTGGCTGCTCCAACTATAGCCATGTTTTTCCTTTCAACAACCCCATTTTGCTGAGGGTTGTACGAAACTATCAACTCTTTCTTGATAACTTCATGTGCACAAAAATCTTTTAAGGCATTCGAGGTGTACTCACCTTAATAATCAAACCTCAATATCTTGATCTTCCTCCCTGTTTGGTTCTCCACGAGAGCCTTAAACTCTTTGAACCTACTAAAGACCTCATCTTTATTCTTCATGAAATGTATCTGCGTCTTCCTGGAGAAATCATCAATGAAAGTAACACAATACTCATCCATTCAAGGATGTTGTTGACATGGGCCCACACACATCTGAGTGTACAAGATCCAAAATCCCTTCAAATCTAGTGTCGCTGCTTGGAAAACTGGTCTTGGCATATTTCCCAAGAGCATAGCCCTTGCACACCTCATGCTTTTCTATCTTCATCTCAGGCAGTTCTGTCACTATTTCCTTACGAATATTAAGTGCTCCATGGTGAAGGTGAGCCATCATCCTATGCCACAATTCGCCTAGCCCTTTACAACTACTAACCAATGCATGTGTTGGTTCAAACTGTAATTGAAACAAGCTGTTATGTTCGACTCCAATCACTTTTGCAACCTTGAAATCTTTGGGATGAATATAAACTTTTCCCCTCTCAAAGGTCACAATGTAGTTCCCTTGTCTTCCAAGGCAAAAACTGAGATTAAATTATTTGTCATGCCAAGGACATACAACACATTCTCCACCAACAAGGGTTTGTCAGACTCCCTCTGAAACTTGACGGTGCCAATACAGTTGCATGGTACTTGGCATTGTCTTCGAGCTCAATATAGAAATCCAACTTCTTCTCCTCCAACTTGGTGAAACATTCTCTGACTCTCGTCATGTGGCAAGAAGCCCCACTATCAATATACCATACCCTGTTGGCAATTGAACTTGAGAGACAAGCAATGAGTGAAAACTCATTCTCAAATCGTGATGCAAACTCATCCATGTTTGCTGCAGCAACAACTTGCTTCTTCTACTTGTCCTTATTTTTCTTATTCGGACATTGACTGGCATAGTGACCCATCTGATGGTAGCAAAAACATTTTATCTTGCTCAGATATTTCTTCTTCCCATTCTTGGAAGAAGAACCTTTTGTTTGCTCTTTATTGGACTTCTTCTTACCCTTGCTTGCAAGAGCAAGATTTTCTTCATCTTGACCCTTCTTCGCCTGGTCTCCTCGATGAGCACCTTCACGGATCTCCTACTAAACAAAATGTCACGCCCCGCCGTGCGAACCCCAAAGGAACTAAAACAACGGAACAATTTTTTTTTTAAAGAATATAGTAACATACTTAAGTATTACAACATAACAATGTATTAAGAGGCACAACTAGTTCCAATGGGGATACACGAAGTGTCATGACTACACTAACCCATACCAACGAAAGTAAGATAACAATAATTAATCTATTACGTAAATCTATACATTCTCATATCATCATTTAAATATCCATTAAACAATAACCATATTAATAACATACGCACATATGGCAATACATGGAATTATAAAGATATAAAGTGTTACATAATTTTGATAAATACAACTCAACATAACCAACTATAACAAATGATCCTGAATAATTACATGGCCTGAATAATTATTACATCCCAATGATAGAAGAATACAATTATCTGAAAGTACAACTCGATTAATACATATACAAATTACACCAATGTCATCCCAACACATATGGGAGACAATACAACAATGAATACATTACATATGAAGTATATACAACAATCTGGTACATAAGGACACTGGATCATCAACATCCGCCAAAACCTGCAAGTAAAAGATATATCTGCAACAGAAGAGGGAAACCCAACGGGGTGCGAAGCACGTTCCACCCAACCACCACCGTGCTGAGAGTAGACAAGGAAGGGTCCCCGACCAAGTACGCTTAACAATAACAAAGACTAACTTCCAACAGACATAAACCATCAAAGACCACCTAGAAAACTCATGACAACCATTCCAAGAGGCACAACAATAATTCACTTCTGAACATAACAATAAATCACCTTCCCATACAACACTAGTCAAACGCACAACTTCAATGAACCCAAGACATAAACAAAGACCTCATCCAACAATGACCAAAGAGAAAACAAGGCACTTAACCACTACAATCACAATATTACTTCACAACTACAATCACAAGGTCACTTAACATGAGGTTACAATGCTTAACACAAGGTTACAATCCTTCCAGAGATCAAAGATCGTGAGCATCACACAATAACTAGCTAACTGTTGACATAGGAAGAGTGTCATGCACAAATTTCCATGAGTTACCCTGGCTCAACCTTCCTAGGCTACCGGACCCCCATCCTGGGTTACCCTGGCTTGCCTCTACCGGCCGCCGGACCCTCACGCAAAACTATGCGTCCCATCTCATCTCGAGCCTTATCATTCACTTGCTTCACGAGAGAGACATTCTTTTATCTTTATTAGTGTGAAAGCCCCCCATTTATTTCTTTAAAATTATCACTTAATTAAACTCTAGGTAGGTTACCCTGGCGCCCCTTTGTGTGTCGGACCCCCACAAAGAGCCACTCTCCTATCGACAACACACAAGACACGATACCACAATAGGTAACTAAACAATATAAGCTCTCCAATCCAAGGGGAAAACAAAACAAGGAACCCACTCCAACCACTGGAGGAAACCAATCCAAAAAACACACTCCTTCCAAAGGAGGTACAATTCTCATTACCCACTCCTATTTCTCAGGAGGCACAAATCCCGTTCGTGGAAACCGGGTACAATATCAAAGTACAATACATCAAGGCGACTCACACAGGAATCCTCAACACATAATATCCCACTCTGGAGAACTTCTCTGGAAGACTTACAATACCCTTAACCCTAATTGCCCGACTAGGGGAATAAAAGAAACATGAAAGACACGCATTCCATCTCTGGAAGCCCTTAACAATAACATAAACTCATTAAGGAAGGTAAGGTAAACCTAAGGTTGCCCCAAAAGACATAATTAAACAATGACGAGAATCTCACAAAAGATTAACGGAAAATTCTCAAGAAAACAATTACTAAAACAACCAACTCCATAAAAAGTATTCCCAATACGAGATAATTTCATCAACAACTAAATCAAAAATTCGAGAAAATCCTAAAACAATCCACATCGTTTAATCCAAGTTGCACAATTATAGTATAACATCACATCTTTTAACTTAAGCCAATCGGTTCAATTCCAAACACAAAATTTATTATAATTTCCACAACTACATTAATCATTCCAATTTTCTCCTATTTATATCATATTAAAAGAAGTCATATTTACCATAAAACCACCCAATTACACAATTGTACAAATATATTAAAATAATCATTTAATAACATTAATATAATCCTATCGCAAAATCACTTTATAAAACAATTCCAATTATTACATAATCGAACATTATAAACATATAAATAATTACATTAAAAAAAAACCCAATAACTATATATATATATATATTAAATAGTATATATTAAATATATATTAAATAATATATACAATATATATAAATATAATTTTATTATTTATAAACAGAATATTAATAAAATCCAATTATAAAATTTATTTAATAAATTAAAATTCGAATTAAATGCATTAAAAAAAAACAATGAACAAAACTTAAATTTAAATTTAATTTATAAAAAAAAAGGGCACGCAGCCCCCATATACTCCACCGCCGGTACTGCGGGTACGCAGTCCGCGGGTACTGCGGTCCCCTCTGTGAGGAGGCCGCAGCCCCCACGCGGCTGCGTACAGCAGCCTTGGCTGCTGTGCGCAGCCGGTGTCGGCTGCGCCCAGCCCACAGTGGGGTGGGGGTACGGTACGGCGAAAGCCGTCCGCCCCTTCCCCCAGTTCAATATAAAATTTTATTTTGTTTATAAAATTTATAATAATTTTTTTTTTTTATAAAAACTTTAATGTTATTTCGGGCTAACAAAAATATATTTAAAATAATAATTTATATCAGGACCCAATTTCGAAATTCGACAGTAATAAAATATATATATCTTTTTACATATATATACACAAATAGGATTAAAATATGATATATATAGGTAACAGAGATCAACCATACATTAGATCATTTTCACAACCAATTTTAAATATAATAGATCATGCAACTCCACCAATAATAACGGGTTTGTTATTTTCAAGGTAATCTCAACACAACCGTAAATTGATTTTTCTTTCCTATCAGTCATTTTTCAGAGACATATTTTAGTGAATAAACATCGAAGGGTTTTACTACTGTTTTCTATAGATGATTTGATTTTCAATCAGATATGATTTTTTTTTTTTTTTTTTTGTTTTATATTTCAAGTACACTAGTTTTCTCTACTAAACTATATTGAAGGATTTTAAAACAAGTTCTATTATAATTTACTACAGAAGATTCGAGAGTTTTAAACACAAACCAGTTTTCAAAACCTAAACTTCATTCAAACAATTTTTGAAACATAGAAATCAGATTTATTTACAGACCTACGAAGTATTAATAATATAAAAGGGGAAAAACCTGGAATCCTGTGTCTGAAGGAGAATCCCGCCTGTAACCTCCTCTCGAATTTCTCCTGTAACTCCTTCTCCGACCTTCTTCCTTCCATGTTCTTCTGAACAATCCTCTCTTTCCAAATTCACAATAATTTTTTATTCCAAAACTACTCAAGACTCCCAACTGAAAGCTATTTTCTTATTTTTCTTTTCTAGTTCTAAAAACTACAGAGCAAAACTCTAACCCGAAAAACTTGTGTGTGAATAAATTTCCTCATCAAAACAATAAATCAAAAATAAAACTCCATAAAGCACATCTGCTTTCTTTTCACAAAAAACCCCCTTCCTATTGGTCCTTTTCCAGCTTTTAAAAGCTCACATTTATCTAAAATTTTAATTGAAATAATTTATTTAAATTTAGATATTATCTCCACAAAATTTCCTAATTTAATATTAATAAAAAATAATATTTAATGACTCTCAACTATATTAATTTAATTATAATTATTTTCACTTTTAATTAATTAAATCACTTTTAATTTATTATTTATTCAATTTTAACATTTTTCCAGCTCTTGATTAAATCAAATAACAGTGAAACAATACTTAATTATTTTATGAATTATGATTAGTTAATTAAACACTAACCAAGAATAAAACAAATACTCAATAATAAAACTACATACAAGACAACGACGACACTACAGTCAAAACACGACTCACAACATACGACGGACTTGGGACGGGGACACTTCCAAGCCTACTCCCTTTTTCAACTTTTACCCATTGGGTTAATTTATTGCTCGCCCTGTCCTGCCGAAGCAGGTGGAATCGAGACTTATTCCTGCAATCCTGCATCCAGATAAACGTCAAGTAGCACATGTCTATGTATATAATCGAACATCCTATCACGAGAAGGAATTGCAGTGTAGCAGGGCACTCGTGAACGAGTGATGCTACACTGTCCTCTCGCCTAATCTACTCTAACAATTATAATATCAATAATGAGCTAACATTTCTAACCAAATTGACATAAGATAACATGATATTAAACTACTGCATCATATAATAATACTAAATTAAATAACATCACATTGGCATATAAATATTAATGATAAATCATTTAAATGAACAAAATCCAACAACACACAAGATATCACAAATCATACTAGTAATGTCATATCAACCGATTATGTCTAGAAAAGGAATAACAACATCATCAAACTACACCAACCAAATCAAAACCCTAATAGAATCATCATAACGAGTTAACACAAAAATTAATAAGTTTAAACAGTATGAGGGGTATTACACAAAATCATCCCAAAGTCTTGCCCAATCAGGTAGCTGATCTCTACCGACAACACACTTGACAAACACTTCCCAATGCTTCGAAAAACCATTCAAGGCTATACACACCAACTCATCTTCATCAATCGTCTCTCCAACAGCAGCAAGCTCATCCCTGACCTGTGCCAGCTTGGACAAGTAAGAGGTCACACTCTCACCTTTGGACATCTTGGTATTATGCAATTTGTCCTTGAGCATCATCTTACGACTCTAATAGTCGTTTTGATAAAGTTTTGTGAAACTATCCCACATCTCCTTGGCGGTGTATTTCCCCGATAAATGAGGAATTAAATGATCTCTTACTCCATCTAGAATAATCCTTTGAGCCTTGGCCTTTTTGACTTCATGCAAATCTAACGCAACAGGATCATTTATTGGTGGTGTCACTTTTGTACTAGCATAGATCCACAGCCTGTTCTCCTTGAGAACAGATGTAATTTGAACCTTCCACTACAAGAAGTTAGACGCACCTTCAAGCCTATCCTCGTATCGAACACTAGTTGTCATAGCCACAAAAAGAATTTGGAGACGGAATTCTGATTTTTTTTCCTTGAAATCTGCGTCACAAATCTTGGCTTCGCATTCAAAGTTTAGTGCTCTAATACCATGTTAATTTCTATAACCTAGCAACAGATTAATTGCTCAATAAATTTATAGAATATAATCAAATATCTGATTTATAACAATTAATACAACTGGATTATAGAAATTAACAAAGAGAAATGTACAAAGAGTGTACAAGTAGCTCAAATCAATTTTAATTTTCAAGCATAGTTAATTAGAAAAAGATACCGATGCTGAAATTAATTTTCCAGTGAACATTTGAGAATAGCGAGGTATGTTGAAATCGTTCCCGTAGTAGCTGTAAAATATTTAGAATTTTCTACCCAGCATCTATACATAGGAAATAAACAACACAATTGTTTCCCTAATCAGTCATGCTCACCTTGATAAAATAAAATAAATGCTTTTTCAAGCAAATCAAGCCTTGACACAAAATGAATGAATTTCATATTTCCATACCAAAACACAATGAATGACTTTCAGATAACATAAGACCACATCAAAATTTTATGCATTTGATAATGTTACAAAAGCATTTTTATATACAAATAGGCGTGTCCACGATGATAACCCTACCCATTAAAATCAAGAGGGAAAGGAGAGTAGGAATAGAGCTTATCGTATGCAACAGCAAATTGGATTAAAAAAAAAAACTCTTGGGTAAGAGATGGATTGATCTAATCAGATAAAAGCTCCTCTACCTCAGGATCTTCAATTTCTGTGGATGCAACCTCTTCCGAATTCATGTCATGATCCAATTGTTGCTGGCGAGGTGAACCATCTTCAGAATCATCCATTGATGGATCTGTGTAATTGCTACCATTTGCATTATTTTCTGAATGAAGCTCCACAGTTTCTCTGGCACTCTCTTGGGTCTGTTTCTTCTTTGACTTGCTTTGCTTGAGTATTTCCTTAATTTTCTCTCCAGCATCTGGCTTCTCACAAATACAAGCAGAGGGAAACTCATGAAACCCACCCCGGCCAGGCCTTGCTTCACCAGGCTCACCCATGAAACCTTTCTGGCAAGCCTGTACCTTTTTGGCAAAGGTATCCCAGCTCATGTTATGTCGGTTCAAGAACAGAGAATTAAGCTTTTTGGCATACGGATGGACGGTACGCTTGTGCCCAAAGAACCGCCTGCATTTTAAAAGGTTTCAAAATTGCAATCAGCCCTCAATTACATATCGTACATGTCAAGCAACTAAACTGCTTTGCAAGGCTCATTCTCGAAATAAAATTAAAACTTCATACCTTCTCCCAGCTAAAATCCTTGCCATGTTACCATTGTTGTTTGTTACAAAAACGTCACTTTGATCACATACAATATAATCCAAAGCAGCCATGCGAGAAGAATATGAAGAGAATTGTTCCAACTCTCTTGAAATTGAAAGAGTGTCTTTAGTGTAGAAGTTTGGAAAAAGGGCTTTCAATGGTTTTAAAGTTTCCTCCCCTCCGCATACTTCTCCAGATGCCACATAAATATACGAATCATTGCCAAAACCTAATGCCCTCAACATCAAGCCCACTTCCTCCGGTGTGAGAGGACATTTCCCATGTCTACGTTCTCTTTCTGGATTTGCCTCCTTCAAAAGAAATAGAAAATAACAAAATGAAAAAATGAAAGAGATATTATTTCAAATTCAGATCCATAATAAATGAGACAGCCAAAGTAAAGTAATTATTTTCTTATGTTTCGGCTTAGCAAAAAACTAAAAGCTATAAACTTACAGGCAATGTTTTCCACCGTTTACGGATCACACCCAACTCTCTTCTCTCCTTTTCTCCGCCACCGTAGTAACACCCAGAAAATGCAAGCATGTCGGGTTCAAACCTACAATTAGAAAATTCATGGTCACCATGATTTAAACTTGTGGCTATTTCACTACTGCCATGAAGTGGCTCTTAGGTAGGAAACTTCTACCATGTGATCTGCAACTAATCGAGAAACTATTAAGGTAAACTTTATCCCAACAGAAGCCATATATCATTTTAATCATTTTAATGGCATCTGTTCAATTTCAAAAGGATATCACATTTTCAAAGTTACCTCAAGTGAATTGCAAGGAAACGCCTGCTCTTCTTCCTCATTCTATTGACCAAATTTTGACCCATTTCCAGAATGGGCTTTGTAAATTGCAATGTATGATAGTTCACTCTTTAGCGAAGCTTTTGCAAATCAGCATCCATTATTTGCAAGCCTGTAGTCAAACTTAGTCAACTTCACAACCTGCATCCAGAGTCAGAAATAAACACGTGCTTTTATAAGTACATAGAAAAACTACCCAGATTTCTATAGACTATTTGAACCCTCTAACTTAACATCAAGTACAGAAGATGGTCAAGAGGGTTTGATAATAAATGTCATCGTAAACTATCATTTACCACACAAAATTTTAGTTTGCCTTTTAGTTTCAGAGCCTCATTTTTACTGCATAAATTCTTACTTAAGCTGTTAGCTTCGGAACTCACACAGAAGGAAACTAGAGAATGAGCAAACAGTTGTTGGTGCATTTGTATCATGTCCCCTAATTAAATTGGATTACCAAACTAGCATGCATGTTCACAATACACAGTAATTATCTTGAACATAATCATAGATGGTTCAATCTGAATTCCAATTATGATCTCCGGTGTTTTGATAGTCAAATAAGCAGATGAATTAAATAACCTTTCTATACATCGGAAAGGCCCACATCTTGCATGAAATAGGAACATAAGTTGTTTATCGGCAATAAAAATATCTTGGAGTATTCTTCATTTTCATGTCTAATGCTAGAAGCATTCTGCACCATTTCAATTCTATTTCCTAATTCTGTCGACATAGTGTTAGCAAATACAATTATGAAGGGGCAAATTAATTTTGTGCAGGACCATGTCCTCCTATTATCAGGGGAGGCTTCCCTCTATTTGATAATTCAGGGAACTTAAAGGAATATTTGCAATACACACAAATATACAGGAAAAGGAGAGTGTTGTCATTTTGAGGTTTGCAGCTATGTTACCGGTTCACTGGCCCTAGGCCCTGGGTCCCGGTTTGGTTCGGCCTGGATCCGGGTCCGGCCCACAAACTGTGGGTCCAGACAAGGTTCGGCCCAGAGACTGTGGGTCCGTACCTGCAGAAACCAAGCGAACCCAGGCAGAATTTGGGTGGATTTTGCAGGTTCATTTTTTTATTTTTTTACTCTTTTTGAACTCTAAAAAGTCTCATTTGCCCCCTAAACCCTAAAATGATGTGTGCCATGAAGGTTTGTGTGGCTTTGATGGTCTTAATTTGGGTCTTATTATGAATGTAAAAATGATGTACGCCATGAAGGTTTGTGTGGTCTTGGAGGTTTTAATTTGGGCTTGGTGGCGGGGGCTCCACCTCTCAACCCCGCCCTGTAATGTGACAGGGAGGGCGCTGCTCGCAGACCCCGGAAGGGGCGTTGCCCCCATACCCCCACGAGGGGCACTGCCCCTCTAGCCCACTGGGGGCACTACCCCCAAACCCTCATGAGGGGTGTTGCCCCTCGACCCCACTGGGGGATTGCCCTCAAACTCCCCTTGAATTCATTTGATTTTCTAGGTACTCTCCAAGTCCAAGTTTACAAGTTTGCTTACAAGTCTTCATCTACAATATCGTCATCCAATTAGACAATCTTCCCTGATGTTACTTGATGCTTACCTACAAGGAGAAATGCAACAATGTACTTAATTTTAATATATGATATATATACTGAATCGAAATTGGGTACGTGGGTACGGTACGAGTACAACAAAAAAAATTAGAGCCTAGATACATTTGGGTATGTCCATACAAATAAACATATAAAAATCATAAATATATTATTTATAAATTATAAATATATATACATTAAAAATTAAATATATTAATTGTATAAAAATCATAATATATATTAAAAATTAAAATTATATATACATTAAAAATTAAATAATTAAATATAATAACTATATACTAAAAATTAAATATATAAATTCAAAAATTAAAAATTAATATTTTTATTTTTAATAATGCAGTATAAATATAAGTTTTTAATTTATAATTTTTAAAACTATTTTATAAAATTATTTATAAATCTATACATTAATTATAGAATAAATATAAATGAAACACACAACATTATAAAACTGAATATTAATTATCGAGAAAGCGACATCATCTCTCCGCACTGGCTTCGCTTGTAGAACCACCCGGTGGAAAGCACCACGACACACTCCTTTTTGGGGTGGTAACTATCATCTAGTGTGAGGATTCTGGGGGTTGCGGAGGAGACGCCGAGGGAGCAATCGAAGATGGGGTAAGTCTTGGAAGAACTGCAACGCTTCGCTCCAATGTCGATGTTACAGGCATTCTTCGAAGGAGGATCCTCTCCCTTCATCCTCCCCTTCGACTTGTACTTGCCGCCCTCCTCATCATCGCTATCAGTGTCGCCGCAAATGTTGCTTCCCATGTCGGGGTCGTCATTGCATTTTCCGCTGGTGCAAATCAACTCACCAGGGAAGTCGTCCATTGTTGCAAGGGCCGTCAAAGAAAGTGACTGTTCTCTGCACTACACTGGGTGGTGTTTTCAATTTTGAGGAGTAAATTTTAGGGTATTTAAAAGCTCAGGAACTTAAAAAAAATTAGAGACGAAATTTCCGAACCCAAATCGATTCCACTACGATTCCAATGTGATTCGGATTCCAATACGTATCGTACCCGGAATCGGCCCAATTTTCCAACGATTTGGTAACATCATGGCATTCAAGTTTGACTGTTTGACTAATTGACATTCTAATATTTTTCATTTTTATGGTGGTTTTGTTTATTATACAATATATGATGCTATGTGTAGCATTTTGAACTAATTATTGTTGTAAATATGTATATATTTATGATTTTTATATGTTTTTGTATTTAACAAACCCAACCCCAAATTTTTTTTTGCCTAAACCCAAGAACCGAACCGGTAACCTTCGAGATCTTATACACAATGAATTCCAGAGTTATAAAAGGGCAAAGAGAGCATTATTTTCTTCAACCTTATGCATTTGTAAAAGAGACATTTTGCAACCAAGTTAAAAAAAATATATGATTGATTAATTTTAGTTGAGAATTTATTTTAAATTTAACTTTTAAGTTTACTAAAATTTCGAATATCTTTTTAAGTTATAAATGTCATCCTTGCAAATTTGTGGTGAGAAGATGTCAATGCCACAACACCTAATCTTCAAAAGCTTGCCATCCACATTCTATTTCAGCCCTTTAGTGTTTTGGGTTGTGAGCACAATTGGAGTGTTTTTGAGACCATTCACACAAACAAGCATAACAAATCCGCTCAAAAATACTTGAATAACCTTGTGTTTGTGTGATACAACCCTCAACTACAAGAAAATAAGGTACAATGGCAAGATACACATCATGCTCTTGACCTCAATGACATTGATCCATATTTAGATTGGGTTTGCTATACCTGAGGATATGAATTCATTGTTTACAACTAATGAGATTGCTCATTTTGAAAGGGATGAAACTGAAAGGCAACCAAATGTGGCAGCATGTGAGGCTTTAGAAGGTGAGTGGGCAGGTTAACCACATACACAATTTCGTCCTATGCCTAAGGCTCCTGTTCATGCTCTTGTTGAGGATATCACAGCTATACCATCCACTTCCACAATGCCCACATAGTGGCAACAAACTTTTCTAAGCTTTAGTCATAGAAGAAAGTTATGATTTATATTTTTGTTGATATTGAAAATTTGTACTCATTTATTGGTTTATGAAGTGCATTGAACTATCCATATTTTTAAAGCATATTTTTTCAAATTAATACATATTTTTAATGTTCGATAAATTTGCCAAATTATTCCCTAATAAGTTGATAAAAATCTGGGCCTACCAAGTAATTGTCAAGTAAACGATGCTCTCGACTATTAATCTCATATTTGATTTAACATTGAAAGAGGGATGTTTGCAATAAATTCACACTATTTCTTTATACCTCACACTTTTGGGTGCCTTAACCGTTAGGACAAAAAAAATTAATATATATATTAAAAATTTAAAATGGAAATTGAAAAACAGTACTAAAGAGTTTTTGTAATTAATATTAAAAAAACAAACACCTTATCTAAGTAATCAACTTCCAAGTAAACTGCATAATCTGGCAAAGCAACCAGTATTCAAAGTTTATCAGATGACTTATCTTTATTGCTGCACCCAATGGCAATATAAGGCACAACTTGGTTGCTTTGGTGTAGTGCAGTCCCCAATCTATGTTTGCTCATTTTTAGTCTTTACACTGCTCTTGCTTGGGGCCCTCAAACCAAACCCAACCATGATGCAAAAGATGCCATAGCCATGGGAAAAATTCTAACATGCAACCCAACCAAAGTTTCAGCCTACAACATCTTCAAATTTGTCATGTCCCCTTTCCAAAGCTAAAGAATTAATGCTATTATTTTAAGTTGGGCCAAGCAATTTTATTTAAGGGGCAACTCAATAATATTATTATAATCAATTTATGAAGTGTTATTGAACACTTAATTATAAAAAGTATTTTTTAAATACTTTGGAAGAGAACTTTAATACAAGGGCCTGTTTTGGAAAACTTTAAAAGGTGGCACTTGGCTTCATTTGGCATCGAGATTTCATTTTGACATTCTTCACTTTGGAGTATTCATGTTCGAATTCACAACTACGGACGAAACCGTTTGGCTGTTTGAAGATTTGGGAGGACGAAAACTCTTATTTCCGTCTAGGGCATCCTCACACAAGGGTTGCATTAGAGCTCATTTTGAAGAGTTTGCACAAGTTCTAGTTGGGAAAATTGATTTCTAGTTAACCACCAAAGGCACCATAGGCTGGTTTCAATATTTACGCCTAATTTGAGACACCACTGTCATCTACAATATTTAACATCTTTCATCAAGGAGGTCACAGTTATTATAGATGTAATTTGAGTGGATTGCAATTCCAAGAAAGGACACCTAATAATTCTGATTAAGCACAGCTGATTTTAGACACCAAAATACACATTACCCTCCAATCATCTGCAACCACTTCACATCAACTTCCAGCAATGGCCACTCCATTTGTGTTCCCAAAGTCAACCACAGCGAAATCAAAGAGCTGTTACAAATATGCAAGGAGTTAAGATCACAAGAGATGGTAAGATTAGTTGCAGATCCAAGAATTGCTACCATCCTATATCTGATTACCAATTTTAGCGTGAACCTTGCTACAAACATGCAACAATGTTTTTTCCTTTATCAGTCACACATTTTAATATTCTACAACTCAATGCTTCATTGCATCACTAGGGGGTCCTTCCCACTTGGATAAATGTACTTTGATGCATAGTGTTACAAAAATCACAAGAAAATGGTGCTCAGCCACCAAACCTATTTAAATTTTTTTAAACTGAAAATCACAATATTTTATTAAAAACTGCAGTCAAAAACTTAAACCTTGAAAAACACAATTTTCCACAATTAAATTCCATGCTTTTCACAACCCTGTTTGAATCACAATTTTTTGCAATTTTTTCTGTTTTTGATCAAAAAATTAAGGTTTCTAAGTTGTTTTTAAGTTCCTTTCTGATTTTTGCGTCAAGATTTTCCTGATTTTTCCCCAACTCTAACCTAATTTTTCTCCTTTTTTTTCAATTAAATCCTGTTCTTTTGAAAAAAACCTTTCTCTATTAGTTTGCCAATTGATTGCCCAAACAAAATTTGCTACTATGCTTCGATGTTGTTGTTTTGAGGATTTCAATCACTTCCAATTCACCCTCTCTTGCTTTGTTTCCTTGCTTTTACCTTTTTGTTTTTTGTGTCTAGGTGTGTCTAGATGCTTCTATAAACTATGGTCCTCTTACCCTAGTTCTTGCCTATTAAAATTGGTTATATTTTCAAGTACCATCATCCTACTTGGGTCATTGGTGGAGCTGGACATTAATATAATTTCTTTCTTTCTTTCTTTCTTTCTTAGTATTGTGAAGCTTAATACCTTTAGCCCTAGACATTCTCTTATGGACATTATCAAATTCAATATTAGCCCTGATGTGGTCATGAATGGTGATATCGTCATTTTTTTGTTTTCTTTGAGCCTTGCAACATGCATTTCACAACATCAACTTTATGCCTTGGTCTCATTTCCTTGTTGCCTAAGAAGCCTAATCCTTGCACGGCTAATTTGTACTTGTAATTGAATCATATGTTACAAGTTTACCCACCCTCAATTTACGATTTCCAGTAAGTTTATATTGCTTTAGTCTTTGGTGACTTTCTTTTTTAAATCTTAAGGTTCTTTGACCCCAGCACTTTCTGTTATAACCGAATGTACTTTTGAGTAATAGTAACCTAATTTGGTCATCAATGGAAATTAATATTGTTTCTTTCCTTCCTCTTTTCTCTATTTGTAGGATCATCAGCCTTGAATGTTATGAGACCCACTAGAAGTTCCTTGCTTATTCCAAGGATTATTCAACCAGATCCTCTTAAAGACATCATTGGATGAATGGCCCATGTCAAATTTGTTAATTTTTATCAGCGTCGGTTGATCCTTCCAGCTCATGCCATTTGAGAATGTATTAAACTGAATGTAGCCTTCGGCTATTCATTTAATACTCATTATTTGTGTCTTACTTTCTGGCCGACATAAAAAGATCTCTTGTTATTTATCTATTAAAGGCCGACATCTGTAAAAAGCTATTTAAATGTATTGAGGCCGACATATAATGGTGTGGTATATATTCGATTTCAAGTTATGACATTTAAAATATAGATTTGCTACGATTGATCTCTGCCAGTCCGATATAGTCAAGTACTGCGATCTAGTGGAGCTCGTCCTCACAAAGGGCGAATATAGCATTGAGATTCTAACGGATGCACACATGTCCACAAAATAAAAGTGCGAACATACAGAAAGAAGCCCATCTCTGTCAAGTGCGAACATACAGAAAGAAGCCTGTCTCTGTCAAGTGCGAACATACAGAAAGAAGCCCGTCTTTGTAAAGTGCGAACATAACAGAGCAATCAAGTGCGAACAGATTCTAGAGAAAAATAAGTGACTGCTATCATCTCCATCGATTTGAACTGGTATCAAGGTGCGAACCATGCAAAGGATCAGAGCGAATTCATCTGAGATGTGAGTGTGCATACACTGGTTCCGTGATATCATTCAGTGCGAGATCATACAGTGATAGATCATACTGTGCGAGATCATACAGTGCGAGATCAAGAGCAGATTGCAATTTTCTGTAGGTGCAGATCAGTGTTCAAGTAAAGGGCAGAGTACTTGATTGTGAACAGCCATTGTTGGTACTAATATTGGCCTTGTGCGTTGCCTCTTTGTAAAGAGACTTATTGCCATTATATTATATATAAGAGAGATTTTTGTTGCTGGGTTTTTCTCCCTCAAGAGGAGGGTTTTCCCAGGGTATATGCTGTGTTATGATTGTCTGATTTTGAATTATTTTCTGTGCATTTACATCTGATCATAAAATTCAACATGGTATCAGAGCGGGTCTGTGGAAAGATCCGATCAGATCTTGAAATATAATTCGAAGTCAGATCTAGCGCATGCTCTCTTCATGAGTTTACTTGAGTCATCTTGTTAGAAATCTGAGATCTGAGAGTTATATGCGAAAATCTCACCTTTCGGGATCTGTTATCTAAAAGCACATGATTATGGAAGTCAAGAGCTCAACTATGTCAGATTGTGCTGCCAAGGGTTGAAATCAAAAGGCTGAAATCAAACAGAGATAAGTATTTGGTTCCCTTCTTTATTTATATTCCTTTATGTGAATTTCAGTTGTGCAGATCTGATAAAGTCTTTCGAGTGATGTTCCGATCTATCTCTAACACTTTGAGTATTGCTAATAAGCATATTACATTACCTAATGGATTGCAGTTGGAAACAGAGTGCATTGTAAATTTGAGCAGTCATGGGCCTTGTTCAAATTTAATCGTGTCATGAGTCTATGCGCGAGTCATGAAGGCTATGGATGGATCTGAGCATAAGATCAGCATTGTGTGTTCAATAATTGCTTTCATCAGAATGCTAAAGAAGATAAGTATTCTGTGTTTTGTTGAAATCACATTTCTATTTTGAATCATGGGCCTGTGTTCAAACCGTAAAAGTTGCATGTTGATCTGTGCTTAAAATCAGCGTATCTTATAGTATAAACAAGTATTCTTTATTTGTTGTATCTTGGACATTGTGTGTTTAGTATAAGGAGATTGTTACTTCTCTTAATTTGTGATTTCTAGGTCAAAGATTCTTTGAATACTTCAAATTATCTATTGTGAGTTGATCTAGACTAATCATGTAAATCCCTTGATGCATGTGTTTGAGATAAAAATCAGCAAAAGAGAAGAGATTGGTATCCTTATGTTGTGATAGGTTGATCACATCGATACCCTTCTCCAATGCATGTGTTGTGATAGAATCTTGAACTCTTGGGAGAGTTGATTCTACATGCCAACCGTTTAATGCATTCAAGAAATCTGCAGCTGTGCAGATTATTCTTTTATTGTGCAGAGCTAAGCACTCTCGAGAGGAGCAAACAAATGAATGAACGAAAGAGCTATATCAAATCTTATAGAGATAAGTTCCTTTAACCCTCTAGTTTGATCTTTTGATATATTTCTCTTTCAGGTTGATTTATTTATTCATGTTCTAACATTGTGCACAAAAATCTCATAACTTGTGATTGTAAACCTTGTATGATTCCAGCCTTGTTATTTCTTTGGGTAACTATAAACTGTTAGTAATCTCTCTCTAAAATGCTTGCAGTTCAATGTTCTAGGAGCAAGAAGGTGATAAGAGATTGCTATGAAAAGCTTGAGGCATCATGTGAGGAAGTCATGCGAGGAAGTCATGCCGACCAAAGAAATAATCAACCAGCATTGGGACTGAGCTGGTGGCCAGAGGGAGCTCACTTCCAGAAGTCTTCTTTGCAATCCTTGGAGCAAGGATCAAGAGGGAGTCTTGTAACTCACTGAGAAGAAGTGAAGATTGTTGCTAAACCCTTAGAGGATCCCTTCAGTTGCTGAGATCAGATTTGCTCAAGATTGCCTTCTGAATTTGCCATTGGTAGCTCCGCAAACCTATTCAGAATAGTGAGATCCGAGATGAGGTCGATGAGGACTATTCCGAACTCTCTTCAGTACCAAGGTGTGCACTGGAAAACATTTATCTAAGTCAAAGTGTTGCAGTCAATCTTGGACGAAGAGGTCAGAAGGTTGATGCAAGTGCCTGAAGATTTAGAGGGAGCCTGCTGAGCCTGAAGAAGATGGTAATCTTGCGGCAGATAGTCTAGATTTGGTGGATCCTACGTTGTACAGACAACTGATTGGATCCTTGATGTATCTAGACCTGATATTTGCTATGCAGTGAGTGCACTTAGCCAGGTTATGTGTGATCTGAGGCAGATACATCTTGTTGCAGCTAAACATATCCTGAGATACTTGCGTGGCATAGTTGGATATGGGTTGAAGTATACTTCAGATGCAGACTTGGAGTTACTTGGGTTCACTGATTCTGATTAGGCAGGTTGTGTCACAAATCGGAAGAGCACCTCTGGCTGTTGCTTCAGTTTGGGTTCTGCTATGATCTCCTGGTGCAGCAGGAAGCAGTCTTCTGTAGCATTGAGTACAGCAGAGGCTGAGTATATTGCAGCTTGCATGGCAACTCGAAAAGCAGTGTGGCTTCGTAAGCTCCTTGCAGGATTGTTTGGACAATCAATGGAGCCCACCATTATTCATTGTGATAATCAGAGTTGCGTGAAGCTTTCTGTCAATCCTGTGTTTCATGACAGAACCAAGCATGTTGAGATCAAGTACCACTATATCAGAGATATGGTACTATAGAAGGCTGTACAGTTGAGGTACATTAGCACTGATGAGCAGACGGCAGATATTCTCACCAAGCCTCTCGTCAGGGTAAAGTTCGTGTACCTTCGAGACAAGCTTGATATGGTGGAGAATCCAGCCTTGACTGAGTATGAGTCTCAGTATCAGTGAGCCTTGCTTAATGAGTTCTTCTCTGTGAGAGAAGTTCGAGGTGAAATCCCTTGTTAATGCACTTTCTTCTGTGACGGAAGAATTTGAGGTGAAAGCCCTCGTTTCCACCCTCTGAGAGAGTCATGGTGGGTGTCATGTGTGCGACTCCATGACACATCTTGTACTTGTGTTTCACCCTCTGAGAGAGTCATGGTGAAAGTCACTTGAGGTGACAACATCACGCAAAGTGATGAACACTTGTACTTACTATTGCATCTTCTTCTGTGACGGAAGAATTTGAGGTGAAAGCCCTCGTTTCCACCCTCTGAGAGAGTCATGGTGGATGTCATGTGTGTGACTCCATGACAACATCACGTGAGAGAGTCTGTGATAATCTTTCTGTACTTGTGTTTCACCCTCTGGGAGAGCCACGGTGAACGTCACTTTGAGGTGACACCTTCACGCAAGTGATGGACACTAGTACTTAACCATGTGATGGTTGATATCACATTGAGGTGATATATCTCTCTTTATATTTGATTGCAGGCAACAGTTGCAGATGAACCTCATGATTTTCAGCTGGAAGATCTCTCCCTAGCTGAGAGGGAGTGTTAATTTTTATCAGCGTCGGTTGATCCTTCCAGCTCATGCCATTTGAGAATGTATTAAACTGAATGTAGCCTTCGGCTATTCATTTAATACTCATTATTTGTGTCTTACTTTCTGGCCGACATAAAAAGATCTCTTGTTATTTATCTATTAAAGGCCGACATCTGTAAAAAGCTATTTAAATGTATTGAGGCCGACATATAATGGTGTGGTATATATTCGATTTCAAGTTATGACATTTAAAATATAGATTTGCTACGATTGATCTCTGCCAGTCCGATATAGTCAAGTACTGCGATCTAGTGGAGCTCGTCCTCACAAAGGGCGAATATAGCATTGAGATTCTAACGGATGCACACATGTCCACAAAATAAAAGTGCGAACACACAGAAAGAAGCCCATCTCTGTCAAGTGCGAACATACAGAAAGAAGCCTGTCTCTGTCAAGTGCGAACATACAGAAAGAAGCCCGTCTTTGTAAAGTGCGAACATAACAGAGCAATCAAGTGCGAACAGATTCTAGAGAAAAATAAGTGACTGCTATCATCTCCATCGATTTGAACTAGTATCAAGGTGCGAACCATGCAAAGGATCAGAGCGAATTCATCTGAGATGTGAGTGTGCATACACTGGTTCCGTGATATCATTCAGTGCGAGATCATACAGTGATAGATCATACTGTGCGAGATCATACAGTGCGAGATCAAGAGCAGATTGCAATTTTCTGTAGGTGCAGATCAGTGTTCAAGTAAAGGGCAGAGTACTTGATTGTGAACAGCCATTGTTGGTACTAATATTGGCCTTGTGCGTTGCCTCTTTGTAAAGAGACTTATTGCCATTATATTATATATAAGAGAGATTTTTGTTGCTGGGTTTTTCTCCCTCAAGAGGAGGGTTTTCCCAGGGTATATGCTGTGTTATGATTGTCTGATTTTGAATTATTTTCTGTGCATTTACATCTGATCATAAAATTCAACAAAATTAACTCAGGCCATTCTCCTGAGGACAACATCAAACTTTGCATTGGGCCCTTTCATACTGTCTAACGAGGATATCAACCCTTCTTGTATTGGTTACTCTGAAAACGCCTTGTTCTCCATTGGCACCCTCCTCTTGCCTATATCAACTGTCCTATTTGACAGGACTGCTTCCAATTAAATTTCTTTTGTATATTATGACTTGTCTAAGGATTGGGTTGACAGTCATGTTATTTGGTTTTATTTCTTCCTAGTTGTCATTTTAAACAGTTTGCAATTGATTGTACTTTCAAGACAAATTGATCAAATTTGATCATTTCTGGAAATTAATGTATTTTCTCTTTTGTTCATTCTCTTAGCACCTATACCCAACAATTGTAACTTTTCTGAGTTCCAGCGATCTACTGTGGTCATTCACAAACATTATATACTTTTTTACTATATTTCTTGAGTTAAATAGTTCCAACCACTTATTCCCTCACTGATTGATTTAAATAAAGTAGCTATCTTGCATACATACTCGCCTGCTTAGCAGCATTGGCAACACTCGGTTCCGGTAGAAATGTTGTGAAGATCTTCTGGGCACGCACATTGTGTATGGTCTTTCAATTTCCTGCATAAACTTTTCTGGAACCTCCTTGACAATAGTAACATCACTCAGAAGTGAAGAAATAAACCAACCAACATCAAAAATGTCGGCAAAGTTGCTGCAGGCAATAACAAGCTACAATTACTCATATGCAACATAAGAATGAGTAAATATGCTAGTAAAAGAAAGTAAAGAAGCATGAATAACATTTTAAATGTCCTGAAAATTAATATGAGATTACATTACCTTGTATCTTTCCAGAATGAATGATGATCCAATTCTGGAACCACCAATGTGGCATTCAAAATCCGAGCTACAACCACTGCATCTGTTATCTGTATTCAAAACCAACTTTGAATGGTTATTATGGAAAAAATGTGAGATCCCTCACCAAATATAGACTCCACAACAAGTATTACAGAGTTACACTGCAAAGAATGTGAGACCTCTTGCCAGCTATTAAATTCACAAACAAGAATTACAGATTTATCAGTACTAAATGGACACAACTCTCACACCAATCTCTCATCAAGTAACAATACAAATAATTCTCACTTGAATGCAAAGTACAACCTTTACAAAGTTTCAAAACTGACAATTATTTTCATCGTATAGAGATTCACTGAAACGTAGATAAGTAGCAGTTAAAAATGTGAGAAAGCTCAATATATCATATTCTGTAATGAATAATGTCAAGGGTTAATCCAACATAACGTTTGTGCATTATGTTCTGCATGTGATCCATATGTACAATTCTTTGTTAAACAGCTGACTGCAATTGATGATTTGGTGGCATTTTGTTAACCTTTTAACCAGCAAATATTAAATCATGGCATAGAATAATCTTCATGACAATGTGAGCATGAATCTTCAATGAACCAGTTACCTACATAGAGATCAGCACTAACCTACATGTGTCAAATACTATAACCCTAACGACAACAACCATATAGGTTGTATAGACACTCACTACTGGCTAGAAAATTTTGCAATGCCTCCCAAGTAACCAGATCTGAAAACAAATGATCCTTCCTGCAGTCCCCTACACCAGATTCTTTTAGGGTATGGAAAACCTCATTCACCCTGAAATTTTCTAGGAGACAGCTCTCACACTAACAAACATTAAATTTCTAAAAAGAACACACAACTCCTCACAGAAACACAGCCTAGCAACTGCTTAGGAGGCAGTACTGGAGTTGAATTCATTTCCCAAAATGATAAAAACACACACTAGCAACTTCTCATTAAACTTTCGAAAAGAAAGACAAAGTTAAAGCACACATAAAATATAGGATATTACACTAGTTGACACAAAACAAAAAGTTCACGCATCTTGTGGAATATATACATCACAAAAGATAAAAAATTCATTAATTAATAAATTATCTAGTATTGCTATGCCACCTACCAGAGTTGATTGCACACATGAGCCACTATTCTTAAGGTTTTTCAAAACCAATAGAAGTGGAATTTCCTTTTTTTACATACTGATACAGTTATAATTTATTACATACGACAAGTAATAATGTCTTCACTGTCATCTTTGATACTCAACTTCATTAATGCCTGTGCCTAACTAAAGTACTATAAAAGATTTTGTGAAGGTATTTCTTTCTGCTTGTTCCTAACTAAAGCATTACTAAAGATTCAGTGGAGGTGTGCTTTGAGGTATCAATAAATCATAGGATGGCCACAGCTATCTGAGAACAGCATGACACGCTAGCTATGGGATGAAACTAGAACTCAAATGTAATGTCACCTTTTCCAATAAAATTCTGTGATGATCTGAAAGCACATTTCCTGTGGGCATAGGGAGTTATAATTATCATTAGGGAAATGAATTATATTATTCAAGGGCGTTATCTTAAAGGACCACTTAAGTGTTGTTAAAGTGGGCGCCCAGGTTATGGAACCTTTTGTGTTAAGTAATAAAATTATATTTCTTAATGAGCAGAGTTCTTTTGGAGACAAAAAAGGAAGAATTTGAAATAGTCTTATGGAGGGAAAGTTGGGAGCTCAAGTGCCTATTTAATCTAAGCCAAGGATGAAAGATGGTATGCTTGTTTATTAACTGATTCCCACAAATAGATTGGACATCTTGTTTGCCTATCTATGGAGATTGGAGGACAGAAACACCCTATTTTCCATAAAAGGATTAGTGGACAAAAAACCTTGATTCAGAATGATGCAATTCCACACAGGGATCGTGTTTGAGCTACAACAAATTGCTGATTATATGGCGATTTCTCAAGGCAGAGATCACTGTTGAGGATGGCATTCCTAAGCGCCATTGCTGCTGATATCAGGCAGCTGTCATAGCACCACGCTTGCTGTTTTGGCAGCTCGTGCAATACCTATGTGTTTGTTGCTGTTGTTCCCAGAAAGCTCTGGTAATAATGAATTGACCATAAGTTGAAATCACATTGAATAATAGAATTAATCAGTTATTGTGGACACTTGTGTTATTGTTACATTTTTTAGGGTTTTTAATTCATTTCTGAATATTATATTGAGGATAATATCTGTTGCAGTAGATCTGATTTTGAAGACCCAAACATTTGTGATGAGTGGAGTTAATTAATTAGATTTCACCTAATATTCCTATTGGGGATATTATATCAAATAATGACAAAGATGTTCGTGTGAAAACCAAGAATTTGAATGACAGCATACACTTCTGATTTGTTGCAGTAACAGAGCATTAATGTTAACTTCACTGTCATCTTTAATAATCCACAATATCTATGTTGTTCCAAATGCCAGTATTACATCAAATTCAGTGAAGGCATACGTTGTGTTAATACATAGGATAGCTGTAGCTAACCGAGACTACCATGCAAAGCTTATTATGACAAGATCAAATAACAACAAAACGTTTGTGATTGCTGATCTTTTAGATGATATTTCTAGTTACAGTGTTGAGTAGTAACCGATCATATCGGGGCATTGAAGGTCATTACTGCAAAGTGTAAACCCACAGAAGGTAACTACAGCTACCCAAATCAGCATCAAGAATGGATACTATTGTGCATATTCTAAGAAAAACTACACACATTTTTCTAATTCTTTTCTAAAACCTCTTTTAACTTTCTCTTGCAGATAGTATTTAGCTTTTGTTCATCATTTCCTTTTTCATACAATGCCACTAGGAGTTGTGCATATAAATGGCAATATCATGTAACTAGCAAGAGTGATTGAAGTTCCGATACAGAATGTTCATTAATCTTACAGATTTCATCATCTTTTGCAACTCAAGTAATCATTAGTTACTTGAACTCAAATATAGTTCATTTTAAGAATTCAACTTTCACTATAATTAATATTATGATTCAAACATATATCTTCAATAAGAAGCATCTGAGGTACTTCATCTAAATCGGGACTAGCATGATATTGGATTTAATGCCCATGTGCTGTCCATTTTAGGAAACTCCATGAAGATTACAAGTTACGGTCAGTGTCAACCAGATTGCCTGGAGAGACACACAATCTAAACCAGGCTTCATTTAATTGATTATTTTTTATTTCTACAAATAAAAATATTTTGAAATTGAAATTATATTGACAGATGAATATAAAACTTAAAGCTATATCGAACATAACTCCATACATCAGGTAATTATTGGAATAGGAGAAGAATTTTTACTCCAGTTCTTTGTTGGTTAAGTCCTCCACTGGCTGCAATCATCAAATAACCATTAGCATCCTTCTCGGGTACAGCAGCTGCATAGAAAACCAGCAATATATAGCAAAAGTCATTTATTGGATATACAAACTAACATATATAGATAGATAGATAGATAGATATAGATATAGATTTTATGAAATGCTTCTCTAATTCTATCGCCCATGTCAAAAAAATTTAAAAAGTTAACAAAATCTTTCTTGCATGTATTCTTCATTACAAAAGCCTTTCTGACAAGTCAGTTTGATTTCTCATTTTAGGAGTAATCCCTTACAAACTGTAAATTTAAAAACTACCATAAAGTCTATCCATGATAATGGATGCAAATGGCTACCAGCAAAAGAAAGAACAGATGAACATATACTTATGATGATGTTTTTAAATGTTTGATATTTTTTATGTAGTTATTCTTTTTAGTAAGATATATAACTTTATGAACTACAACAAAATCCTGACCCACCAGAGGAGGTATTTTACATGAAGAATTCACAATTTGCACGTGCCATGTTTAATAAGGGAAAATAATACTACACAAAACAAGGAAAGCAATGATGATAAGCAGACTTACGGGGAAAGTGAGTGCTTGTATCACTGCAACCATAGTAAAACTCAGAAAACTTTGATTTCCAGATATCAGCTTGACTCTACAACACACACCAAATGATCAATGACAATAAACATTAGCAGCACTACATTTTATGGGTGTATGTTGCTTGCTGAAAGAAGTTGTTTTAACAAAAATACTAACCTTAATTAAGAAATATTAATCTGTAACTGTATGAAGAAATGAAATGAAATGTAACACATACCGGCACATTGCTCTTATTACTTAAGCTTGTTTGAAGGTGATCTGCTTGCTTCTTCTGCAAAAGCATTGTTAAGACATCAAGAGAAATGAGATTAGAAGCATTCTTGCTGCTTAGACTCAGTCTATTCTCACAAACATGAAAAATCACAATTCTAAATACAGTATTACTATACTTCAGAACAAATAAATTATTAGGATAGTAAATATATGGCATGGCCAAGAGCCAATACATCAAATACACAGTATGCATGTGGCACAATTTGGCTGTATGACTCTCAAGAAAAAACTCTTATCAAAAAATGTGAGAGAATTCAGAAATGTAAACGAGCTAAACATGGCCAATGATGACTCTGGAGGGTATGTCATCTAAGGAATCACGAAATCTCCATTTTTAAGGCTCGTATTTCAGCAAAAATGAAGCCTACTCAGCTTGAGTCACAAGAGTCAAACATAGGAACAACTTAGTAAGCAAATGAGTAAGAACCAACTTGCCATTATGGAAAAACTTGTCCAAAGATAAGCAAATTAAAGATTACATGATATTGAAAATTTTACCAAAAGTTAAAGATTTTTCCATTCAATAACAAATGCATGTGATTATCTATTTTGAAGCTGACATTCAGAACGGAGCTAAGAGAGAAAACCATCTAGCTAGGCTAAACGTTTCAAAATGGAGGTTCCTGCACAAACTTATTCAAACCCTAGATCTGGAGCTGTAACAGAGGACTACAATGTTTTGAAGCAGCTACTGTAACTAATAATGATGCTATACATGCTTATGGTAATGCTGTCCCCTTGGTCTCTGCAAACCTGGGCACCCCAGATCCTAATGCTGTCAAGCCTGCTGCCCCTTTTATGCCCAGTAAGCCTGTCACAGATGCTGCCAAAAAGATCCAACAAGGCACAGGGTGCACATGGAATTTATAGTCAGAATAGAGAGAAAACATCCTCTGTTGTGGTTCCTAAGCCTACATATGCAGAGCACGTTTGAAGGTTATTGAAACAGATGCAAAGGACCCCATGCACCGGGCATCAACCAGTTCTCACTTTAGGCAGGAACTATTAACAGAGGAAAAATATTCAAAACAAGGTTTGATTTGTAAGTTCAATTCTTATTGCCCTAGCTTAGTAGAATTGCATACTTGGTTCTCAAATAAACGGAACTCTTTTCTTAAGAAATCAATTGAAATCTATCCAAGTGCTCAAGGTTTTTAAGTTTTATTATGCAAATCTGTGGATGATTCTGATTTCATATTGAGCAAGAGGTTGTGGTTTTGGGACAGCCATGTATTGCTGGTTAAGCCTCAGTTTCTGGTACTCAACCCTACTGCCAAGACATTTTCTGTGTTGCCAATATGGATTCATTTGCCCTAACTTCCTCTACAGTTGTGTTTTGAACCCTGTTTTCAAGGCATAGGGAATGTTTTGGATAGATTTCTGTCAATTGACCAGCAACTGATGGCCTTTATTCATTTTACAGCAGCTTGTACCAAGTAGAGAGATTAACATTTTGAAAGGAATGTCAAATGAAGTCTGGCTTAAGATTCATAATGGGGAGTGAAAAAAAACTTTTGGATTTTGAAAATGTCTTATTTCAATGTCAAAGATATTTCCAGGTGGGTCATACTGCTGATAATTGTCTGGCTGGTAAGCCTTCCTCCTCAAAAAAATAACTTGGTGACCAAGAGCATTTTTATCTCATTTAGCTGTTAACTGGTAGAGTCCTGAATTGCCTGAGCAATTGGATTGTTCCTCTCCACAATCTTCTCCTAAGCACTGTTAAGGCAGCAGTCCAATGAAAAACAAAACTTGCAATCTTTAGCAGAGCTGTCTGCTTCAATGTCTCTACATACTGTTGTTGAAGTGGCAAAGTTTTCAGTGAGGGAGCTGGCTTTCCTGAATGCTAATGCAGAGCTCAAGATTTTGGATATAGCAGGGAATGATAATAATACGGTTCAGCATCTTGGCAAAAGCATGTCTTTGGATTCTCCTGCTGACAGAGCTGCTTCTACATCCCTTCTAGTTTCCAATTCTTCAACTTCAAAGAATTTTTTTGTTAATCTGTCCTCTTCAAAATCTCCAACTGGCTCCTTCTTTCCCCATTCCACATCCATTTGAAGTGGGTCAAAACTACTTGGCCCATGGATTTGTCTCAAGTAGAAGAATGGAGTATTGTTGATTCTCTTGTAGATCAAATTAATCAACACTTTCTGATTCCCCAATATCCACAGAATATGAGGATGAGAATAATGTCATTGGTTGGACTGAAGTGCAGAAGAGGAAAGTGACCACCAAAAACCAATCTGTGGGTCACATGGTTCACACCACAAAAAGCCAAAAGGGTTGATCATGCTTTTGTAGGTGTCTTTTTGTTACAATAGGACTTTAGATTATATATTGCTTGTATTTCTTTGTTTGTAGCGAGGTGGGGCCCCTTAAACAACCCGATATTTCTAATCAATCACAAAAATGTCAATGTTCAGAACAGTTATGGAACAAAAGGTAATAATAGATTCACCATTCCATGTATAACAATTAGGTCAATATTATAAGAGATATCAAATCTGTGTATATTGCATGTAAAATAAGGAACTGCCACACATTTCCAAGTTTCATACATTATCTGCCAAGAGTATCCATAGTTTCTATTCATAATCAAACATGTTTAGTGTTGAAGTCTCTAACTACCCAAAACCCTCTAAATCATGCTACTAATATCAAAATAGACATCAGCACATATTTCCATGTAATTCTTCTTCTACCTACAACATCTAATGTCAATGATGGTGATAATGTCCATCTTAATGATGACCCATATGATGCTGATTACTAATTATATTATTTTGATATTGAACAATGATTATATATCATGACATTCAAGTTTAACAAATAGTTATCAAATTAGTATATATTGTTTTTAGAATTTTGAAATTTTTAATATTTATGGTGGTTTTGATTAGCATATGCCTGATATATGGTATTTTGAACTTAATTCTGTTTTTAGAGTACAAATGTATGTGTGTGTGTGTGTGTGTGTGTGTGTGTGTGTGTGTGATTTCTATATGCTTTTTGTATGGACATACCCAGAATGCATCCAACCCCCAAAAAAATTTTGCCATACTAGCATATTGTACCCATACCTGTACCTAATTCTAATTTGGCAACTTAAATTCAAAAGTTAAACTTGAAAAGTTACAATGCCCTAGCCATAACTCTAAAATAAAAATTTCCAATCTTCTCATGCTTTTATTTATCTTCTCCTAAGCGTAAAAATGAGCCAAAATATAAAAGGTGCAAACAAAAAAAATTCAAAACCAATTTTTGAAAATGTCAGGAAATGACATAGCAAATGAGGCAAGTGGTGTTTGATTGGAATTAATCATGAGTTTTTGGAGTGTAATGTTACCATAGCTAGGACTTTAGCGATACTCCAAGCATCCCTTTTTCACATTCTCACACTTCCCTCAAAAATGGACTTAGTGGAACATTGTGTAAAATTGAGTACTAAAGAGTCAAATGTAAAACTAAAATTAAAATATACACATTTCTAATAACTTAACCCTCTCACAACCTACATGCACAAAAGTCAGCTTCATAGATAATAGACACAGTTAGAACTTCTAAATCAAAATGCTTTTTTGAGAAAGTGCCAGTGTACTGTAGAAACCCTAGTTTCCCCTATCCTCCGGATCTGACTGTTTTTCTGATATTTTTGAAGGTTTTTGGTTTTTTGACTGTTTTTGAGTTTTTTGCATAAATAATGAAGATGGCGATTTTAAAAGAAATTGCAAATAAATTCTATAAAAATAAATCAACACTGAAAACGGTAGATTCTATTGCTAACAATGATGCCAGTCTATCTATTACTCCTCTGAGGTGATTACAATAAAGATTCAGATACATGCAAATAGAAAAGCAATGATTGTTTATTGAAAACCTGGAAATTGCAGCAAACTGGTAAAGAGATTGAGATGGTACGGCTGCAAGTAAACTCCTTTCTCCCTCCTTCTGACAGTCCAGAACAAAGTCAGATATATAGGCACCCCTGTCAGTGGTGAAAGACTGAAGAGAAGTAAGGCGTTTTGCTTAATCTTGAAGGTACGCCCTTTCCAATGATGGTACGGCCTGGTACAAACAGTACGGCTGCAGTAGCAGCAATAAATGCAAAGTACGGCTTTCCTTAAGATCTCTGACTTCAATTAGAATGTGCGCCTGGGTGAAGGAATCCCCTGTGGATGAAACCCTTAACGAAACTCTGATGGTAAATGATCTCTGAATGCTCTGTAATTTCTTCTGGATGAAGAAATTCCTCTGCCTGGCAATAAATCGGATGATATTTCACACCCTCTGAATCGCACTCACTGGAGATGGCTCGTTCCCCAATGCTTTCGAGACTGAAACCCTAAAGCTTCTGTGCTGTGCTCAAGACTTGATCAATTTTCAATTCACAAAATGACATAATGGCTCGATTCTCAATGCAAAGCTTATATCTTCTTGAAAAGTGCGAATTCCTTAAAGATAGGGATTTTTAAATAATTCGACTTCTCTCTTTTAATTATTTCAATAGTCTCCGATTAAATTTTAATAATAAAATATAATCGTCAAATGGCCCCTTCCTGATGATGGCAACCCCCTTTACTGAAATCACTTAAGTTATAATAAAATATTATAACTTTATATTATAAACTCCAATTAATTAATATTTAATTAATTCAATTAAATATTAATATCTCTCATTGTTAAATCCGATGCGAACCCTTCGAGAGGCGATAAAGTGATTGAATGCTAAACAATCCCATCTTGCTAAAAATAGCGAGGGGTCCCTGTAGCGAGTCTTGAATCTTTGCTAAAAATAGCAACTCGGTCAGAATGTCGAACCAATTTGAGCGAAAGCCAAGCCCGATCGAAATCTTACGACAATTTGAAGAGCCAAGCTCCATCAGACCCTCTATCGATCTATCGACCCTCACAGGGGTGCAGCATGGCAGGCCAATCCACAGTAACAGGAGATGTCAGCTAGAGACATGGCAGATTCAGCCCTCTGAAATTGCTTGTCCTCAAGCAATCTCCAACTCAGGATAATACGCGGGGAATATCCTGCTCTCCCATGGAGCATGCACCAGGGGCAGTCTCTCATTTCACTAGATATTCCACGAATGGTCCTCCTATGCAGCTACCGTATGGGATGAGCTGGGGTACTAGAATCAATTTTTCCTCATCATCCCAAGGGAGTGAAGCTGGGGCGTTTTCCCCTACCACGATCATTACAGCAGCTTTCTTGGTGCATTGATACATGAAAAACTGGTAGTATTGCCACCAGCTCTCTGGCGGAAGCTCAAAGCTCCGCCAAGCCACCTCGCCAGCTGCCCTCGGGATCACGAAGGGACCGTGTCGCGTGGCAAGCTGCTGACCACTCTTCCTAGAGTGGGCCGGCCGATAAAGGGGCTGCGGCATGGGGTAAACCATGTCGCCCACCTCAAAATGCCTCTCCGTCCTCTTCGGTTGCATCTTTGCTTTTGCTGATTACATTGCCTTGGCCGATATTCTGCCAGGGGCAGCTGCGTATCCGGGCTCTCACCTGTGGTCCCTCCAGCTTCCGGCGCTCTCGCCGTATTTCCATTAACCAAATCAAAGAAACTTCGGTAGCCTCATAACCGTGCAAAAATACATAAAAGGAGACATCTGAATAGTCATGTGGAATGTCGTGTTATAGCAATACTCGCACAAATGAATCCACTTGACCCATGCCTTCTGCTGCTCTGCAATGTAATTTCTGAGGTACCCTTCCACGCACTTATTCACAATCTCCGTCTGCCCATCAGTCTGCGGGTGGTAACTGGTGCTCGGAGTAAGCTCGGTCCCACAGAGTCTAAACACCTCCTCCCAGAAGTGACTCAAGAACCAACTATCCCTGTCGCTCACAATGCTCCGAGGCAATCCATGTAGTCTGAACACCTCATGAAAGAATACCTCTGCTACCTGTGTAGCTGTGTAGGTTGTGGTGATCGGAAAGAAGTGGGCATACTTCGTAAGCCGATCCACAACTACATATATACAATCTCGCCCTTGGGCTTTAGGCAAGCCCGTAATGAATTCCATCAACAGGTATTCCCACTTCCTGTCAGGAATCGGAAGTGGCTGCAATAAACCTGCCGGGTACGTGTTCTCCTGCTTGTTCTGCTGACAAACAGGGCACTCATGCACGTATTGAAGAACATCTGCCTTGAGTCCTTTCCATGTGAATCTCTCCCGAATCTGTCTGTAGGTCTTGAAGTACCCGGGATGTCCTGCTGTAGGCACGTCATGAAAGGCCCGCATGATTATGTTCTTCACCTCTGACCCTAGGATCAAATATATCCTGTTCTTGTAAATGATCAAGTCATTTACAAGCGTGTACCTGGTATCAACCGTCGATCCCTCAACAATGCTGGAAGCCCAAGTGTCCTTGGCATACTCTGCCACAATCATATGCCTCCAATCCTCCGAAATGTGAACCCTAGAGCTCAAGTATGGCCTGCGTGAAAGAGCATCAGCTACTACGTTCTGTGTACCTTTGATATACGAGATATCAAAGTCATATGCCTGCAATTTACTGACCCACTTCTGCTGACGATCATTGAGATCACGCTGCCCTAAGAAGTGTCTCAAACTGTTATGGTCGAAGTTTTATGCAAATTTGCTGCCAACAAGATCTTTATGCGAATTTTTGCTAAGGCATGCATGATGTGAGAGCATCTCCTTATCATATATGCTATAAGAGTCTCTCGGCCCTCGAGAACTACGGCTCTCATACACAATCAGTTGCTTGTCACGCATAAGCAGCACCGCACCAATCACCCTCACCTGATGCATCGCACTGAAGTTCGAAAGGCTTCCTAAAGTCTGGTAGTGCTAAAACAGGGCATGTAGTCATCAACTCCTTAAATTTCATAAAACACTCCTGTGCCTCAGGAGTCCAAACAAATGCACCCTTCTTCAGTAAATCTGTCATAGGGGCTACATGTCGTGAATAACCATTCACGAATCTACGGTAGAATCCACACAAACTGAGAAACCCTCTCAACTGTGTCAGGTTTGCCGGTGTAGGCCAGTCAATAATAGCGCGGATCTTTTCAGGATCCATCCGCACTCCTCCTACACTGATGATATGACCTAAATATAACAATTCGGTCATTCCCAAGTCACATTTGGTTTCCTTGGCGTACAAGGACTCCCTCTCCAAAATACTCAACACGGTCTCCAAGTGAGCCAAGTGCTCCTGCCATGTCCTGCTGTAAATAAGGATATCATCGAAGAAGACCAATACGAATCTCCTCAGCAGTGAATGAAAAACTCTGTTCATCGTGGACTGAAAAGTAGTTGGCGCATTAGTGAGCCCAAATGGCATCACTACGAACTCGAAGTGTCCACAATGACATCGAAAAGCAGTTTTCTCTCTGTCCTGCTCACGGACCCTGATCTGATGATACCCTGACCGTAAATCAATTTTGGTAAAGTAATAGGCACCATGGAGCTCATCAATAAGCTCATCAATCCGCGGTATCGGATACCTGTTTTTGATTGTCCTCTTATTCAGGACCCTGTAGTCAATGCACATGCGTAATGTTCCATCCTTCTTCTTTACTAAGACAACTGAAGAAGCGAATGGTGACTTGCTAGGCCGAATGTGACCCATAGCAAGTAACTCCTTGATCATCTTCTCGATCTCATCCTTCAGCCGTTTAGGATGTCTGTAGGGTGTAATCATGACGGGCTTAGCGCCCTCCTCAAGCTCAATAATATGCTCAATGCCCCTGTCTGGAGGTCTCCCTGGTGGAATATCACTGAATACCTTATCGTGCTTGACTCTCAACTGCTGAATGTCTGGATGATACTCAGTCTTCTGCTATCCCTCCTGTATAGGTGCTAAAGTGCACTCGGCAGCCCACTCTACCATGTCGTGACGCATGAGCCTCTCCATCCGACGAAAAGAAATTGTTTGGATGTTGTTGTCCCATATTGCCTTTAGTATGTGTGTCTTCCCGTCAACATCAAAACGGATCTCCATGTCCTTGAGTCGAAGAGTGACTTCCTCCAATGAATGAAGCCACTTCATTCCCAACACCAAATCAATATCTCCCATGTTAACAACGTAGTAATCAGCCTTGAACTCATAATTGTTCAAGCGTAAAGGGAGATCCTTGATCATGCGTTCACATCTCAGAGTGTACCCGTCGGCCACCTTAACTCTAATGCCCTCGAACTCCTCAGTGATGAGTCCTCGTTTCTCAACGAATCTAGCATCTATGAAATTGTGTGTGGCTCCTGTATCAAGAAGGGTAATGACCCTCTGCCCTACCAACACTCCACGAATCCTGAATGATCCCTCCTGCTGAATGCTAGATAGGAGTGCCTCCTGTATCTGAAACTCTGACTCTATCTCTGCCTTAGGCTCTAAAGCCTCTGGCTCTAAATCCTCAGAACTATCCTGCTGTCCGGAATTCTCTGACTCCGAATCCTCGTAATACGCCCACATCACTCGATTTGCCTTGCCCTTAGGTCTTAGAGGACAATCGTGATTGGCGTCATAAGGACCTTTGCAGTAGAAGCAAAGCTTCTTCCTGCGTAGATCATTAAGGGCCTCTCGATCCAAAGGTGGAGCTGCTGATTTACCTTTTGAATCGTTCTTAAAATCTGATTTTTCTTTGTTAAAATCAGACTTGTCTCTATTTTTGTTAAAACCCTTATTGTCCCTGAAAGATGAATTACCTCTGGAGTTAAATCTACTAGATGGTGCTGCTAACTCCATACTACGAGCTTTCTTCATCGCTTCCTGTAATGAAGGAGGATCAAAGGCTTTGATCCAACCTCTCAGTGGCTCTGTCAAACCCTCCATGAAGAGTACTACCAATCGCCTCTCTGAAATGTTCGGAACCATGACTGATAACTTCTGAAAGTCACCAATATAGGACTCCAAACTGCCACTCTGTCTCAACTGAGCCAAGTCTCTGAAGTAGGATTCTGGATCCTTCCTGTCAAACCGCTCAACCAATCTGTCCACAAACTCCTGGTATGACGTGATCCTGTCATGCTGTAGCGTCACCATACCGTGGTGCCACCAATCGTAAGCTACCCCCTCAAGATGCAGTGTCGCATATCTGATAGCATCTCTCTCAGCCATCGGGCGCAATGTGAGAAAAGTGTCCAGCTTACTAATCCATGCCTGAGCTGTCACCTTACCACTACCATCGAACATCGCTAGATTAAGCCTGTTGGTTGCATGTTTTAGGTCATTGTTCTGGTATCTAGGTCTCCAATCCTGTCGACCTCTGTGGTGCTCTCGCCTCTGAGTGACAAAACGGTCAAAAGAAATCCTCTCTCTGACCTCTGGTGGTACTAACTCCCACTCCTCATTCGCTGCCATAAGTGTGTCTGCGAACAACTCCTCATGCTCCTCCTCTGCAATAGCCTCCTCGGCCTCCTGTCTCACAAAAGTAGGCCTAGTGGGCCTATCTGCTGTCCGTGAGGCTGTCCTCGGTGCTCTACGAGATCCTGCTTCACTCCTCTCATCGTCACGATGTGGTGACGGTCTCCTCGGAGTACCTAATCTCTGAAGTGCCACTATCAACTGCTGCAATACATCATTTGATTGCCGTTGACCTGCACGTAAATCTCTGAGTGCATGCAAAACCTCTGCATCATCCTGATCTCTAGGGTTTGGAGGCATCTCTGCCCTAAGATTATCTGTTCTGTCAGTCCTGTCATTCCTGTCAGCCATGTTTCCTGGCTGCCTGCTCAAACTTTGTTGCTTGTCAATCAGAGCACGTCTGCGTGTGTAATACCTATGAGACCCAAACTGTTCTGGCTGCATAAGACTGCTAAACCCTTAGGATGGCAGAATTTAGCTCTGATACCACTGTAGAAACCCTAGTTTCCCCTATCCTCCGGATCTGACTGTTTTTCTAATATTTTTGAAGGTTTTTGGTTTTTTGACTGTTTTTGAGTTTTTTGCATAAATAATGAAGATGGCGATTTTAAAAGAAATTGCAAATAAATTCTATAAAAATAAATCAACACTGAAAACGGTAGATTCTATTGCTAACAATTATGCCAGTCTATCTATTACTCCTCTGAGGTGATTATAATAAAGATTCAGATACATGCAAATAGAAAAGCAATGATTGTTTATTGAAAACCTGGAAATTGCAGCAAACTGGTAAAGAGATTGAGATGGTACGGCTGCAAGTAAACTCCTTTCTCCCTCCTTCTGACGGTCCAGAACAAAGCCAGATATATAGGCGCCCCTGTCAGTGGTGAAAGACTGAAGAGAAGTAAGGCGTTTTGCTTAATCTTGAAGGTACGCCCTTTCCAATGATGGTACGGTCTGGTACAAACAGTACGGCTGCAGCAGCAGCAATAAATGCAAAGTACGGCTTTCCTTAAGATCTCTGACTTCAATTAGAATGTGCGCCTAGGTGAAGGAATCCCCTGTGGATGAAACCCTTAACGAAACTCTAATGGTAAATGATCTCTGAATGCTCTGTAATTTCTTCTGGATGAAGAAATTCCTCTGCCTGGCAATAAATCGGATGATATTTCACACCCTCTGAATCGCACTCACTGGAGATGGCTCGTTCCCCAATGCTTTCGAGACTGAAACCCTAAAGCTTCTGTGCTCTGCTCAAGACTTGATCAATTTTCAATTCACAAAATGACATAATGGCTCGATTCTCAATGCAAAGCTTATATCTTCTTGAAAAGTGCGAATTCCTTAAAGATAGGGATTTTTAAATAATTCGACTTCTCTCTTTTAATTATTTCAATAGTCTCCGATTAAATTTTAATAATAAAATATAATCGTCAAATGGCCCCTTCCTGATGATGGCAACCCCCTTTACTGAAATCACTTAAGTTATAATAAAATATTATAACTTTATATTATAAACTCCAATTAATTAATATTTAATTAATTCAATTAAATATTAATATCTCTCTCATTATTCATCTGATGCACGAGCCGTCTGAAGCTGACGAATAAAGACGTGATTCTAAATGCTAACAAATCCATACTGCTAAAAATAGCAGGGGTCCCACGCTGAGTGCTGAATACTGCTAAAAATAGCAACTCAGGCTAGAAGTGTCCGAACGAGCCCGAACGAAAGCCAACTAATCAAGTACTGACAATTTGAAGCTGAGCCAAGCTCCATCAAGACCCTCTATCCAATCTATCAGCCTACGAGGGTCGCATAATAGGCCAATCCTGTGCTCGGAGAGATGACAACTAAAAGGGGACATGACATGTACCCCAAGGACAAGTCCCCAAGGTTTTCCTACAATTATGGGGATGGGGACGAAGACAAAACATCCCCTCCTTGTCCTGAAAAAAATTGCAAAAACAAGGACATCTCAAGGGCATCTTCATCTCCTCAAGGCGAGGGGCATTCTTCTATTTGGGGGCCCTAAGGGGTCAGCCAACCATCCCTAGCATCCTTGTGATGTCAAGACATCCCCCATGGGTGCCAAATTTAAGCAGTCAAAAATTAAAATAAATAAGTCATTAAAAACAAAAAAAAACTTAAATGCTTTTATGTGGGAGCCATAAGGGCCCTCAACATTTTAAAAACTGTGTTATTCTACTCCCAAATCTAGCCTACATTCATTTTTTTGTTTTAATCATTTGTCATTTGCATTTTGCATTATTACAGTTTGCTTTTGCAAGCAAGAAGGAATACTAAGAAGATAGGAAGAAGGAAGAAGAAAAATAAGGAAGAGGAAAAGGAGGAAGAAGGTACGTTACTGAACTATAGATTTTCAGATTTCTTTTATTATTTTGTAACATTTTTTTAATTTATTTTTTTAATTTTTGTTTTGTTTACAAATAGTCGATAATAGCTAGAAGATGAATGAATAACACATGAATTACTTCTATTTTTATATTAAATTGCTTTTGTTTTCATTTTGTGACTGAACAATGAATATACTGCTATTATTTTTTGTTCTCCCTCTACAAAACATTTTAAATTTTAAACCTCATGTTTTAATACATATTTTAAGCTTCTCTACTCTAAATTAATTTGTTTACACTTCAAAGAATGTAATGGCTACTATTTTTTATATTTTTGCACTCACAGTAAATCAAAAATTTGTTGTTTTTTTAATTGCAATGCGTAAAAAAGTTACCTTTTTTTTCATATTGTTATTTTTTGTTGTTTTATTGTATCTCTTTTAGGGTCAAGACGAGTTCATTCAATGGCAATGACAACTTTGATTTGGGAAATACAATTAAGAGAAATGTGAAGGAATTAGTTGAGGCCAGTGAAGCCCCAACAAGTAGTTCAGTTGAGTGTGCATTGCAAACAAATCACCCTTCCAAGTTTTTGACACCATATGCCAAAGGGCCCTTTATGTTTTAACAATAAAACCTCTTTGTACCAAGTTGTAGTGTTGCTTGGCAGTAAGAGAGCAACTAATTCAAGTGGGAGTCGACATTAGAAATGCAACATTTTCCCAGATGACCTGAAGAGCAGCATTATGAGGGTTAATACAAATTTCTTATATATCACTAGTAAAAGGGTTTCCCTTTGAGCAAACTCAGACTTGAGGAGAGGGTCAAGATGATCAAATTATATCAAGGAGACATCATTGTACTATTATTTGCTTCCTCCAAGGTTTCTACACAAGGAAGTAGACCACCTACAATTCCAATGAGTTGAGTGGAGTGGAAACATAGGAGTAGGGAGAGTCGCGGGTTCAAATCGCTGAACCCAATTGTTGATTTGTTCATTGTGCAATCTAAAGATGATGCAAATGAGGCCACTGCCATTTTTTTTTGGTAATCGTATTCCTTTCTATGTTGCTCAACATTCTTATTACAAGGAGGCTATGGCCAAGGTAGGCAAAGCTAGTAGTGGCTATGTGCCTCCTAGCGAGTCCAAATTGAGAAACACACTCTTGGGAAAAACTTGTTCCAAAGTTAACCTATTGATGAAAGAGAGGAAGACCAAATGAATATCACATGACTATGGCATAATCATGGAGAGGAGAACAAACATTTAGACACTGTCCACTCATCAACATCATAGTTACATATATTGATGGAGCTTACTTCCCTAGGGCATTTGATTGCTCTAGAAACAATGAGGATGTTCAATATCAGTTTACGATCCTACAAGGTGCCATTGAGGAAGGACGTCCACAAAATGTAATGCAAGTGATTACAAATGCAGCATATGTGTGCGCAAGGCAATTGGAAAATTAATTTAGTATACCTACAAGCACATCTACTAAACCCCCTATTGTGTGCATGCTTTGAGCAATGCACTCAAAGACATTGGAAAAAAAATATGGTGGTGGATACAAGGGAGGTGCAAATGTTCATTTGCAACCATTACATCTCATTGGAATTTTTTTAAGGCTTTGAGGAAAAGGAATTCATCAAAATAGTTGAGCTTCCTACTTTGTTCTACTACAAAGGATGCTTGAGTTGCAAGAGTCCTTGCAATTTATGGCTATGACATAGGAATAGAAGAGGTGGAGGGAGTCAAAGACAAAGCAAGAAAAGAGGGTGAAGTAGACTATGAGTAATGACAAGTTTTTGTCAAATGTAAGATACTTCACACCTTTTATATCCCCTATTTTTAGTGTTGTCAAATTTGGGGATTCTAACAATCCTAGTCTTGGGGAGATTTGCAAGTGCATTGATAGCATGTTTGGCTAGACAAATCCCCCCATTCGTTAGGCAGACTCCACCTTAGAGTTCGATATTCATCTTATCATTCAAAAAAGGCAAGAGAAGTTACACACCCCTCTACACATGGTTGCATATGCATTGAATCTAAAAGTAGTATCTAGAAAGACATGGCAAAGTTGTTTCCATTGATCGCCACATGATGAGGAATGCCCTTGTGAAGGCCTTAATGAAAATGTTTAGTCTACAGGAAGCTTCATTAGTCAAAGTTGATTGGCTAAAGTTTACTAAACTTGATGGTTGCAAGACTTTGGCGAGGATTAACAAGCACACTTTGGCACAAGAGAAGCCAATTAGTTGGTAGCAATTATATGGACCTCCAAAATTGATGTGCACATTTTCCATTCATCTTCTCTCATAAGTTTCTAGTTTCCCCACTGCTGAGAGGAATTGATCCACAAGTAGCTTTATCCACTCTCTAATGAGGAACAAACTCACCCTTACAAGTGCAAAAAGAGCTTATCGTTGTGCATAGTGTCTTGCATCTCATGATCACGACACCTAAGTATAGTATAGCACAGCAACATGGTGGAATGTAAAGCCTAAGGGGCAACAATAAGTTGATGAGCAGGATGTGCAATCAGGATTGATTGAGCTCACATTACACGATGAGGATACAATTCATTCCAACGATGACGAGTTTTTGAGATATCCAATGGATGATGGCTCTAACTTTTGGGATTGTTGCTCAAACAAATACTAACTATGAATATCTTTGTTTGGCATGCCCGTTTTGTCATTTGCAATCTTAGTTGGGAATCTCAGCCCAATTTTATGTTCACCTTTCAAGTTTCATAATACTAATTGCTAGCAACTACTATGATCTTCATATAAAGCATTTTGATTTAACAATAATAATTAACATTTATGATTGGGGAATTGACACTAAATTATCAATTAACAATTTTGTAGTGATCTCTAAAGTTTGTACTTAATTTTATAAATTTTGTGCAAATTATGGTTGCTAATATACATTCACACAAACACATATATAGTTGTTGCTCTATTGTCCCCAAAATTTAGGATTTTTTTTGCTGTCCCCAAAACCCTAGCCCCATCATCCCCTACCCCCGCCCCACACCATCTTAGAAACTTAGAGAAACACCAAAAAGAGCCCACTCATGGTTTTAAAAAGATTGGGTGGAGCCCACATGAAAGCTATATGGCAACACTAAAAATACCCAAGAAAAGCAATAAGATAGATTTAATTATAAAAAACTATCTTCTAAAAAACTTGTTGACAATAAACAAGATTTGGTCAAACTCATGTGTTATGATGAGTTTAAGCAAGTCAAAAATGTTAAGACAGAAAACTCATCAAGTAAATTGAGTTGATTATAGAAACTCAAACAATGTGGGCAAATCATTTGAGTAAGATTCAACTGTAAAAGAGGTAAACAAATTGTGTTTATACATTTAGAGAAAATTGAGGAGGGAAATAGAAATTAAAAAAATTTGACAAACATCCCATTTGAAATGCTTGCCATTTTCCAAATTCAGTAGTATTGGCTGAACTTCAAGCTTTAAAGGATTCAAAACCCATTTTGCATGGAAAGTTATACTTGCTTTTAGATTTGATATACTTATGAAAATCTAAAATATCTTAGATATCCATGCCATAGGATTGATATGTTTTTCTTTGGCACATATATTTACATGCACTGATCACTCATTTCGCAACAAAATTTTAAATTTATCAAGCAAGACACAATGGCATGACCTAAGATTCAAAGGACAATTCCCATGTGCTCTATAACTAGTTTTTTGTGAAAATCCAAGTTGAACCCAAACCAATCCAAACCAAGTACTGATCTTACTACAGGCCCAACTGAGGTTCTACCAAAGTCCTACTCTAAGCCTATGGATTCAACCCAAGTACATTCATATGTACTTAGGTTGAGACTACATGCCCATGAGGACCTTGGGCGAACATGGGCCAACTGCAAGGAGAACTTGCATGGGACCACAAATAAACTTTATTAAAAGAGCAAAAAAATTGAACTCTGTGATATACCTAGACAGAATCCACAGGCCCAAGGTAGGACCCCGTGTCAACCTAGGGAGAACCTAACTAGGACCAAAAGAAAGTCACTTTAAATGGAAAAGGGAAACAAAAAAAATTAGAACCCTAACTAGCAGCTTTCCTTAGTCTCAATCACGGATGAGGAGCACGAGGTTGCTACACAAAACATGCTTAGAGCAGCTAGTGGGAGTGGCATTGGTGCTACTTATTGTTCCAAAAAATCAATGTATGACATTGAACTCAATGCTCTCAATGAATAGCAATGTAATGATTCATATTGACTTTAGCACTAATATAAACCATTTTGATTAATTTTGAGCATTTGACAATTGACATTGAATTATCAATTGTTAGTTGTATCCTGCATTTAATTTTGTAGATTTTGAGCACATAGTGTGCACGTGTGTGTGCACATCCGCATCCAATCAATCCAAGACAGGTTTGTGATGAAACACACAGTTATACTGAGAGGGGGGGTGAATCAGTATAAGACAATCTTTTACTTTTTCAAAACTTCACAACCATAGCAATAGCAATCACACAAGATCTAACAATTATGCAACACAAGAACACACGATTTACGTGGAAACCCTTGCAAGAAAAAACCACAGCAAAATATTGCTTACATAAACCTTCTCTTATAATCTTCGTAGGAACCAACCCATTGGAGACACCAATCCCCACTTACAAGATTTGCAAGCACCAACCCACTGGAGACACCAAACCCCACAATTGAGCACCAACCCAACAAAAGACACCAAAGCACCAACCCACTGGAAATACCAAACCCCACAATTGAGCACCAACCCAACAAAAGACACCAATCTTTTCTAATGAGAGGCACCAACCTCCCGATCTCTTCAATATGAGGCACCAACCTCAATCATAACAAAGTCTTCATCTTCCTCAAAAACTGCTCTAACAAATCTGCTCAAATCTTCCTTGAGATCTGATATGAATCACTTTGAAGAGCCTTCTATAAATCTGCCTTAAAATCACTTTTCAGATCTACTATTAATCTTACTTAAATCACTTGAAAGATCTGCTATAAATCTACCTTAAATCACCTTCAAGATCTGCTATAAATCTTCTTTAAATCACATTCAAGATCTACTACCTGCTATAAATCTCCCATAAAGGTCTGTTCCAAATCAGGCACAATGACTGCTATAAGTTTGTCTTAAAGATCTACTCCGAATCAAGCACAATGTCTGCTATAAATCTCCCATAAAGCTCTGCTCCAAATCAGGCACAATGTCTACTATATATCTTCCTTAAAAGTTTGCTGCAAATTTTCTCTTAGGTCTGTTATAAATCTACTCTTGGGTTTGCTCCAATTTTGCTGTAAATCAATCACCTCCAAAAGTCTGCCATAAATCTCCTCGAAATTCTGCTCCTCCTCTTCTTAAATCTACTTTTCTTATCCTAATTGTTGCAAGTATGAAGGTGTTGTCATTGATGTCAACAAGCTTGTTTTGTCATTGGCGATAGTTGTGTAGTGGTTGAGAAGAGATTGTTGCTTTGATTGGTTGCATTATGTTGTCAAAAGTTAAGTTGTTGATGTTAACCTCTGGTGTTGCTTTGATAAGCTTCTATTTATGGTTTAGATGTCAAGGATATTGAGAAAATTGATAAAATAAGGAAACAGGATGTTGCAAACGTATTCTAGTTTGCAAAGGTGTTCTGGTTTTGCTTCGCATTTCTTTTGGATTGAAGATTTGCCTATGTGGTTTGGATATGTTGGATAGAGGTGTTCAAAGTTTTTATATCCAGAATTTCGGCTTCTAGATCGATGGTCAGAGGAAGTCATGTTCACCAATGTGTGAACTAGTCTTGTAGTGTTGCTTACAGAGGTGTCTAGGAGAAATGTTTTTGCTTTGCGTTTCTCTGCAGTTGCTCTTCAAGTCTTGCGATTTTGAAGGTATGTTGATGGTATTGATCTCTTGCCTGCATTAAGAGGATTCGTGGTTTGGTACTCTAGAAGTTGGATGTTAGAGTTGCAGTGTTTGGCAGTGTAGTCTGAGTGTACAAGCTATGTACATTCTGAAAGTGTGAGTTGTTGCGAAGGAGTTCAATGGATTTCAGGAGGATAGAGGAATATTCTAGATCATGATGAAGCATGGTATGTGGTTCGCAAGTCCTTGGATTTGAGGAAGCGTGTAATTCAAAGTTTAATGGTGTTTGCACGGGTAACGGTAGACCTGGTGTTTATACTACATTCAAAGATGTTTGAGCATTAATGAAGGTGTAGTGCGGTGTGTGAGAGTTGATTTGGGTCCCTGTTAAGTTTTGTTTTGGTCCACTTTTCGTTCCTATCCACCACGGGAATGTTTAGTGCCGACCTATTTTGAATTTGTAAAGAGTAAAGTGAGTGTAGCCAACTTGAAGATGTTTTTCAAGTTGCGGATGGTATAAATGCAAAGTGAATTGATGCGAGAGCATGTGGAATAGAGTTGAATGTTGTGATGTGAAATTAAGTGTAGACCTGCGAAATGCAGTGCGAGCTATAATGCAAGATTGCTAAATGCAGTGAGTTGAGGTATCTTGATCTCTTGAAGATTGTTAGTGATGGTTGGAGCTGTTGTGGTGGAATTTTTGTTGCATTGGGATTGTGTTCTCTATGTAACATCTTATCTTCTTTTCTTCTTTCTATTCCAGCTGTGAGCCTTTCTGAACAGTGTGTCCTATTCCAGCAGCGAGCCTTCCTGTATAGATTTTTGCAATTACTTATATTGTGAGCTAATCATCATCATGGTTTTTCCCTCATTGGGTTTTCCACATAAATTTGGTGTTCTCTTATGTATGGTGTTGGTTGTTTCAGTTTTTGTTATATGCTTTTCATGTTTAAACATTATAACAGATTAAGGGTTTAATGAATGCATGTGAATTTGATTACTATTGAGGGTTTTAATATTCTAAATTGATACAACTGATTCAGCCCCAATTTGATTACTATTGAGGGTTTTAATATTCTAAATTGATACAACTGATTCAGCCCCCCCGCCCCCCCCCCCCCCCCCCGTCCGCCCTTTCAGTTGTCTTGTTCATTCAACACTAATTTCTGCTCTTAAAGGGAATGATTTTTCATTGAAGAGCTTACTTTCTAACCTCCAAAATAACTTGTATTTATATCCAAAACATGCACTTTACCAAAAAGTATGTCGGCCAAGATTTGACATAAAATTTATTTTAAATATTTAATTTCACCTTTCAAAGTACATCAGCCATCTTTCATAAATATTAATCTAATGTGAGGTCGACCATCCATGGGAGATAACACTTCCTTAAGGGGTCGACCCCTTTAATTAATATTCTATTTTAATTTCTTCCTTTTAAATCTAGCGCCACCATAATTAGATGGAGGTCGGCCATAAATAAATTAAATCAAACTATTATTATTCCTTGTCTTCAATCAACGAACTTTTCATCACTGAAGTCTTCCTTTGACATCAATGATAATAAATTAATAATTCTAACAATTTTGTCCATACGCCTTTGACATCAATGACAATATTTCCAACAATTTGATCCAATCTTACAAGATCTCTATTGATAGATATCCTCCATTCAAATTTTCCTTGGATGCCCCTCCTCACCTTCCCATCAACGGAGCATAATCAATAGAGCTGTCAAAAGAAATAAGTACCAACCATATATTCAGTCACTTGAACCTCAACATTGTAACCTCTCAACCCAGCTAGATTTCTAAACTAAATATTTCTTACAAATTGTGGACAACACAATAATTCAGCGTGCCAATCTCTAACACTATAAAAAGTTTTGACAGAACCTTAATTATTTTTGTCAACCTCAACTTTTTAAGGACCAAACCTGCGGCATAGAATCCACTAGTGTCAAGTCAACAAAGTGACAGTGACATCAATCCCTCATTTTTCATAACTAGATATTGGTTTCCATCTCATGTCATTTGAAAATCATGCACATGGTGAATATTTTAGTGGTAGTGCAGATGCAATGGATCAGGATATTGGAATAAATTGTATTAATAATCAAAATTCATATCACCTAGAAATTTTTTCTTTTGAAGATTTTAAAATTGTCATTTTAGATCCTAGTGACCCTAGGCCCAAAACTATGGACACTGAGAACCATAACGCTCTCTAAATATTATATGCAATGTTACCCCAAGTTTCTAGGACGGAGACGACAGGGGACAGTGAGACAAGTCCCCAAGTTTCCGGATTTTGAGGCCAAATTTGGGTACAGCAGGGCGACGGCTATACAAAATATAGGGAAATTTTAAATATTTATATGAAAACATGGATAAGGCATTCATAATATACATTATAGAACCTTAACATATAACATTTGTGTTCAACGTTGTTTCCCAATACTCAATCCACATTCAAAATTCAAAATTAACATACATGGATCATGAAACAACCTTCAAGTTATAATTTATAAACTTATATCAAAATGCCCAAAGGCTACATTGCTGCCATATAGTTTTAAAGTATGATATGAAAATCAAAATACAATAAACAAAGAACAATAGCACTGCTGCCCCTAACCCGCATCTCCCATAACCGCATCAAAATCAAAGTCATCCTCTGAGTCACTACCACTGCCGCTACAATGGTCCACCTCAGCCTCAACCAACACAATCCCAACCAAACCCTCTGGTGTCTCCTCCTCATCAACTTGGGCCACATCCTCAGGATCAATATCCCACCGTAGAGCTAAAGTCTGTCGATCTTGAAGCCAAAGAGCACTACGCACGGCCACTAGCTTCTTCGCTCGTCTAGAGGTAAGTCTATTCTTCTTGAGGGAGTGGATAAAGCTATATGTGGACCAATTCCTCTCTGCAGCAGAGGAATTGGCAACCTGTGCAAGAAGGCAAGTAGCAAGTGTCTTCAACTATGGTGTATCCCTCCCATGCCATGTCCACCATCCAATAGGGTCTGTTTGAGCTAATATAGCTCTATCCAACCTCGCCTGTGGTTTACTCAAATTTGGGCCATGAAGATTAGCAAAGTCAAGGAATTGTGTTTGAAGTACTGAAGCCTGCTCTGCTGAAAACATCTTATCAATGGCCCATGTGAACCCATCTAAAACCTCAAGATCATCACATGGAGGCACCCTACCATTTCTTGGTGCATACCATTTGGGATTTAGAGCAAAGGTGGCCATATGAAGTGGGTGTTCATTGTGTTCCACCTCCGCGTCATAATGGGCCTAATGTGTTGCTCATATAAACCCAAAGTGGGATCCTTTGCCAAAATTGTTTTCTTGATCTTCCCAAGCATACTGTCAAATGTCTCATATATCTCTCCAAGACTAGGAAAGTCTGTATCAGCATATCGGATGACATCTACAATAGGCAAGATGAAGGAGCAAATATATCTACAAAATGCAAACAAAAAGTTCAAAAGAATTAATTGACAAGTTAATTGACATGTTAGAAACTTCAAAAGTTGGAACATTGGAAAATATAATTAAAATATTAAAATCAGAAATTTAATATGAAAATCAGCAATCTAATATGTCTTATCTCACATTGGACCACCAATCGTCATCGAGGATCTTCTGTTTGATGGCTTTTCCTTGAGCAGAATTTGAATTAGGCCATCTAGTCCACTCTGCATTGACCATCATCAATTGTAGAGGCTCATGCACCTCAAGCATCCTCTCCAACAAGATGAAGTATGTGGCATATCTACATTCATTGATTCAATGATTCATTAAAATTTAAAACAAAATCAAATTTAGAATACAAATTGAAATGTTTGAAGTTTCAAATTTTGAAAAATTGAAAGTGAAACAAAATGAAGTGGCATACCTTGTTTCAACAAGTTTGAGAAACTCTTTCTTTGAAAATGATCTGAAGAGAGCAAGTGAGGTGTGGTGATTGCAAATGAACATTTGAATATCTCTAGCTTCTGCCACCACTTGCTTCACAAATCAAGCTTCCCTATGTCTTTCAATGCATTGTTTAATGCATGAACACAACATGGGGTCCAAAAGATGTGCCTATAAGTACCCTCCACCATCAAACCAGCCAATTTGTACACATGTGCTAAATCAGTGATCACCTGCACCACATTAGCAATCCCAACCTCCTCTATGGCATCTCTCAAAATGGAAAATCAGAAGTCTGCATCCTTACATTTCCCTGAACAATCTATGGCTCTAAGAAAATAAGAACTAGCAGGGCATGTGACTATGATATTGATGAGCGGCTGATGTCTAACATCAGTCCACCCATCCATCACTATAGAGCAACCCGTCCTCATCCACGTTCGCCTCATATCCTCCATTAACACATTAACTTTGGAGTACTCTTTGTCTAGGAGGGTGGTGTGTAGCTTATGATCTCCAGGGGGTATGAATGAAGGACCTATAGTGGCTATATCTTTAACCATTTGCTTGAAATAAGATGAACGGGCCACATGAAATGGGATGGCATGGGCAAAAAAGAATTTGGCAATGGAAGATTCGGTGGTTTCTCATGCTTGGTTATTAAACATAGATGAAGCTCCCTTCCCACTACTACTCACCTTCCTCTTTCCTCTTGTGGCAACTTCACTACTACCAACCGTAGAAGGCGTAGGCATAGTTGATTGCGCACTTGGAAAAGAAGATGGCGCACCTTGAACCCCATCCACCTCCATTTGCAATCTTTGGCACTCTATTGCTTCATACTCTTTTAAGTCAAGACACATTCTAACCCCATGGTCCGCCTTACCCAAAAAATGAGACCTTACCCTTGTGTAACTGCCCCTAAAATCCTTATGGCAAGCATGGCAATTCTACACCCTACTCCCCCCTGAATTTTTTTGTCTTTGGCCCATGAGTGTAACATATTGAAGGAAAGGTTTTGTTTTGTTTAAAGGGTGCTTTGCATAGCATTTCATGATTGTTGAAGGGCATTGGTATGGGTTTGTTTGCTCTCCACTAACACCCTCACCACTTTCTCTTCTATTTTGCACTTCATTTTCACTTTCACTCCCACTCCCATTCCCACTACTACTCATGTTTTTTTATTTTGAATGCAAGTTTCAACTGAAAAAAGCAAAAAAAATAAAAAAATCAGACATTGTATGCTTGACACTTTGCAAAAAAAATGGAAAAAAAAAAGGAAAGGAAATGGATACCTCTTTGGTGGATTTGCACTCCCAACTACACTAACTTCAACCTCTTCTCCTCCTTCAACCTATTGTTCTTCCTCCAATGGCTGAAACTTCAAACCCTTGGCTGCTCTTTCTCTCCTTCACAAACAAAGGCACAAATGAATGAAATGAAGAGTGTTTTTTCCTCATAAGGTAGCAAACAATGATGAGGCCCACAATAGCCATGAAATAAGGGCTTTTTTGCATTTTAAAAATGTGTTTTTTTTTACCATGCTTTGACATGGGGGACGGCTCAGGGATCCCCTGGCTGTCCCCAGGACCGTCAACCATACCCCTTTTCCCGTTGACCGTTTCCCCGTTTTGTGGATGTTTCCCATGTTTTGAAAAAAAAGGGGACGCCAGGGGACTGTCCCCCAGCCGTCCCCCTGTACCCAGGACGTCCAGGGGACAAGGACGGGCCATTTTAGGGGCGGACATGTCCCCGAGTTTCACTAATTATATTGATAGTGCATCATATCAAATTTTGAATTACTATGAACATTGAACATTTAAACCTTCATTTGATATCATTTTTATATATTACTTATGTGGTTTTGTATGATTTTGTATGTTATATAGCTTTGAAACTTTCTACACACTTCTTAAATTTTTAACTTTAGCAGGCCTTTGACCTTGTCAAGCCTACCAAACTTTTCAAACCTTGTTAAAAAAATCTCTAGCATCAGCAGTAACATGGCTTGAGGATAGCCCTTGGTCAACTCAAGGCCTGTTTACACCTATTATGAATTAATAAGCACCATCATATTCCACCAAGTAATTATATTTGTCATCTATATACCCTCCCATAGGTACAGATTAAGGATTGCTTTCTTTCTAGGTGCCTATCTATGATATCTACGAGAGGTACCACACCCTATACAAAGATTCGGATCATTGTTTGACCACATTTTTTGCTATCCTTATAGAGGTGTCTGACCCTTTTCCTTCAAGAGGTTTAGTTTTATGTGTAGGATCTTCTAAGTGATCCGTAGAGCTACCATGTTGATTACCTCCTTTCAATTTGTCACAGGTATTGGAGGCATTTAAATCCCCTCAGATACTGTTGATTAATGTGCAGACAGAAACCTCTCTATGTGTTACTCTTATGCAACCAGGCAATGCCTCTCTCATCATAGACATTGTGAGTATTCTTCATCTCAAGGTTGGAGGCCTCCTTATCACCCTTGGTTGTAACTGGAATACCATAGGTATGAAAGCCCAATTTCCTCCTTACCTCCCTAGGCTCATCACCTTTGAATTCTGACTAAAGTAAGTATCCTATTTCTCCCTAAGATGACCCTACCTTATTCTCTTAGCCCCAGACACTCGTTGATGGACATTATCAAATCATGCATTGGCCCTCATGTGATGCTAGACAATGTTGGCACTAATTCTTGTGGCCTAAGCTTTACCACGGATGAATGACAACACTCACTTTGAACAAGGCTCTATTTTTGGTCTCCATCAACTCTTTATTGTATCTCAGGGTCTTTCCCTACACATCTATCTGCATTTTATAAACTATGCTTTAATAAGGAGATTTTTGGGGTTTTATGACTTTGGGTTCACACTTTACAATTAGGTTGGCATTCTTTGAGTGTGGTATTTCTTTATTTTCAATGCCTAGACTTCTTCGCCCTAGTGCTTTCTTATTATAGATGTGTTTGTTTTATAGTCCCATTCACCTGCTTTAGGCATTCCAGACATTCATATAATTTCTCTTTCATTTTGCTATATAGAAGAACTTGTCAGTCATACTAAATAAGCATTCTGTATGTGGGAATTCAATTTACATTTTAATATCATATCATTTTTCATTTATTTTGTACATGAATGCTATATCTAAAAATATGTTTTCAAGTGTACTTTTTTCACATGTTTTTATTTCATTGTTTTTTAGCGCTGGTGTACATGAATACCATACCAAAAAGTGTGTAATAAGCTCATCTCTGAGATTTGGTTGTTTGTGATTCACTATAGTGTGCATGTGCATTGCACTTCAATTTATGTATCAAACACCATGACTTGGTGAGTCGATACCATATGCCACTTTATGCCAACACAGTGCCTGCTAGACAGCACACATGACTGGTGCACTTTTAGCAGTTAGGCCGTAAAAGTGGCAATTATTCTACCATTTGTATAAATGAGGGAGAGCATTCAATTTGTGAAACCTGGCATATTGGAAAAAATTACACACAATTGAAAATAGAGCATGAAATGTATCAAAGTAAAGAAATGATATCATTGGATAGTGATGCTAAACATCAAATGATTATTCTTCTCCTAGAATTTGTATAAAATATAATATCATAAACAAATTGGAAAATGTCCATCAGGTGTGTGCATGTGCATTGTACTTCAATTTATGTATCAAACACCATGACTTGGTGAGTTGATACCATATGCCACTTTATGCCAACACAGTGCCTGCTAGACAGCATGCATGACTGGTGCACTTTTAGCAGTTAGGCCATAAAAGTGACAATTATTCTACAATTTTTGTAAATGAGGGGGAGCATACAATTTGAGAAACCTGGCATATTGGAAAAAATTACACAAAATTGAAAATAGAGCATGAAATGCATCAAAGTAAAGAAATTAAAGGTGTCAAGATAATAACAAGGTTCAAACAAAGGTATCATTGGATAGTGATGGTAAACATCAAATGATTATTCTTCTCCTAGAATTTGTATGAAATATAATATCATAAACAAATTGGAAAATGTCCATCGGGTCAGACCAACCAGTGAATAAGGGCTGAAGTCTTGAGTTAGATCCCAGGTTGATTCACTCCCTGACTCCAGTTGAGGTAAGGAGATCTGGCATAGGGCGTTTCCTAGGACAGAACTTAGTCCTGTAAATTCTCTAGATACCCTCACCAAAAGAGCAAAAAAAACAATTTTAAAATTTGCTTAACATAAAAGATTTAAAATTCCATACTTTAATTGATCTGCCCAGACTTATAATAAGTCCATGTCTACCAATTTAAGCATTGATCATGTAAGTTGGGATGAGATAAAGTGGTAAATTTAAAATCAATACCCTTTTAAAGGAAAGATCACAGTTCAAATCCTCAAAAAAACATGTCAATGAGTAAAAATGCATAACATATTGCATCAAATTGGGTGTAGCATTCTTCTGGTTCAAAGTAGTATATTTTACCAATCAAAAAGAAATTATTTTGAAAATTCGCATTGAACACTCAAGAAGATGCCAACAAATGGTTAAAAAAATGAACGGACCACACAAAAAGATAACAAAAAATAAGATAATATGCATCCAATTTTAACTACAGGTGGAAATGGCACTAGACATATATCGAACATAACCCTATAACAAAAATTCAGTGAAAACCTAACAAGATTAAAAGCAGTACTTGTTTGTTTAGTTGACCCTAATAAACATTATATGGTAGTCACTGTTTCAAATCCTGTGCAGTGGCAAATACTTCGACACAAAATAGTTAATAAATGGCTTACCACTGTAAGCGAACGACGATGCGCTAAAGAGGGGTGTGGAAACTGGTCAAGATCAAGCAAGGGCCCCATGAAAATTGATAATAGAGCCAGAACAGCCAGCATTGATATACACAAAAGTGAAACAGATGACATCCGCAGCTGTAAACGAACTTTATTTTGCTGATGCTGTGCCATTGACAATTTTCCTTCATCTGAAAACCTTACCTTCATAGGTTTCCTTTGAAGATTCAAAAGTGCAGATTTTACTAAATAACTGCATGAACAAACCCTGGCTTTCCCTCGAATTTTTAACTGACAAAATTTACAGTAAACTCTTCTTTCCTGTAGGTGACAAATTTCTTCCCTTCTAAAGATAGACAGTAAGTGAACAAAAACTCCTTCCTTTGTGCACGGTCTTTGATTCAAGAGCTTAAAGAGCAACTTTATTAATAGTTTACCATGAACAAAAACCATAGCTTTCCCTCTTATCTCTGGATAGGTGAAATCTACAGTAAACTCTTGTCCTGTGTCAGTTACCAATTTCCTCCTCATACTGCAAGTTCATTATCAGAAACTCTTTCTAACTTAATTAAAAAGCCCACAAAAACAAACCTTAGGCTTCCCTTAATATCTAAACAAATAATATTTATATCAATTTGTTTTTCACTGCCGATGATCCTATTTCATCCTCTTTAAATAAGGACAGTTTTTCAATGAACTTTTTCCGTATCACTTTTTTTTTTGACAAAGTCCAGATCTTTCAAGCGCAACTTCACTAATTTTCCAGTGAAGTTAACATTGGCTTTTCCTTTGAGCTTTAAATTTGCAAAATTCAAAATTCTTCTTGTCTGTAGATAATCTTCTTTAAGAGTGCCAATTTTTCGTTGAAATATCCCTCATTCTTGCCTTCTCTTTGAAAACTCCAGAGCTCTCAAACACGGCTTCACTAAATAACCACAAAAAAAAGCCCATGCTTTTCTTCGATCTTTAAACAGACAAATAGCAACCCTAGATTTTCCCTGGAGCTTTAAACAGACAAACTTCACACGAAGCTCTTCTTCCCTGTATCCATCTCATCCTCAAAAGATGCCGTTTTTTCTGTTAAAAAAAAAAAAGTTTTTACCATGGCGGTGATCCCTGTCGTTACTGGTTTTGCTCGGCAATGAAGATCTAGGAAGGACATCTAAACGGTGAGATACCCAGCCTTACCGTGACGTTGGGGAAACAATGTTGCTTGAGGAAGGCTATATCATAAGTTTGATTTAAATCTGCATATCTGCCCTCCAAGTGTTATAGATCGATGAGGGATGCAAGCAATTTATAAAAGAAAAATCCATGCAGGAAACTCAAGCCATACTGTTATGAAAGAGACTCTCTGAAATGTTCGTTGGGTAACGAGGTCACTGATTTGTGAGTCAAATCACTATCCCGCATGGCGATCTGTGTTTACGAGTACGATTTAGAATACATATGATCCATTCGTAACTTCAAATTGGTGAAATATTTTTTTTTCAATCATTCAGGGCAGGTCCGCATGTAGCTGCTTAGATTATTTTGTTTAGCAGTTTCACATTTTTAAAGACTTTTTTGTGGGATTGTTCATGAATTTTAATTGATTGCTTATTTTTAAAGCAGTCAGCAGTTATTACAGTTATTAGTACTTGCCCTCACCCAATACTATTGTAATGAGTTTTGTGGGCAATACTATTGTAATGAGTTTTGTTTTTCTTAATTAATTAGTTATTAATAAGTTAATTTTCAATCAATCAAAAATAATAAATTTTTTGAAAAATAAAATAAAATTTAAATTATGATATTGTTATCAGGATTCAACCGTGTAGTTTCAAGTCAAACTCATTGACCCATGTTTCATGAGTAGTGGTTCACCGGAACCCATCTCTCATGATGACGAATGGTCCACTTAGCACTCATTGCATCTAGGTGATGCTCACAGAGGTGAAGCATTGGTTCGTCCCGGGAGGTCACCCATCCCGGTACTGCTCCAGCCCAAGCTTCATCTGGATGGGTGACCTCCCAGGACGGACCAGTGCTTCACCTCTGTGAGCATCACTTAGATGCAATGAGTGCTAAGTGGACCATTCGTCATCATGAGAGATGGGTTCTGGTGAACCACTACTCATGAAACATGGGTCAATGAGTTTGACTTGAAACTACACGGTTGAATACTGATAGCAATATCATAATTTGACGCGCTGTGGAAAAATACCTCCTACTTATCAAAATTTAAATTTTTAAAGTGAATTTGTAAAATATTTAATTTTATAAATTAAAAAAATTATTTGTGAGACTATGAAGTTTTGTGTGTTATTGACAATTTTTTAGGAAAAGTAAAAATGAACTATTATTTTACCTATTTTTTAAGAAATTGAAATATTATTTTACCTATTTTTCATAAAACTAAACTATTATTTTGTCTATAGTTTCCATTTGGTCAAACCAAATAAATAGTCAAATAAAAGCTATAGAAACAATGTTGCATTGATGCCTTCCATGTGGAATTCAAATAAAATACAGATTAAAAATTGTGGGGATTGATGAGAGGGACCCCGTGGACCGATTCTTTCGTTTTCGTTAATTACAAATTATTTCTCAACTCCTCTTGGTCGAATCCATCTAGGATGTTTGGTGAGTTTTCATCGGATTTGTTTAACAAAATGCTCCATAGATGAAACACGATTGTTTTCTGGATTCGTTTAGGCATCCCACTTCAAATATAAGATTCCACTATGTGTAAAATCTAGGATCTTTTTGATAAATAAAAGTATTTGCTTAAAGTTTTAATTATTGTTAATGGATTTTTATTTATTTTTTATGTAATTTTTATTTTTATTTTTTAAAATTTATTATTTTTAATTTTTTTTTTTTGAAAACAAAGGGGTAAAAACTTTATTAGAAATCAGAAAAGAGCATTACAATAATAACCACGGGACCCAGTCCCAGAAAACAAGGCGAAAACCCCACAACATAAAACAAAATCAACTATCCCCATGTATCCTCCTATCCTCTTCCAAGAACCGGTCTAAATCCAGATGCAGCTCAGGGTTAACTTGATCCCAATCCTCAACCTTCCAACCACTATCTTGCTCAGAGGCCCATTTGGCCAAGCAGTCAGCAGCACGATTCCACTCCCTTGGGATGTGAACAAAGGATGCCTCCTCCATCCGAGAACTAACTTGAAGAATCCGTTGAACCACCGAAGCCAACTGCCAATTTATATCAGATATCTTTCGCTCATTCAAGAGATTAATCAAAATCTGTGAATCAGCTTCACATATAACCTTTCTCCATCCCAAAGCAAGGGCCCTCTCAATAGCATGAAGAATTGCTAGACCCTCCATGAAGTTAACAGTCTTCACCCCCTCATGTATAGAGAATAGAAAAATCACCGAACCAGCTGAGTCCCTGCCAACCCCACCAATTCCAGCAGGCCCAGGATTTCCCCTAGAAGAACCATCAGTATTGATCTTTAAAAATCCATTGGGAGGAGGTAACCACCTTCCAACCCGTTGGACCCTCTTTTTCCCATGCCTACAGTTCCTAGAACTGACAAAAGATGAATGAATTTCTTGAAGACCTAGTCTGGCCACCAACTCAGCATCACCTCTCTCCAAGGGGAAAACCACATCACATTTAGCTAAAACAGACTCCTGCACCATTCCAAGCATACGCATCCAAACTTGCCGACCCACCAACTTCTGATCACGAAAAATTCTGCGGTTCCGCTCCAACCAAATCTGCCAAAGCAGAAAGGTAGGGCCCATGAACCAAACTTCCTGCAAAAAGGAAGCCATAGAAGGAGGTCTTCCCATACTATCCCAGAATTCAACCAAAGAGCACGCATGAATACAGGGAAGCTTCCACACCTCCCACCACCAATGCCAAAGTTGCACAACAAAGGGGCACCGAAAGAACAAATGTGAAGAATCCTCTTCCGCTCCCCCACACAAAACACAAATTGAAGGTCCTTGAAATCCCCGTTTACGAATGTTATCCCAGGTCAAGCACCTATTCCAAGCCAAAGTCCAAACAAAGCAGTTGCATTTAGGCCACGAGAGTTTATTCCACACCCTTTTCCACCAATGAACCTCTGCCCCAGTTAGCTTCTGAGCCAATAACACCTGATAACCAGAAGCAACAGAGTAAACCCCCTTAGGATTATGGGTCCAAGCAAGAATATCTTCTTCCAGAAGAGAACTACAACTCCTACTATGAAGAATCTTGTGAAGCTCAACACTTTCTTCCGCAAGTCCCAAATCTGGCCACTCTGCGGGATCCTTCCAATGAGCTACCTCCAACTGACCAAAAGAAGCAACAGACTTGAAGTCACTCACCCTAGCCCAGCCAGCCTCGAGAAATCTTTGGCACAAAGGAAGTAGATTGGGGAACTGAGAAGTAAGTGGAGGGAATCCATCCCAAGAATCCGACCAGAAGAGAGCTTCAGTTCCTCGTCTACAGATCCAAAATAAACCTTCCTTAATAAGCTTTGCACCCTTCTGAAGAGTATTCCAAATCACTGAACCTTTCCCCTCAAGAGGGTAACGAGGAAGATCCTGCCGTGGAATCCCCGGGAAATACTTATGAGATAATATCCTGGCCCACGGCTGATCCTGTTCCACACACCATCTCCAAAATAGCTTAGCAGCCACAGCCACTCCAGATAACGCAGACTGTCGAAGACCAAGACCACCAAATTGCTTTGGGCTGCACACAACATCCCACCTAACCAGGCTCCACTTGGAAGAAGCCAAACTTCCCGCCCATAAGAACTGCCTTTCAAGAGAATCCAACTCCCTCAAAAAACCCATTGGAGCCACCTGAAGCATACATCTGTAGGTAGGGAGAGCCTGCACCACTGACTTGAGAAGCTGAACCCGCCCCGCAAAAGACAACCATCTGTGGGTCCAATGATTAACTTTTGCACGGAGCTTATCAATAATATTCTACCAAGAACCCTTGGGAAGATGGCGAACAGAAATTGGGAAACCTAGATAAGTCAAAGGGAGAACCCCTATCTGAAACCTTAAGATATTAGCAATTCTTCTCTGTATGGGGCTCGGCATGTTGAAGAAGAATATGGAAGACTTCTCCTCATTAATCAATTGTCCTGAAGCAACAAGATATATGTCCAACACCTGCCTCAAGTTAGTAGCTTCCCTAACAGTAGCCATCCCCATCAGGGCAGTATCATCAACAAACTGCAAATGAGATTGCGGAGGCAAGTCTCCACCCCATCGCCAACCTTGAATGATGCCAAGCTCCACCCTTCTTTTCAACAAACGACCAAGGCCTTCCACAAGAAGCAGAAAAAGATACGGAGAAAGAGGATCCCCTTGGCGCAAACCCCTAGAGGCACCAAAAAGTTCAGAATGATCTCCATTTATCAAAACTGAGAAGGAAACAGACGTGACACAGCTCATGACCCATTGGATCCACTCCTCACCAAAACCAAAAGCAACAAGGATCTTCTGCAAAAAAGACCATCTAACCCTGTCATAAGCCTTAGCCATATCCAGCTTAATGAACATAGCCTTCTCATGGGAGTTGTCCATGGAGTGGATGGTCTCCGTAGCAATGACAACCCCATCAAGAATCTGCCGACCTGCCACAAATCCACTCTGTTCCTCCGAAATCAACACTTTAAGCCACTTCTTCAGTCTCTCAGCCAATAACTTTGAGATGATTTTATAAGCCACATTGCAAAGAGAGATAGGCCGGAACTGAGATAACCTATCAGCCCCTTCACACTTGGGTATGAGAGCAAGGAAGGTGGAGTTCAGAGCACGAAGCATCTGTTTATTCCTTTGGGACTCAAGGACAACAGCCAGAAGATCCAACTTTATGATATCCCAGAATTCCTGAAAAAATTCAATCGGGAAACCATCGGGACCAGGAGCTTTACCCTTCTTCATCTGAAACACAATCCCCTCCAGCTCATCAAGAGAGATATCTTTCATCAAATACTCATTCGCCTCCCTGGAGACCAACTGAGGAATACAAGAAAGAACATGTGCTTCCTCAACAGAGCCCCCTTGTGAATCCTCCCTAAATAAAGTAGCAAAATACTGAGATGCCTCAGCAGAGATTTCTTGAAACGAGGCAAGACGTTCACCCCTATCATTCACCAGAAAAGGAATGGAATTACCATGCCTCCTATCCTTCACAGAATTGAAGAAGAAGGCGGTGTTTTTATCACCTTCCTGTAACCATTCAACCCGGGCCTTTTGCTTCCAATAGATTTCTTCCCGCAATTCAAATTCCTCAACCACTTTCAAAGTCTTAGCCTCCTCCCTTAGAAGATCCTCAGAGGCCCCATTCTCACGAATCAACCGCGTAATATTATTCAACTCCTCCTGTGCGGCAACCTTAGCATGAAAGATATTACCAAAACATCGTCGATTCCACCTTTTAAGCTGATATTTGACAAACTGAAGAAGCTTGGAGAATGTGTACATTGCCGTACCAAAAGTTGGTCTACCAATCCGCCACCACTCAGCCACATAATCATGAAGAGTGGGATCCCGTAACCACATAAGCTGGAACTTGAATGAGGGAGACCGAGGCCCCCGTGCAGAGATAATACTAAGCTTAATAGGCCAATGATCAGAACCTCTCCAATCAAGAATTTCAGATCGAGTGGACCATAAGTTTCCAACCCAATAACAGGAAACCAAGAAACGATCTAGCCTCTCAGCAACACAACTCTCACCAATTCTCCTATTATTCCAAGTGAAGCGACCATTAGTAGGTAGAACATCAATAAGATTTAATTCAGAAATGCTATCTCTGAATAACAGAGCAGAAGGCTCCAACCTAGGAATTCCACCTCTTTTCTCAGACAATTCCACGATAGCATTAAAATCGCCAGCCATAACCCACGGATGGTAAGGAGCTAAGCTATGAACAAAACGAAGATGGGACCATAGAAGTTGTTTACCCAAAAACTCAATAGGAGCATACACATTAGAGAGGAGAATACACTCACCAGTCTCATACCAAGAGGCGACAAGGGATATAGAGGATCTAAAGGACATCCACCATAGGGGGAAAATCTTTCGAGGGTTCCAAAAGCAAGCCACCCCTCCAGAAGCACCAAGAGCCCCCACACACTGGCATTCACCATATTTCCACAGCTTAGGAGCCATGGCCAACATATTATCTACAGATAATTTAGTCTCCTGAAGAAAAAGAACATCCGGAGAATGATTCCTAACCAAATCACGAACAACTTTTTGTCGAGGGCCACTGTTCAAGCCCCTTACATTCCATGAGAGAACAATCATTTCTGGGGGCATGAAAAATGTGAATCAAGAGTCTTGACTGACCCTGACTCCACCAAAGTTTCCCCAGGTAATTTTTTTTAATATTAAATATTATATGTTTATATATTTATTTTGTTGTGTTTTAAATTTTATATATAATCATAATATTTTGAGATGTCTATATTGAAATATTTGAATAGATTTATCAAGAGATAAGAAAAAATAAAAAGATAATAAGCTTCTTTCTATTTTAGTGTAAATAATATAAATGAAATTGAATGTAATAAATTATTATTATTATTTATGACAATTAATAGATTTTTTTTTAATATTTCACATAAATTATATTATAGATATTGATTTTATGTTTAAATAATTATTATTTAATTCTTTCTTATATTTATACTATATAATCATTTCATTTTATTTATATTTTATTTAATATAAAATTATTTTATTTTTTTTTAATTTATATTATATAATCAATAAATATCATTTAATATAATATAGTAAATTTATATTATATTATACATATTATTATCTAAAATAATTATTAGACAAATTTTATATTTATATAATTATCATATTTTTTTTTCTTTTAATTATATAATACTATCATTTGATTTTTTTAATTTTGTTTGATATTTATAATATCTTTATAATATTTAAAATTTTAATATATTGTTGAATTTTATATAATAGAATTAAGATAAAATTAATAATTATTCCATTAAACTACCTTTTATTCCATTAAGTTACAATATAGACATCCATTATCATATAATTTACATTATAATGATTAATTATTTACACGGTTTTAATAAAAATTAACATTAATGTGACATTTTTAAATATTATGTTAATACAATAATTAACAAAATTAACATTTATTTTTATTTCACAATAACAAAATTACATTTTTTTATTAAATTTAAAATATTATAATTAAAATACTATAAAGGCAATACTAGCCAAGTTATGTGGCACTTGTTATTTATTTACATGTGTGAATGAATAATATGAGTACTAATTTTTGTAGATAAAATTTGGAGGGAAAAATTAGAGGCAAATAAAAAAAAAGGATTATAAATTATCTTTTTTTCACAATTTTAAATTTACATGGGAATATTGCAGCTGTTTAAATATAAGCAAAAAATGCACTTAAACACTTGCATGGGGACAAGGGGTTAGTATGACCGCACTTATAACCAACATAAATCAAGTTTGAATGTATAAATAAATGCAAGATCCCATGGATGTAGGCATAAAAATTGAAAATTCTTGTAAATGGAAAATGAGTTTTATTCTTCTTGTTGCATTGAAAATGTTAATAAAAATATTTTTAATTATAGTTTTATGTGTTAGCTTCCCTTCAATGCAATGTAGAAGCCGAGAGGGAAGAGCCCCACTTGATTTTAACCCACACAACATATGAGGAGTTAGTCAACAAGGGCTTTCCTTCTGGGTTTTCAAAAAATAGTGTGGCCCATAAGAACAATGGGAAAGCAAGGTATGCTCTTTTAAGTGGTCTCTCCAATATTGAATTTGTAAAAGTTATGAATTTGAAAATTGTTAATGGGATTTGGAAAAGTTGGAAAGCATTTATGAAGGAGATGATAAGGTCAAGCAAGCTAAGATGCAAAACCTAAAGATTGTTGGAAGAATGGAGAAGATCAGTATGTATGTTGTCATTGATGTCACCGTGTTGTTTATGGTATCAAATTGGTCCAGTACCCTGAACCAATGTGCAAAATAGGTTTACTTCCTCTGATGGTAGATCTAGTATTTTGATCTGCATATTCCCTCTGGTAATCATTGGTGTTTAAGATTTTGAGAAGTGGCTTGTGATCACTTGAAGTGCGTATGTATGTATTTTTCTATGATCATATGATTGGTTGGTGTATTGGCATTGGCTTTGGTGATTGCATTTTGTTATTAGGTTAATCATGACCGACCTAATAATTAGTTAACAGTTTAACATGTGCTATGGATATATGTGCGACCTATCTTTGGTCCATGTTGACATATTGTAGCATATTATACACTTGGATTACATTTGAAGAAGCTTTGTATGAAGCTGATAGTTATCTTTTTGAATTACATCCAATTAGGCTGACCTAATTGATGCTTGTGGATAGATCAAGTATATATATGTTGAACATTTTTTGAAGATGGGTGTGATCAATGAAGTAGTAATGAATGTGAAAGTGAAGAAGAGCGAAAATGATGAAGTGTGTTAAGTTAGTCTATTGAGCATCACCGGAATTGCATCAGCACTTGTTAGGTGCACTCTTTTCAGTTCATTTTGGATGTGAAGCCCAATTTGTTTTTGTAAATCTTTTTGTAGGCAGTGAGCCTCCATGTAAGTAGTGAGCTTTTGTATCTAGACAATGACTCCTTTTAGGGAAATTAGCCATTGGAAGTGAGCCTTATACATTCGGTTTTGGAACTACTTTATATTGTGAGTTAATCTTCACCATGGTTTTTCCCTCATTAGGTTTTCCACATAAAATTTGGTGTTCAGTGTGTTGATTTTACTTTTTGTTTTCTATGTTTCATGCTCATTCTTAATAGCAGAATAGTGTGGTTGTGAAATTGATAAGTGTTGAAGTTTTGATTTTAAATTTGTTGACAACTGATTCACCCCCCCTCTCAATTGTCTTGCACCTATTAACAAATATCATGTTTGAAAATATGTGGATGTCAAAGGATGAAAACATTACAAGCTACATGTAGAAAGTGAACGAAGTTGTCAATTCCATCAGAGGGCTTGGTGGAAATCTTGAAGATGGTGAGGTGGTAAAGAAGGTACTAAGAACTTTGCCTAAATCCTATAGTCATAAGGTTTTTGCTATTGAGGAATTTTAGAATCTAAATAATTACTCTAGAGATCAGCTACTTGGCACTTTAATTGCTTTTGAATTAAAAGAATTTGGTTCAAGTAATGCAAAAGTTGAGACTACTTTTAAGGCTGGGGAATCTAAAAAGACTAAAGAATCAAATTAGGAGGATCCTAATGATGTTGAAGCAAACTTAGTGAGGAGAATGAAAAAGCATATTGGTAAATACAGAGGTAAGTTACCTTTCAAATTTTTCAATTGTGGAAAGATAGGTCATTATGCTTCAAGATATCCAAATAAAGTTGTGAATGACAAGAATAAGGAAAACAAAGGTAAAATAGTTAAAAAAAAGTTGTTATGTTAGAGAAGATGTCAGTATATATAATGATGAATCTATGGGGATGGTGAGGATAGTGAATGCTTGTTCATGGCTATGAAAGTTGAATCTAATTTTGTTAACTCTGAGAGATGTGTGAAGGAAAGTGCTTCAAAAGTAGGTCATAATGCTATGGTGACTTTTTTCATGCTAAAGAGGAGAAGAACAATTGGATCATAGATAGCGGATGCTCAAATCATATGACCAGTGACAAAAGTAAGTTTGATAGATTTGAGAAATATGAAGGATGTCTAGTTAAGTTTGGTGATGATACATCTACTAAGATATGTGGAAAAGGTTTAATCAGTTTTGATGGAAAGCATAATATAGATTATGTTCTTTATGTTAAGGGTTTAAGGTGTAACCTCTTGAATGTTGGAAAAATGTGTAACAAAGGCTATACTCCTATGTTTTAGGATAATGAATGTGAGATCAAAAAAGGCTCTGAAACTGTGGTTGTTGTTGGAAGAAGGAAGGATGGAAATGTTTATCAACTTAAAGGTGTTAATGTTCATTTCTTTATGACTCAGATTAATGAAAGCTGGCTATGGCATAGAAGGATGTATCACATCAATTTTGATAGCCTATTAAGGATCAATTCAGTTCAAGCTATGAGAGATATGTCAAAGATTACAAAGCCCATCAATGCTCTCTACGAGGAATGTCAAACTAGAAAGCAAGCAAGAAGTTTCAAAGTTAAAGAACAATCTACTACCTGACTATTGGAGTTGGTGCATACAAACCTTTGTGGTCCTACCAGAGTAAGAAGTCTTCAAGGTGATAGGTATTTCATGTTATTGATTGATGATTATTCTAGAATGACATGGGTTACTTTTCTCAAAGAAAAATCAAAATCTCTAGATAAGTTTAAAGCATTCAAAGTTATGGTTGAAAATAAAATGGGTATGAAAATCAAGTGTTTGAGGTCTAATAGAGGTGGAGAATTCACGTCCAATGAGTTTAATCATTTTTGTAAGAATCATCAAATAAAGATGCACTTATTTTCCCTTAAGACTCCTTAGCAAAATGGAGTTGTTGAAAGAAAGAATATGATTGTTTAGGAAGTTGCAAGAACAGTGATGAAGGAGGAAAACCCAAGTTGGAAGTCTACTAGAGAGAAACAATTAATATTGTTGTCTACATCCTTAACAGAATTCAAGCAAGAGCAAACTGTGCAAAGACTCCCTATGAGTTATGGTATGGAAGGATTCCTACTATCAAATACTTCAAATTGTTTAGAAGCAAATGTTATATTAGAAGAAATGAAGAAAACTTAGGAAATTTTGATACAAGATCTGATGAAAGTATCTTCCTTGGATATTCTACAAGAAGCAAAGCTTACCAATAGTATAACAAGAGATTGAAGAATTGTTGAGAGTGCAAGTGTCAAAGTGGATGAAGACTTACAAAATAATTATGTGGTGATAGATGGATATGAATTGGATGAGTCCCCTTATAGAGAAAATGACAAAGATGAAGATAAGGAGAAATGAGTTCATATGGAAGAGGAAGAAGCTCCAGAAAGGATAGGTTAAGAATCTGAAGTATGTGTAGAAGAATCATTCTAAAGATCAGATCATTGGTGACAAAAGAAAAGGTGTTTTGACAAGGAGAAAAGCTACAATGACAGAAGAACAAGTAAATCTATGTTTAATTTCTAAAGTTGAACCTAAAATAGTGATTGAAGCATGCAAAGATGAATATTGGATCAAGGCTATGGAAGAGGAACTAATGCAAATTGAGAAGAATCGGACTTGGGAACTTGTCCAAAGACCAAAAAATAAAAATTTAATTGGAACTAAGTGCCCGTATTCCAGAACAAACTAAATGAGAATGGAGAAGTAGTAATAAATAAGGCAAGGCTTGTGTGTAAAGGTTACTCACAAGTAGAAGGAATAGATTTTGAAGAGACATTTTCTCCAGTGGAAAGAATGGAAGCTATCAAGATATTGCAATTACTTTATATTGTGATCTAATCGTCACCATGTTTTTCCCTTCTTGGGTTTTCTATGTAAATTTGGTGTTCTATTATGCATGTTGTTGATGTGTTTCAGTTTTTGTTATTTGCTTTGATGCTAAATCATTCTAATAGATTGAGGGTTATTAATATGACATGGATTTGAATGTTTATGAGGGTTTTTAAGGTTTAATGTACAATTAATTCATCCCCCCTCTCAGTTGTCTTGTGCATTCAGCAGTGTGGTCAATCTCTTTTGACTGGGCATGGATGTAGATCCTTATATCTTCATAATACACCACATCTATTGGAACTTTTGAAAACACAAATTTTCTTTGTTGTCCTCATCCATTGCTTTGAATGGAAACTTCTTGTAGTTGGGTCTGGGTTTTTCAATCACATCAATCACCTAAGGGGTGGCCATTAAAATTTCTTCAAATATATTCACACACCATCTCTAAGGTTTCATAGAGATAGCTTGAAAACTTAAACACACTTCTTTGCTCCAAACACAAAATCCCTTGATTGCAAATGTGAAAAAATGATCCAAATAACATACAAAAAGTCTTTCACTTGCCCTAACTTTTTGTCATAAATGCATTCATACTTTGTTATGTAAACCTTCTACTGGAATTCTTTGTATCAACATAGGGATTAAGTGAAGCTCAACATACCTCCACAAACCAATCAATTTCTTTGGAACCTTCTCACAATAATCAGTCTTGCTCAGCAGTTCTACACACCAAAGGAATTGAACCAACTCATCTTTTATGTTGAAATATGTAACAACTTGTCCTTTTTAGGGGGAAAAAAGGGTTTCCAAATGGAAAAATCCCCTTGAGATAATGCTCTATCTTAGTTTATCTTAGGATCTTGTATAGAATTCACAAGAACATTATTATCCTTCTCATTTTCCTAAAAAAAAATTTCCTTCCAAACCTTTTCATTGCCCTTCTTCTGTTGATTTAGGGTTTCATCCTAGTTTTGAGTAGGTGGATTCACAAAACAACTTCTACAAAAATTTTCTATATTCCCAACCTTATTGCATTTATAACACACTATGTTGTGCTCTAAAACAAAGTTGTTCCTCTTAGCCTTATTTTTTCACTCTATAGCCTCATGACCAAAATTGTTGCATGCATAGCAATATCCATGAAGTGAAATAACATTGTATCTTCAGGGCACAAAGGATCTTCTACCAGTGTTATCATTTTTTCTCTTTCTAAAATCAACAACCTTATGCCCAAATTTATTGCATGAAAAATAATCAACTTTTGAGAGTTAATCAACTCATTAAGAATTTCAAAACCTCCTCTCAATTTTTGAGAGTTAATCAACTCATCAAAAATTTCAAAACCTCCTCTCAATTTTTGAGAGGTAATCAACTCATCAATAATTTCAAAACCTCCTCTCAATTTTAGACCCTTGTCAATTTTCTCTTTTTCTTTTCCAAGTTCTTTTCTTAGAGTGACAATCTCTTCTTCAAGCTTTTGAACATTTAACACTTTTATCATTTAGCTTGGTATTCAAACAATCTTCAATCCTCTTTCCTTCTTCAATCTTAACTTTCAAATCAGAGATCACAACTTTTGCCTCCTTGAGTTTAATTTCACATCCATTTCTGCCTATTTGAGCTTTTAGTTTGCTAATTTCCTCTTTTGATTCTTTATCTTGTGCCTTCAATTTGTAAATTGTCTCCTTTGATTTTTCAAGCATGCACTCATATTTGATATTTAGTGTTCTAGCTTCATCCAGATCTTCAAAAGCATACCAGAGTTCTTCAAAATCAACTTCACAATCATCTAGATCAATGTCCAAACCTTCAGGTTCTATTGCCTCTAGATCTGGTTCTGGAATAAACATGTCATTGATTTTTGCTACTGACCCCATGTGTTCAAGAGTAGGATCAACCTTAGATGTTAAGCTTCTCAATGGCACTAGGCTCTGATACCAATTATTGAACACATTGTAGTGCTAAGAGGGGGGATTGAATCAACATATATTAAAACTTAACCATTCCCATTTGCAGATTAAACATCACATCACATTAACTAAAAGGAGAGAAAAATGAAAACATGCACAACACAAGGACACCAAGGTTTTTAACGTGGAAAACCTAATGAGAGAAAAACCATGGTGAGAGTTAAGGTCCACAATATATGAAGCTCACTACTTACAAAAAATATAATTTTTAAGGCTCACTACCTAAGGACTTGCAAACTAAGGTGCACAACCTTAGGGAAAGATACAAGGACCTGTTCATAGTCACTATCTCAAAGCATGATACATAAAAATTATAATGAGAAATATGAACATGAAATACTATAAAGAAGCATCCAACATTTGTTGATGTTGCAATCCCTTTTTCATACAATTAATCCATCATAGTGACTTCACACACTTCATATTAAATATTCTGCACAATCTTAATTTTCTATACAATAATACATTCATAAATTATTTTGATCTTCTATAAATATATGTTGTAACAACTCAAAACCCCAATTAGATTGGCTCCAAGATGACCCTTAGATGAAATGTGTGATACTACATAGATCGGCTCCAAACATATACATTATGAAGAGAAAATGAGTTGTGGGTCAATACATGGGCATAATAAGACTAAAAGGCATCATAACACATCATCTAAAGCAAAAAACAATTAATCAAGATCAACCACAAATGAAGGAAACAAGACTGTCGGCCCAAACAATGACAACACCACCAAAATTACCAACTACATTCCAACTTTACACCACTAGGGAGAGACTAGAAATATCATGCAAAACAAGATGTAAAAAATGTAGTATATGTACAACATATCTTCAACCTTCTCCTAAATAAGTTGATCATCATATGTTGGTGCAAGAAGAGAAACATATTGAACTAATAAAAATAGAGCATTTCAGAAAAATTATAATACTTCAAAACATAGGATATTGCATTGTTGTACACCAAAACACCTGAGAATTTCATGGAAGAGCTCTTATACCTCTCTAAACATATCCTCAAGTTTGTACAACTATATTTATCACTCCAGAGGAATGTGGAGCATTCCAATAGGCCTTCATCAGCACTTTACTTTGCTAGAGTATAGATTGAAACACTGTCATTTGTAACTTTCACCATGAAAGGTGTAATGACTTGAATTCTTGAATATAAAACCTTCACATCTTTACCATATTGTCTTATGAACCGCAAGATAAAAGATTGATCTATGGAAGTATGTATAACAAAACATCATGACACTATCTTAGAGTAAACTCTATGATTTCCTTAACAAAACTTTTGTAACATATCTCTAAGTACGGTATGTAACCAAACTGGTAAAATATCAATGTAGGCATGCTAGAAACATATTGGACCAAGTGTACCCACCTCCGTACCATACTTAGACATAAGAATGATTACCAATCTTCCTCATACTGCATTGTTGACTTGTATCAATAGATATCTTTACACATCAACTAACTTTGGAGTATTATACAAACCTCAACACACACACTTGACATCAATGACAACACATATTTTCAATAATTATAGAGTCTTAAAATGAGACCTTGGTGCAAGGGTGGGAGGCCCCTTTAGCCATGCATTGATGAAGAGAAGAAAAAAGAAAGAAATAGATATTGATTTTTTCATTACACCTAATATGATTAAGGAAAGAAAAGTGATAACCATGGATAGTAGTATATATTCCTTCTAAAGTGAAATATTTTATTATATGTAAACTCACAAGACCAAAAGGAGCTGGCAATTTCTCCCTATCTTATCCATTTTCAAATCTTTTCAGCTTATCATCTTTATTGAGGAAACTATCAATGAATCTTTGGTAGTTCCCATTACTCACTTTGCCACTTTTATTCCCTTACATTCAAGACCTTCCACCTCTTCAATTAGCCTGGGGTCACCTTAAAGCAAATACTGCCAATAGCCACTATGCCCTCCTTCCACGAGTTAAGAATTTTGAGGTAAGTTCATCATTGAAGCCCTTCATGGCTAGGAAGAAGGATGTAATGCCAACTTCCTTGAAAATCTTCCACGAATCCATATTTTTCTTGAGGGAAATTCATGATAAGGGTTTAGAGTGCTTCCTTGGCCCACCTATTGTCTACCTAAAACCCTTCCACCACCTTCGTAGAGGACTTCAATGCACTAGAAACTCACTACACGAGCAAATGTAATCTAGAAAGGAGAAGTGATTGAAGATATTTTTGATAACTCTACAAAAAAAGAAGGATAAAATGTATTTCAATGATTGAGCCATCTTAGTTAAAAGGGCCTTTGGGAAATCACTCCACTTGTCCTTTATGATAATACCCACAATATGCATTTTTAACTGAATCTTATGCTTAAATGGGATGATTGAGAGATTAGACCAAGGGCTCGTGTAAGAATTTAGGTTGCCATACAAAATCATAATAGCTAATTTTTTAAACATTCCCTTACGACTTGGATAAATATAGCAACAACCCAACAAAATCTTATTAATCATTAGGACATCCCTTTTACTAATGCAAAAAACTTTTATTACAAAAATATTATTACATCTTCCTCTTAAATTCATGATGCAACCTTTACCCTTCCTTGTGTGCATTTGATCACTACCACCTTTTGATTCGTACATTTTATTGATAATTATTCTAATAAAAATTATGTGTTTGAGTTTTTTCTATGATTAGGTAGGGAAATACCAAACTTTAAAAAAACAAATTATTTCTTGTTTCTTTCCTTTTCATCGTATCTTTAGCTCTTAAAGCAGAGAGAATTAAGTTCATAGCCTTGGAAGGAAACCAAGTACCAATAAAGAGAACCTAAGAGTCACTTATATAGCAGCTATAGAAAAAAAAATAGATTGTTGGATTTGATTCTTGTTTTATTAATTATCAATCATTCTTTTGAAATTATATCTTTTAATTTTTGGGGGATGTCTTCATAATTCTAACTTATCCACTACAAATAGGAGATCCCTTCATTGGAAGCCACATCTGCTTCTTTTTTTCCTTCCCTATAAGTATGGATTAACCTATACTAGTTAAGGCTCTCAATCATCTTTTTTGAATCTTCCAATAGATTCTCAATCATCCATGAGGTGACATAATCTCCCTTAAGAATGTCTATGATCAATTTAGAGTCGACTACTATAACAAATTTGTTAAATCCCCTTAACCCTCTTTAGACCCCACCAAACAGTAGTTGCTTCTACCTCATTACTTGTATTGATACCCAAGAATTTAGTGTATCCTTCAATAAGAAGGCACCTGTGTTCTCTTATAAGTCCTCCAATAATAGGTGCTCCCATATTTCCTTTGGAACAACCATCAAAATTAAGCTTAATCCAACCATCACTAGGAGGGATCTAGAATTCCATCCTTCTGCTCAGAATCTTGCCCCAATTAATTCTTGTTAGATCCTTTTTGATCCCCTAATTCCATTTAATTTTGAGGTCCCTATATGATGGCATTAGTGTAGAGTAGCCAATTTTTTTGGGGTTTAGATTATCATGTATTTTCTATTTTGTGCTCAAGAAAATCTTCATGTTGCTTCTCCGCCAATCTAAATAAAAATCCTATTAATTCTTTCTTTCCATAGGCTCCATGGCACAAATGGAGGAATTTTCTTCCACAGTTCCACTATGACTGGGTGATGAAAAGGGTAGTTGTCCATTGTTCAATAAAATCCCTAAGGGAATGGGGAAACACCCAATCAACCAACATAATTCTTAAGACATAAGTTCATAACTTTGTAGAAAAAGAATGATGGAAGAAAAAATGGTTAATTTCCTCAGCCTCTTCAAAGAATAGGGAGCATCTATTAATAAACTAAAATCCTCTTTGATTAAGAATTTAAATTATGAGGATACTACCTTGGGAATCAACCCATCAGAAGTAGTTAATCTTTGGGATGATTTTGGCATTCCATATTATGTTCTAATCAAAGGTATGAGAGGGGAGAGTAGGATGCTCCATCATGGTGTAGGTAGATTTGATAGAGAAAACCCCTAAAGGGTTGCCACCCCAAATCCATTCATCTTCTTTCTTATAAGAGAAGAGTAGGAAATCTCTAATTAGAGGGTCTAAGAGAAGAGAGGCATCAAGCCTATCATTATGGATATCTCCCATAAGGACCCTTAAGCTAGTCAATTGATCACTAAAATTTCTCCATTTTGGGAAATCTCCACCCCAATCCACATAATAATATAAAAAATTACCATTTTATCTTATAAGCTCCTACTTAATATGATTGAAGCTACACCAAAAAGGATGGTATCATCCAAAAATTTCTAATGGGAATCAGGTAGAAGGGAAGAAGCAACTTTAATCCCTTTGAGGACTCCTTGGTCTAGGTTTCTCTAAAAAATTTTCCCAGGGCCTTATGAATAGGTAAGGAGAAAGGGGATCTCCTTGTCTTAAACCTTTGCCACAAGAAAAAGTCCTTTAGGGACTCCATTTATTAAAAATAGAGAACCTTGGTGTGGTGACACATGCTTTAATCAATTTTAAGATTTGACCATTGAACCATAGATCTTTGGTTCAAATGCACTTCTCTAGCTCTTCTAGGGATTTTCACCTAAAAGGAGAGATGTAGGGCCAAAAATGCTAAAGTTTCATTCAAATTAAGGATTGTATGATGTTTTCTAAGCTAAATGAGGTGATCTAAATGCAAATAAGCTATGAAATTGATCAAATATGAATGCAAAATCTAAGAAACAAGTGATGTTTGAAAACACATTGTGTAATGCAACAATGAACTAGAAACAAATGTAAAGCTAAACAAAAATGAATGAAAATTGAAGTGTGCACCTGAAGGCTTGAGGGAGACTGGAAATTGCTTCTAAAACACTACTGATGCTGATTTCCAGGCCTAGAGGGACTCATTCACCATTCTGGGCGAATCAATCCCAATTCTGCCAAACTGTACTAGAGCCCGTTTCTAACAAAAGGGTATCTAAAAATGTAAAAATCCAAAAAATGACCTTGGGTTGGGAGTGGCGAATGAGTCCACTTTTGAATTTCTAGATTTTCAAAGGTGGATTCCAAAGCTTCTGGTATGCACTTTGATGCCCTATAGGTGTCCGCTTCCAAAACTTTGATTTGCAGCTCTGAAGATGAAATTTTGTTGATATTTTGACTTGTTGAATGAGAAGAAGACTTGAGAAACCTTGCAACTTGATCTTCAATTATTTTCAAGCTTCCAAGAGACCTAAATTTGCACACACAAGACAAGAGAGAGAAAAGTTGAATGTTAGGGCATGGGGGTTTTCCTTGGTCAAACCCCGTTTAGGTAATTAAACCAAAATGATGAAAGAAAGTAATGAGACATGAAATAATGGAATATATTACCTTGACATGATGTTGATCTTGAAATTTTGTAGCATAACATGTAAAATCTTCCCTTGAATGTCCTTAGAAGCTTTCTTAATGACTTGTAATGACAAAACCCTAAGTTGCTTGACTTGAGATGGAAGATTAGTGGATGAATATGTGAATTAAGTTAATGGATGTAAAAATGAGTTTAGAGCTCGGTGCTTTTATAGGAAATTTACCTTATTTTCCTGTTAATTAGATCCCTAAGGCCGACATGGAGAAAAAATAAACTTAAAACCTAATTTTTCCTGCTTAAAACCCCAAAAATAGCTCGACTCATTCACCATTAATGGTGAATGGGTCCCACCTAGATGGGACTAATTCACTACTAATGGCAAATGGTTCCCGCAGGGGCCATTTTTGCTAGTTGGAATGTCAAGAAGTAAGAAAATTAGGCTTATATGATGACTATGTTAGTTATTTGATCATATTATGCCTCAAGATGCACAATATGGGTTAATAGGGGCCTATCAGTGATGATGTAAATATCAAATAGGGCTTGGGACATAAAATTCAATGTGAAAGTGTAATTAAATACACTTTACAACACTAAAATGAGGTCCACATAGCCTAGGAAGGCACAAGAACCAATGTGAATGTGCAAGACACATTACAACACTAGTTTATCATTAAGTTTAAGTTAGGAACCTTCTAGATTGATGTAATAATGTTATAATTAAACACATTTTATAATGTTGAATTAGGGAGAAATAGGTTAATTAAGTCGAGAAAAGCATGAAAGTCCTTTACAAGAATTTACAACACCTTTGTACAAGATGTCATTAAAAGCATGTTATTCAATTTGCAAGGGTCCAAGACCTAGTGTGGATGCATAAAATGCCCCACAACACTAAATCAAGGCCTCATTAAGTCCAATTATCATGAATTATTCTCATGTCAAGCAAAGGGTACATTTTTCTATGACACATTTAGCCCCCACCTTAGTGAGAGGATGAACTTTCTTCAAACTCACACTAAAGTAGACATTCAAGAGAGATTCACATGTACAGATGCATATGACAAAGAATTACAAATATCAAGAAGGCATTCAAGCCCCTAGGATCCAAGATCCTCAGTCAAACCATCAAGATACAAAATCATGCAATGGCAAGAAAGAAGATGAAAATGAAAGTGAGATGGATCAAGCTTCGATCATTTGTCCAACTAGTTGTGGATTAGATCTAGGATTGTTTGTTTGAAAAAGAGAATGCACACTCACTCTGGGGTGACAAAACACATAATGATCTGCCGAGTGAGAAAGCCCAACTATACTCATTCTAGGGCCACAAAACTTTTGATCGTCTGTAGGGTGAGAAAGCCCAAAAGGTAAGATACATACGCTAGTTGGTATGCACTCAAACGCAAAGATGGCTATGGGGAAAAGTCATGCTACTAGGTGGGCTTCCCGCTCAACCATATTAAAGTTATACCTCTTGATAACTTTAGTAAGGCGCCACAAAGAAAAATGAAATGAACAAAAAGAAGGGTACCACAATCATGCAAGTTGTGTTATGCAAGGTGGAAAAAATGAAAAATGTAAAATGAAAAAATGTAAAATGTAAAAGATGTTCAAAGGAGTCTTGTTAAAAGTTTATACAAGGTCAGTCACTTACGGAACATTGTGTCTAATGTCTCCAAGAGAGGACCAATCAAAGAATAGTATATTCACAACTTAGGGGATGCATTGTGTCGCATTAGGCCACCAAGAGGAATGTAATATGCTAAGATAGATCACGCTTATGAAGGACATCACACCCAATTCCATCCACAAAGTGACAAACACATCATATAAATGACAAGGCTACACTAGGAACCAAGAATGCAAATGAATTATGGTAATGTATGCCCCCCACTTTAAAGGAATTGATACATAGAATTCTATGAGAAATTACTTTAAAGTAGAGTAAGAAAAGAAAAAGCAAAAAGAAAAGAAGACATGAGAGCTAACTTGGAAAGCCCTATGCCAAGTCATATGTTTCTGATAATTTGTGCCATGAAAAGGGTAGTATGTCATATGCGAGCCAACTTAAGGCATGTTGTCCACATCCCAAGCTTTCTCTTATGTATTCATGAAAGGTTAACGACTAGCCAAAGGAGGCAACCACAAGTGACATACGAGGACAAGGCTATCGAACCCCTTTGCCCCCACTTAGTGTAGGACAAAGGTGAGCCTAGAATGGGTGAAATTGAGGTATCAAGTAGAAGAATTAGGTGCTGCCACACAAGGAAGAGGACCACAATCCTTGAGAGTTTGAATGCTATTGTTGTGAAAAGTCTTTGATGAAAGTGGAGATAAGTATTATATGTCAGATTTGTTCATGTGTGCATTGCATCCATGTGTAGGAGGAAGGTTGTAACTGATATCATAACGATCTTCAAAGTGAGATGAAGGGGGTGTGTGTTTGCGAGAAGGATTGGTTTCTTTACAAGAACACAAATCCTTTTTATCATTATGTGTCATTGTTGCATGAGGGATGGGAGTTATATTGCCCCCATCACCACCATGAGGTGATTTGGTAGAACTAAGTTGAGCAAATGGAACACAATGGTGTTTGGGTTGAGATTGGGATATTGCACACCCTCCCTTAAAGGTAGGTGTGAAACTCCAATCACTACTAGAACTTGTGTCTGAAAATGAATCATTTGTATATGACTCTTTGGACCATGAGGGTGAGATTTTGGAAATGTTATGGAAAGGAGGTGTAGAATCTAATGACCCCCAATTATCACAAAAGAGTTGTGTTGTAGGTGAAGAGTTAGGATGAAATTTTATAGGTTCAAGTTTTGATTGAGGAATGAAAGGATTAGAGGAGTTGGAAGTGTTGTGATCAGTCCATGTATAGCTTCGCTCATTGGCATCAATTGTGTATATCTTGTTTTTGTATTCAAATTTCATGACACGGTGAAGGGTAGATGGGATTCCTTTCATATCATGAATCCATGCTCTCCCTAGGATAAGATTGTATGGAAGGGGTTCTTGTAGGATATGAATAGCGGTAGGCAACATTAGAGGTCTGACATCAATAAGCAATGTGATCATCCCAAGTGGTTTCCTATGAACATTGTCAAAGCCATGAATATGAACATCATTAAGTTGAATGAGATTTTTTCGATGCCAAGTTTGTGTAGGAGGTCCATGCTACAAACATTAATTTTTGATCCATTATCGATGAGAGTGTGCCTAACTAGAGTTTTGTTAGTGATCAATTTTATCATCAAGGGATCATTTTTGTGTTGAATCTCTTGAGTGAGGGTAATTCATGTTTAGGGAATGTGATTTATAATTGGGTGGCTTGCAATGGATGAGGGGAGGATATTACATGATTTGATTTTTTGTAAGATTGGATCTCTTCCTTGTGTATTTCCAACATTTCATGAAAGAGAAGTTTGACTGTTGGTGAAATTTGAATGAGTTCCCATATAGATATATTAGCAGGAGTCTTTTTAAGATCTTCAACACTAGGCACTTTTTAAGGAAGAGGTAATGGTGGAGGAGTGTTGTGAGGTCCCCTAGATGTTTGTCACTAAGTTACAACTTAGCAGTTGCAAAACATTGTTATGAGTAGATTGCATCATGGATTTCAAGATAGCTTTGAATTTTTTTGTGTTTTTCACTAATGGAAGGTGACTTAGGAATCTCACTAATTAAAGGAGATCCCACTTGTGTCATCATAACCTCAAAAAATTTGTCTTGACTAGCATGATATGTTGGTGAAGGGGATTCTAATGCCACGAGTATCCCCACCTAGGGAAGGTTTAGTGGTTGAAGGATATGTGTCAATGTTGATATGTTTGTGCACCATGAGATTCTCCCTAGGAGGAGAGTTTTTAGGAGAACAACAAGCCAAATGTTTTTGACATTCACATGTTGGTTCTTCTAAAAGGACTTCATCACAAGTAAGGGAATGATCCATGGTTGAAGAGTGTTTTTCAAGAGGGGATTCCCTAGGTGAAGGAGGACAACTAAGATATTCATGACCTTCATCGATTGTGTTGTCTAACATCAAAGTATCTACTTCACAACAAGGAGAGATACTAGAGAAAGAAAAAATGTTGTTGTCATGATCATCTAAGGTTGTATTAGGGTGGTTGTGAATGTGTTGTCCACTAAGAGAGGTAAAAGGAGAGAAACAACTAGGATTCTCAAAACTCTCATTAATTGATTCTTTTACTAAAATATCTTCGTCACCAAGAGGAGAGATATTATGAGAAGAACAAGTATGATCGTTAGGAATGACCAAAGTTGTAGTCTCTTTCGCTAAAACACTCTCATAGGGAGGGGATATGAAGTGTTTCTTAGCATGTCTAAATATGTAAGGTACTAGCATTGTTTGAATAAGAATGAAAAGCACATGTAACCATTTCATGCAATGTTTCAGCAATATGAACAATGTATATGTAAAGATACAAAACATTCTTATCCAATATATGCAAGATTTGAAGAATGCAAGCAATGTACATGCAACAATGAAAAGAACTTTTAAAAAACTAATGCAAAGCTTCATGAATATAAATATTGTATATGCAAAAGTGAAAAGTACTTTTATCAATGTTATACAAAATTCTAGAAATGTAAGCATTTTCAGATCGAATGGTGTTTGCAAATGAAGTGAGTTGAAAAAGGAGAAATCTAAAATGATGTTTTTGAGTGAAATGCATTAAAAAATTGTTCCAAAAACTTTCTAGACTTATACTATATGATACTAGGAGGCTTAGGAAGCACATAAATGAGGTTTCTGATGTAGTATCAGACAGTCAAAAATTTGGACAGGGACTGATTCGCCTAGTATGGCGAATGAGTCCTAGTACTAGTTTTTTGAATTTTTTTTAGAAAATTTGAATGGTTTTTGATGTGTTTCAGGTTGTAAGATGTAGACCTAAGATGGAGATGTAGAATTTTAGAGATTTTTAAGGAAATTGTATGCAAAAATGCAAGCTAAATGCACTTGTTTCTAATGCAAAAATTGGAAACCCTAGATGCAAATTAACCAATGCAACTCTAATGAAAATTCAATGCAAGCTAGGATTAGGATGAAAATGGACTCAAAATCAGAAAATAAAATCTTCAAAAAGCAGGTTCACCAAAATGAACCATAGATTTTTGGTTCCAATGCACTTCTCTAGCTCTTCTAGGGTTTTTCACCTAAAAGGAGGGAGGCAGGGCCAAAAATGCTAAAGGTTCATTCAAATTAAGGATTGGATGATGTTGTATAAGATAAATGAGATGATCTAAATGCAACTAAGCTATGAAATTGATCAAATATGAATGCAAAATATAAGAAACAAGTGATGTTTGAAAACACATTGTGTAATGCAACAATGAACTAGAAACAAATGCAAAGCTAAACAAAAATGAATGAAACTTGAAGTGTGCACTTGAAGGCTTTAGGGAGACTGGAATTTACTTTTGAAACACTATTGATGCTAATTTTCAGGCCTAGAGGAAGTCATTCACCATTTTGGGCCAATCAGCCCCAGTTCTGCCAAACTATACCAGAGCCCATTTTTGACAAAAGGGTATCTAAAAATATAAAAAATCCAAAAATTGACCTTGGGGTGGGACTCATTCTCCACCCATGGAAAATGATTCCACTTTTGAATTTCTAGATTTTCAAAGGTGGATTTTGAAGTTTCTGATCTGCACTTATGCCCTACAGGTGTCCGCTTCTAAAACTTTGATTTACGGGTCTAAAGATGAGATTTTGTTGATATTTTTACTTGTTGAATGAGAAGAAGACTTGAGAAACCTTGCAACTTTATCTTCAATGATTTCCAAGCTTCCAAGAGACCTAAATCTACATACACACAAGACAAGAGAGATAAAAGTTAAATGTTAGGGCATGGGGGTTTTCCTTGGTCAAACCCTATTTAGGTAATTATACCAAAATGATGAAAGAAAGTAATGAGACACACAATAATGGAATAGATTACCTTGCCATGATGTTAATCTTGAATGTCTACAACATAACATGTAAAATCTACCCTTGAATGTCCTTAGAAGCTTTCTTAATGACTTGCAATGATAAAACCCTAAGTTGCTTGGCTTGAGATGGATTCAGATTGGTGGATGAATATGTGAATTAAGGTAATGGATGTAAAAATGAGTTTATAGAGGTGATTTTATAGGAAATTCACCTTATTTTCCCATTAAATGGACCCCTAAGGCCGACATGGAGAAAAAATAAACTTAAAACCTAATTTTTCCCACTCAAAACCCTGAAAATGGCTCAAATGGGACTCATTCACCATTAATGGTGAATGGGTCCCACCTAGATGGGACTAATTCACCACTAATAGTGAATGGGTCTCACAGGGGCCATTTTTGCTAGTTGGAATGCTGAGAAGTAATAAAATTAGGCTTATATGATGACTATGTCAGTTATTTAATCAAATTATGCCCCAAGATGGACAATATGGGTTAATAGGGGCCTATTAGTGATGATGTAAATGTAAAATAGGGCTTGGGACACAAAATTCAATGTGAAATTTTGATTAAATACACTTTACAACACTAAAATGAGGTCCACATAGCTTAGGAAGGCACAAGAATCAATGTGAATGTGCAAGACACATTACAACACTAGTTTATCATTAAGTTTAAGTTAGAAACCTTCTAGATTGATGTAATAATGTTATTAAACACATTTTATAATGTTGAATTAAGGAGAAATAGGTTAATTGAGTCTAGAAAAGCGTGAAAGTCCTTTACAAGACTTTACAACACCTTTACAAGACATCATTAAAAGCA
>VDFB02047397.1:8846376-8914219 GCA_007258455.2 Sequoia sempervirens
CCTAGATACCAATCTAAAATTTATTCCATTGACAACCTGTCATAGCTGCAACACTTGAAAATAATAGAGTGTGGAGGTTTAAAGAAGCTCCTTGATTCCATTGGCAAGTTGTCACAGCTGCAACACTTGAGCATAGAAGGGTGTAAAATTTTAAATAACCTCCTTGATGCTATTGGAAACATGTTGCAGCTGCAACACTTGATTATAGAAGATTGTAGAGGTTCAAATAACTTTCCTTATTCCACTGGCAACCTGCCACATCTGTAGTACTTGAAAATAGTAAGTTGTAGAGGTTTAAATAACCTCCCTGATTCCATTGTCAACCTATCACAAATGTAGCACTTGAACATAATAGGAAGTTTCAAAGGTTTAAATAACCTCCTTGATTCTATTGAGAATCTATTGCAGCTGCAACATTCGAAACTAAAATATTGTCATGGTTTAAATAACCTCCTTGATTCCATTGGCAACCTGTCATAGCTACAACCTTGAACATAGAAGGGTGTGAATGTTTAAATAACCTTCCTGATTCCATTGGCAACCTGCCACAACTATAGCACTTGAACATGGTAGGGTCTATAGATTTAAATAACCTCCCTTATTCCATTGGCAACCTGTCACAGCTATAGCACTTGAACATAGAAATGTGTAAAATTTTAAATAACCCCCTTGATTCTATTGCCAACCTGTCACAGCTCCAGCACTTGAACATAGAAGACTGTAGAGGTTTAAATAACCTTCCTGATTCCATTGGCAACCTGTCACATTTGCAGCACTTGAAAATAGAAAGTTACAGAGGTTTAAATAACCTTCCCAATCCCATTGTCAACCTCTCACATCTGCAACACTTGGATATAATAGGAAGTTTTAAAGGTTTAAATAACCTCCTTGATTCTATTAACAATCTATTGTAGCTGCAACATTCAAAACTAAAATATTGTCATGGTTTAAATAACCTCCTTGATTCCATTGGCAACCTGTCACAGTTGTAACCTTGAACATAGAAGAGTGTGAATGTTTAAATAACCTTCCTGATTCCATTGGCATCCTGTCACAACTGTAGCACTTGAACATGGTAGGGTCTATAGATTTAAATAGCCTCCCTGATTCATTGGCAACTTGTCACAGAGCAATAACAAAATGACTTGGTTTATTAGAACCACAAGCAGCTGTAATGCGACTCTGACTAACTGTGCTATGTTAGTCATGCGTATGATACTTTTTCCCTACATTATCAATTAAAAATAATGAAAGATGCACATCCAAGTTGGGATGGTCCAAGTCACTTATCAACAAAAGGAATAAGGCCAATCCCTAAGTTTTTGGTTCTTGCTAAAACTATAATTTAGTTGGCTCATTTGCTCTTTTATTGTTTTTTGCATAATTTTAGATAGCCAGTAAGATCCTGTGACTTTGGTTTGGCCACTCACCTTGTATGGAATTTAATGCTCTTTGTACTTGAAAGAATTATGCTACCTAATCATATAAATCAGAAAAATGAATCCACCCATATAGAGACAAAATCAAAGATATATTACATGGTTACTCGTATTCCTATCGCCTGGTTCTATCATTTTTTACTGGTTCAGGGTTCTGAAGTTTGGGAAGGGAGCACATATTATTAAACATGGAACAACATTAAGAAAAATCAAGAGGAATTCATTACTTGCAACTTCAAAATCAAAAGCAATGTGCATTACACTGCCCCCTCTCATGGCAGTTGGTCTATTGCCCATTGAAAGTGAAGTCATAAATAACATGATATATAAGGATAACCAATATAGAGAAACTCAATATGAACTTTGACAGCAAGAAGAATGACGTAAGAATCAGGGAAAGAACTAAATTAATTTGTTTATATTCTGATAGGTCCTACAAAGAAATTTTGACTGAAAGGGCATTAAAAACTGTCATCATCATCATTGTTTTAAATATAAGTTAAATTTTTAACTCTTGGAGTTCCTCTTTATACATCTACTCACTATTATAAGTTGTACTTTCAAGTCCCAAGGACCTATTTTGGTTAGTCATAGGCATTAATATAATATCTTCTTTCCTTCTACTTTTAGTGGAATCTCAAATTTAGGGATCTTTTTTTTTTACTGTTGATTGCATCCCTTTAAGAACTTAGTAGGATGTTGGGCTACCATAAGTCAAGCATGATGATGTCAAAAATTGAAAAAGGCCCTCCCCTGTTGGCTACACTGAAGTTGTTGCTACTACACCCTTGTAAGACTGAGCCATAGGAATACAAGAACTTGTGAAATCCTACTAGAAAAATTAGAAAGCTCTATACAGAAATTACATATATGTAGGGAGAGAAAATTATTTTAGAAGGATTTCCAAGATTTAGCTCAGACTACTCCCTACATCTATAGAAGTTAAATTTTTAACTCTTGGAGCTCCTCTTTATACATCTACTCGCTATCATAAGCTGTTGTACTTTCAAGTCCCAAGGACCTATTTTGGTTAGTCATAGGCATTATTTAATATCTTCTTTCCCTCTACTTTCAGTGGAATCTCAAATTTAGGGATCTTTTTTTAACTGTTGATTGCATCCATTTAAGAACTTAGTAGGATTTTGGGCTACCATAAGTCAAGCACGATGATGTCAAAAATTGCAAAAAGCCCTCCCCTGTTGACTACACTGAAGTTGTTACTACTACACCCTTGTAAGATTGAGCCATAGGAATACAAGAACCTGTGAAATCCTAGTGGAAAAATTAGAAAAATCTATACAAAAATTACATTTGAGCAAGTATGTGAAGTTCAAATAATGAAAAAACTGAGAAAGCAGAACTAAAAGGGGGCTTGGATAGAATAAAGTTGACAACCATAAAATTTCATTACCATAATGTGGTAATATTCTGTTAGATGATAATGGAGGGGTGTCCATCAAAATATATGGAAATTTTTGTCAGATGTTGCAGTTAACAAGTGCTCTATTAGACATGTATATAGGCTGGTGGTGGCATTTATACAGACTAGAAAAGGGTAGTGAACTTGCAAAAGGATAATGGTGTAAGTGTTTTATAAAATGACAAAATTGCATTTTACCGCACATGTGAAATGTTTCTCTCTAGGGAAATATTTCCCCATGGATAAAGTGTTTTTTATAGAGAATGTGAGATAAGGTAAAATTACAAATAAAATACAATGGTGAATTTCTTTAAATTACCAAAATTAAATATTTTCATCCAAAAAGCAAATATATTCTTACAAAGATTACAAAAGCGGGTGAAATGCTTTTGCTTGGAGGTAAAACAAAAGGCATCAAATAAGTGAATGTGAATAGCTTGGAAAATACACATATATGAACATGAAATGACTGCTTGTAAATGGTATGGGAATTATTTATTTGCCACATGTTTATATTCCCATATGAAATGTTTATTCACGGGTGCAAGAGGGGTGGAATAAAGCAGGAAAAAGATATTTCAATTACATGACAAAGGTACAGATCTGATATTTTGAAAATAAGAGGGAAGAATATTCTATTTGTTGTAAAACAGATATTTGAAGAGGACATGTGTCACCAATAGATAAAATTTGGAGTTGGTCTATTTCTTTATTTTCTTTTTCCTCTTATTTTGTAAGAGGGTTCTGAAAATGGGTTTTCTGAAAGCCTGTAGATAGATAGTGTTTAGTTTTGATTTGTAGAGATGATGTGCAAGTCTATAATAGTCTGATTGTATTAGCAATGCTAAATAGTTACAATTGTAATGATACTTTCATGAAGTTGTCTCCATTTTTTATGCATTTGATCATTTGAATTAAATACATCAAAGATGCTTCAATTCATCTCTGCAGATTCCTTGCAGATGTGTTATTTGTTCAGTGATCTCTTTCAAGGAAAGAGTGAAATCTCTTTGTTCAAGTAGTTGTGATCTTCTGAGAGTGAAGCAATGACTTTGTATTACATATTTTTCTTAATGGAAAAGAGTATTGTAGTAGAACAATGGGGATATGTTTAAATTTTTTTAAACCAAACCTATAAACTGGGGATATTCTGCAAATTGGGATATCCCCATATCCTTGTGTTATTTTTATTTTGGATATGTGCTTTTTAATCTTTCCAGGTTTGGTTGCAATATCATTCAACACGAAGCTAAAATTTGGGATGCACATTGGACATTGCATCCATGGTATTGCTATGGGAAATACACTGAAAATAAAAAAGCATATGAATCATCACTCACTGTTATTTGTTCATTGTATGTGCACTATTCTCTGGATGAGGTGAGACTTTGTTTTCAATACTACACTTCTAAACCGTTTCCACAATTGAAAGTGGAAGAGCATTTGTCTTAGAGATTTTAGGAGAATCAACATGTGGGCATATTAACTTTCTTCTTTTCAGCTTACAAGAATTAGGTTCTCCACAACTATGTTTTGTTTGACCCTCAACCTGTTTTCCATCCTTGCAAATTTGACTCCGCCACTTGAAATTTATAAGTCTTATCTTCAAGTTCATACTAGATTGGTTGATACTTCAAGTTCATTGCTTGCAACCACTAAAAAATTGCTCTGGTTATTGTGGAAAGACAATTTTGCATGACTTATTTCTCTTAAAAGATCTTCATGCTTTGTAGCATGTCCAACACCAATTTCTTGGACTCTCTTTAAACGAGAAAAAACACTTGGTTTTGTAGAAATATTATTAGACCTTAGAGTACACATGCCACTAGAAAAATACCTAGGCTGTAGAAAAGGAAACTTAGGTAGTCCTATAATATCTAATGCCAAACCATCTTGAAACTCATCTACACTCAGTGACGTGCTGTCACTAATGTTATTTGCATGTGAAATACTTAGAGGAACTTGCTTCATTTTTTGATAGTCTTCAATTACAGTGTTTGTTAAGGTTAGAGGCAAGAAATATAAACATAATGTACTACATGGCATTTCAGTCTCACCAATCTCACTGTAATAGAGTGTACCATGGTTTAGGGGATTTGAAGCAATGATAAATTCCCTACTATTATTGTCATAAATTTCACCACTTGCATTTTGATTTGTTGCATTACTTAGAATTTCTCTTAGAATAAATGCATTCTTTACATTTTCTGTAATATTTGGATACCTTACATAAAATGGCTAGAAGTCAGAATTTACATCTCTAAATTGATTTTCCCATTTACTAATAAACAAATTTAACATAAAGTTCACTATATTGTAGGCCATTTAGAAAAAGTTCTCAAGTATATTATTCTATCTCTATCTCTATAACCATAGTAACAAATTTAACAGAAAGTTCACTATATAGTTCCCATTATAGAGTATTCATAAGGGCTATTGCAATGCTCTTAGAAAATTTCTGAGACAAAATTCAGGATCAAGCTAAAGATAGTTGCCTTAATATTTGGATGCAAGATACATGTTTATTTATTGAATTTGCAATCTGAGTACGTGAGTTTTACTTTTGCTTCTTGTCGTACACTTCAACCAAGAAAAATACAAACAAGGATGATAGAGGTAATGACATGATTATGCATGTACAAGCTTGTTAAACAAGGCCTAAATATAAAGTGCATGTGCAAATTCTTAAACTTGTATTTTAGGCTTAAAGATGTGCAAAGTAGTGTTTGAGTACTTCAAATACGTTATAGGTATTTGATTTTAAGAGAATCTCTTAGATAAAATCATTACTATGGTTGAAGGTATTTATTGTTCACTTTTTATGGTAATTAAATATTTTGTTATCAAACATGCCAGCTGATTGTGAATTTTTGCTTCTTTCCCACATTCTTTCATCAAAACAATGAAGAACATGATAATGGTATTGAGCATGTTCAAGAAGCCCCAAGCCTAAGCATAGTTTCAAGTTCTTGAATCTGTAGCTTAGGTTCAGATGTTGACAATATAATAGTGTTCTCAGTATCTAAAATGCATTTTATGAGTCTTTTCTTTCAAGAATGCAATTAATTTGTGCTCTTAGATGTTATAACAAAAGTATATGATACTAAATCTATGGCTAAATATTGCCTCATATTATTAATCTGGTGCAAATTCAAAGAAGCTGTATGGAATAGGATCACATTATGATAAGTACAGGTACACATACTAACTTTCACCCTTTTGTGCGTGAACTTTCACTTTTCTATTTTTCTTACCATATTTTATTTTACAACTTTATATTCATATACTTTTGCACCAAATGCACTCACTATGCTACCAATCTCATATTATCACACCTACAATTCTCCTTCTTAATGCCCACTTTCACTTTTTATACACTTTGTATCATTTATATAAAATTGATTAAGCATCTATGATGTTTGTTTGCTAACTTCTTTTGTAATTGTGTAGGAACAAAATGCATTCACAATGAAAAAATTATGTGCAAGGGCACTTCATTCTAGCACATGGAATCATCAAATACACAATGAAATTTCTCTATCTTAAAATGTAAAAGCATTTTTGCAAATAGTTTGTAAGTTTGCATTTCCAATACCTTGTATACCTGTCAAACGCGGTTTTCTAAATGTTCAAATAGTTTCATTCCCAGTTAAAAAATTCCCATAAGAGCAACAAAACAAAGGTCTTTATATTGATGTTTAATAAAAAAATATGAAAGTATTGCTTTGGAATTGCCTGAAATGCTTTTCTTTCTTGCAAAGCAGTAGATTTTGAGGTAGGAATGGAATTTTAACAGAGTGTTTGTCGTTTCCTCTCTTTAATGTGATAATTTTGTATCTTTCAGATGGTCATGTATCTGGATTTCCTTTGTCAGGTTTTTGAGAGTGGGAATCCCAATGCAAAAGAAATAGTCCTTTCAAACATGGCAACAACTTTTGACCGAATTCTGTTATAGTTTGAGGTTTGCTGCTTCAAATCCTCTCTATGTAATTTTTTATGCTTTAGTTCCTAAATGATGTAAAGAAAAAACAATTAACACATTACACTATATTTACTCATTTGAACAAATGCATAATTTCTTCTATTTCTTCCTTTATTTCAGGATCCTTTCACATTTTCTAATTATCATAGAGCAATACATGAGCCTTTTGATTACTACATGTTTGGAAAAAATTACATTCATCCATTGATGGATTTTAGGTATTGTTGTTGTGATTCCCAAGAAGGTTTTAGTTCTTGTTTTTTAATCTGATAGGATTGGTTGTATCTCATAGGAGGGTTTTTGATTGTAGATTTAAGCAGTATTTGATCACCCCTAATAATATAGAGGTAGATTATTTTTCCTCATGCTTTTTCCATTGAATTTTTTTCTATTAACTATGTAGTTTTGACAAATGAACAATAAGGTTATTTTGATTTCTGAGACTAAAAATGACATCCTTTAGTAAATTTTTGAATGTAAGGGAGGTTGTCTATATGTTAGGCTTGCTAGGGGAATTGGATTGCTCAACAAGAAAATATTTCTAAATTAATTTAGCTCTAACTCTATGGGAAAGATGATAGTTTGATGGACATACACAATTCTACCTGTATGGGAGTGATGAGAGCTAGATGGAACATCTAAAGAGGTTCCAGATATGCTAGAGGAAAGCTACGAGGAAACTAAATTGATAATGTTTAAATTTTTTCTTTTTTCTTTTTTAGATGTTGAGTCTAATTAATAAGTTTAATGTTGTGTTGCAACTTGCAGTTGAGTATGTTGATATGATAAAAGCTAGCATTGTCGATCCTCTAAAAGTTATCAGAATTGCATTAGTTGATGCAGAAAGGTAAAACTATTTATCTTAATTATAATTAGTGGAACTTGCAACTACAATATCTGATAAAAATCTACTTCCAAATATGTTTTTGATGTGAAAATTTTGAAACCTTATTTTCAGGTGGCAGCTCCAAATTGGAGAAGTAAAAGGTGAATACCAGCGATGAAGAGTTTGGAGGAGTTGAAACCAATAGCGGCGGGAAAGTTATGGATTTGCAAGGGGATTAAATGGGTTGAGCCCCTATAGGAGGTCGTTGCCCTTCCAAAATGACTGCAGTTAAGGAAGGGGAAAACAATATAAGTATATGAAAATAGGAGTATTCTGTTTATATAGTGTCATAAGTTGTACAGTGTTACTGAGACTTTGAATGTAACCAATGATATTTTGATTTGCCAATCAGGCTTAATAAAGTAAATTTTTAGAGTGGTTTTTTCTCCACTCATAAATACTATGTTGTTTGTGTTTGTGTTTGATCAATCATATTTGTTCAAGAATTTTAGTCTACATTTCATGGTGCTTCTTCAACATTTGAATATCTATGATACTTGAAGTTTATATGCATTAATTTGTGAGGATTAATTAAGTTAGATTTGATTTGTAATGACTAAATATATGACTAAAGTAATGACTTACATGACTAAATAAACTAAATAATGACTAAATATATGACTAAATAAATGACTACCATGACTAAATAAATGACCAGTTAACAACAACAATCAAATTAATGACTAAATATATGACTAAATTAATCACTAAATATATGACTAAACAAATCACTACCATGACTAAATAAATGACTAAATTAATGACTAAATCAATGACCAAATCAATGACTAAATAAATGACTAAATAAATGACCAAATCAATGACCAAATCAATGACTAAATCAATGACTAGATATATGACTAAAATAGTTTAGTCATAAATTTGGTCGCATTATAAATGATCGGCAATAAACTACTAATGGTCACGTGACCAAAATTAGTCATATATATGCAATTTTTAGTAGTTTATTTAGTCATATATTATTGTTTTTGTACTAGTGTCCTATCATTATCCTTTATCCATCATTTTTCATTGGTCGTTGGTCGAACCACGTTGCCCCTGCGCTTTCACGTAGGCAAGGTCGATCACTTGATCCGCCCCCAGGGCTCTTCTATCGTCTAGCATCAGTCTTTCTACTCTATCCATCCACTCCTTTATCATCTATCATCAGTCTTTTCTTTTGTCTCTCCAGTCCTTGTCATCCACCATCAATCTTCAGCATCCTCTTTCTACTTTTATCCATGGTTAGTCATTAGCCTTTTATTGAACTACGAGGGCTCTACACTTTTACGTAGGCAAGGCTAATCTTTGATCGGCCCTCGAGCCCCTACGTCTTTAGGGTGTGTCAGTCTCATGTCTTGTCTCCCTTGTGTCGTGTCGTCAAGCTATGCCCTTATCTAGCTGGTTCTTAACAAACAAGATCCACTTGTATCAACAAATCCAATCAGTTTTGGAATGTCCTACGTCATATCGATCTTTTAGTATCCATCATCGGTCTCAATAGGATGCATCCTTCATAACAGACCTCATCCATCCCATCTATCCCCTTGATCCTATGGCAAAGGACATTTGAAATTGATTGCGATTTTTTTTATGCACTTTTGGCTTTTGTTTATCATTTGAGCTCCCATCACTTGTCAAGGCTGCCATGATCCATCATATTATGGCATGTTTTGATTGGTCCACGTAGGGGCATATCTTGATCTTTTGTTTGATTGTGTCTTCTGGGTTGTCCCATGTAGTACCCACCAAGATCCCCGAGGTCTTGCGTTATGCTGGGACATCCTTTTGTGCTTGTGGTTATCTCAATACCTGGCCCGACCAAGGTCTTTGTGACTTTGGGGTGTTGGGATATCCTTCTTGTCTGTTGTGTTTATTTCATGCATTAGACACTATTACGCCTTGGTTCCATATACCCTGGCACTTGGTGTCTTATGCTATAGCAAAAATTAGTACTCTGAAGATGGCAAAGTGCATTAGGATTGCATTTCATTCTCCATTCTATCATCTTTCATGTATCCCCCATCCTCCCATCTATCAAAATCCCCCCATCCATTCCTCCTTCACCCTCATCTCACATCTCTATCCAATCCCCATCCATTCCATTTAGCCCAAATCACCTAATCATATCCTTGGTCTTGTTCCCAGTCTTGTTACAAGCCTTGATCCAATCATCCTCATCATTCTCATCATCATCATCATCCCATTTTATTCTTCCATATCCCTTTAGTGTTGTTTGGGATGTATCCTTCCCTCGTCAACAACACTTTCATCATCCTCATCCAGAGGTACTCTTCCCTATCCTTTAGTGGTGTTTTGGGATGTATCCTTCCCTCATCAATACCACTCATTGGGATGTATCCTTTTGTATCCTCATTGACAACACTCCATCCATCCTCAACCCCTTTTGGCTTGTACCTTGACAGGGGCAACACCATCTTCATCTTTGTATCCATTTGTGCTTCCCAAGCTCCTGTCGCCTTTTCATCCTTTCATATCCATCCCTTTGCATCCTCTTCCTCATCTCCCATTTCACCATCTCATCCATTTCGAGAGCACATCCGTGTTCTCTTAAACTCACATGTCCTCTCGAGGGGGCATCCTTATCCCTAATCTTCATCTTCACCTCCATCATATTTCTTCCTAGTCATCTGTTTGATGACTGGGGCATCCTTCCCAATCTAACCATATCCTCCTGGGTTCTATATTTTAATATTCTTTGAAATGATGCTACTTTGTAACACCATCTCAAAGAGGGGCAAAATGTAGACATCCAAATTTGGACAATTAATTTATCCAAATTTATCACTTTTCATCTAAACATCCTCTTATATGAGTTAACTAATTAATATTACTATTATTTAATTAATATCCTTAATTCTGTCAAATCCCTAAGGTATTTAATTAATAATTAAATACTTTATTCTCTTTAATCCTCCTTTCATCAAATAAATTAAATAAATAATAGATTTATTTAATTCCTCACATGTCATTTTCATCTAATCCTAATCCATCTCCTAATATCTTCATTAGGGATGTGCACATGCCTAATCCTTGATTAGGATGTGTCACATCCTCCAACTTTTGCAAGTTGGCTTCTAATCCTCATTAACCCCTAATTATCTTCTAATTACTGATTAATTAATCTTAATCAATACATTGGTCAACTCTCTCCATCCCCTAAGGAATTTTTAATTCCTTTTTATTCCTCCAAGAATCCCATTTTCCCATGCATCTTCTAGAACCTCTGACTTGTCACATCAAGTCACATGTGACAAATTCCCACCTTTTGGGAACCTTGTCTTATCCACTAGATTCTTCCAATCATTGTAAATTTTTAATTCACTTTTATTCTCCCAAAGCTTTCCCCCTCCCCATGTGATCATTGAAAGGTCACATCAAAGTACTTGGAAGGTACTTGTCCTTCCTCCACATCATGTACCTCTCTTCCACATCACCTACACATCATCTCACCCTTAGCCATGTCACATTCCACATGTCAATATGTGAGGGCTTGTGAGTCCTCAACTCACCTTAGTCCTTCATCTTGACCTTGTTGGATAAATATCAACCATTGAATTCTCTAGAGAATACAAATTCTCCTATAAATACCCCCTCCTCAAGGGCATTGAAAACACTTAGCCATTTTATAACTACATGCTACCATTTTGTGCACTCATCTAGTCTTCAATTACATTCACTTGCATTTACATCCAAGCACATAGTAAAATCCTCCATTTAGCCACATCAAGAGCCATCAAGGAGCATACATATCAATCCAAATCAAGGGCCAACCAAGGAGTTTCAACTACAAGGGAAGGTATATCATTTGTCTTCATTTAACACTTTCCTCTTTGTATTTTACAAATTCCTTAGGCTAATCATGAGGTGTTTCATTATGTTTTTCATTTCACTTTAATTGCTTAGAATAGGTCAAACATTTTGGTATCACAGTTAGTTTCAATCTTCTTTAAATTTGCAAAGAACAAGTTAGTAAATAATCATGTTAGTCATTCATTCAATGCATTCCCTAGTTATGAAAGTCTCTTAGTGCAAGAGAGAAAAAATGACAATGTTAACCTTAAACTTACACCCCCTACTATGTCTCTTGTTTGTGAGGATGCTATGTTAGAAGAGAATACAAACATAGATAACCATGGTGATCATAATTGTACTTCTCCCAATACCTCTCCTTTTAGTGATGAAGGTATCTTGGTGAAAGAAGATACAATCATTGAGAATCATGAGGATCTTGTTTGTCCTTCTCCTCATCCCCTTTGGGAAGATATTTTAGCACAAGAGAATGAAATCATAGACACATTCCTAAACATCACCTTACCCAATTTCCATTCTTCTTTGGGATATGAGAATGATTTCAAGTAAGATAAGATTATAAATTATGAGGATATGTTTCTCTACAACTACCCTATTTATGGTCCTTCCACCACCTATCCTATTTTTGAAAACATTAGGGAACAAAGGAATGAAGTCTTAAATGATCATGATAATTATACTTGTTCTTCTCCTAGTATCTCCCCTAGTTGTAAGGAAGATTTTTTGATGATAGAAAACACAACCAATGAGAGTCATGGAAATCCTACTTGTCCCCTTTCACCTAAGGCAACCCTTACTGAGCAAGATAATTCAACCATTGATCATTCCCCTACTTGCAATGAAGTCATTTTAGAAGAACCAATCCATGAATGTAAAAAAAAATTGATTCATAGTTCTCCTAAAAACTCTCCTCCTAGGGAGAATATCATGGTGTTAAAAAATGACAACAATAGTCACGTGTCTTCCTTAGCTCATGATAAAAAGGTGATTCTAGATTTCCTTTTATTAGAGATACATCAAAGCAAAACCGCTGAGGTTATGAATGCATAAGTGTCCATTAGATCCACCTCTATCAATGGTCCTCATACATACCCCATGGGACATCCTAAGAACCCTCTAATTATATACCCACCTTCACAGAAACCTCACACTCACAACAAACCTGAACTTATCCTTTATCGACCTCAACACAATGTGTCAGAACATCCGAGTCATAATACCGTTGCTCATACATTTAACACTAGAAACAATCCACAACCAAAAAAATCAAACCCAACCTCCTTACCTTTGCCAAATTCTATACTACCTCGATCAAGGGAGTATGATATTGTTGAACAACTTAAGAGCACTCCCACAAAGATATCTCTCTGGGACCTTCAAAATTCACCTACCTATCACACTATGCTTCAAAATGCCTTACAACAAGTTCCTATCCCTTCTAATGCGCAACCAACTGACATATAGCCATAATTCAAGGATTAAATTTTGGCATTATTTTCCACCAAAGTGAACTTCCCCCTTTGGAAGTGCATAAAAAAATGATGCATTCATGATCATAGCTCAATACAATACCACAAGGATAAAGAGAACTTTTGTAGATACCAGATCTACTCTTAATGTGTGTAGTGTGAGACTTTTGGATAGGCTTGGCATTGATCAATCAAACATTCAACCTGATTCTTTCTATCTTAAGGGATTTGACAATGCCAAAAAGAGACCGCTTAGGGTGATCATTATACCTCTTCAAGTCAGAGTGGCTACATTGAATACACCAATCCATGTTATGCCTCATGAACTTTCATTTAATCTTATCTTAGGTAGACCATGGATTCATGTAATGAATGGTGTTCCTTCCACCCTTCATCAAAAAATGAAATACATTTACAACAACAAAGTATACACCCTTGACATTGATCTTGAGCCTTATAGTGTCTTACAACTTGAGAAACACAAAGAAAATCCCTTAAACACATCAACATCAACTATACATGTGAAACCCATACAAAAACAAAACAAAGAAAAACAAATGAGGCTATTAAATGATGATTGGGGTTCTTTAGACTTCACACCACCACTCATGCATGATCCTCCAAAAGCATCCACCTCAACCACTTCAGAAAAAGAAGAAAATTATATAGCCTTTGATGAACACAACAACGACCAACAACCAGATCCAAAGGAAATGAAAAAGCTTTATGGAAAAGGTTATGAACTCATGAAACAACTGGGATATAGTGGAAAAGGATGTGGTGCTCATGAGCAAGGTATCCACAACCCTATTGATCCTATCGCACAACAAACAACTCATGGTCTTGGTTATTGTCCTTTGATAGAAATCGCCAAGCCTTCACTCAACATTAACACTCTCACACAACATTCTCCTACAACAACCTTAATAGTCGTACATCCTCAACTCATCGACACTAATGGTATTAAAATTCATCCTTTACACAACATGCAACAAACAATGAAATCTTCACTTAATTACAATGTTATATCACAAAACACTCATGAATTAAATCCGTTAGATTTTAAACCCTCCTGCAAAGGAGAGAACAAAATATCACAATCTCAAGAATCTTGCGTAGGTATGCCAACTAATACTAAGCAAGATGTCTCTTTGTCACAAACTATAGGACTATCTTCTATCATTGATCAAGAGGGTATCTTGTCGAGACTCCTCCAAGATCACTTGATTTCTCTTCCTCCACAAATTTGAAATAAATTATATTACAAGACTTCATTTTGTGCTTATCATAGAGTTCATGGTCATTATACTAATGAATGTAAGGCTTTGAGTAGTAAAATACAACATCTTAAGTTGTTTGGTGTTCTTCCTTATGTGGGGGAACCTAATTCCTCTAATTAATACTGATTTTCACTCTAGCATACATTTCATTAATCATTCTAGCTCACCTTTGTCCCGCACTAAGTGGGGGCAAGGGGTTAGGTAGCCTTTTCCTTGTATGTCACTTGTCATTGCCTCTTTTGGCTAGCCATTAACCTTTCATGTACATATAAGAGCAAGCTTGGGATGTGGACGACATGCCTTAAGTTTGCTCACATGTGACATACTACCCTTTTTCATGATGTATCTTATTAGAAACATATGACTTGGCATAGGGTTTTTTGAGTAAGCTCTCATGTTTCCTTCTACTTTAAAGAAATTTCTCATAGTTATGGTATTAGTAACTACTTTAAGGTGAGGGAATACATTGGCACTCACATTTCATTATGTGATTCTCTTTTTCTTGTGATTTCCTCTCTTGGAAGCATTAGATACAATATTCCCCCAGGATGAGACATTGCACTTTTCCTCTCTTGGAAACAAGATGAGACCTTGCACGAACTAAGAAAAATCCCTTTGAACATTCCTTACACCATGTACAATGTTATGAGTGTCAAGCATACAAATTTTTTCTTACCTCATACAACTCGAAAACTATTTTCAATGTGGCACATTATTAAAGTTATTAGGAGGTATAACTTTGGTATGGTTGAGTGGGATGCCCATTTCCAGGCACAACTTTTCCCCATAGAAACCCTATGGATTTATCACCTCGTAGACAACTAGAAGTTCTGTGGCCCTAGAGTGAGTATACTTTGGACTTCTCACCTGACAAAAAACCAAGAGTTCTATCGCTTTAGAGTGAGTATGCATTTTTAGACAAACAACCTAGATCTGATCCACATCATGTTGGATAAATGGTAAAAGCTTGATCCACCTCATTTTCATTTCTCTTCCTTCTGATTCTTTCCATTGTATGATTGTATATCTTGTTCTGCTAGAAAATCATTCACCTTATGCATGCCCTTTTGTGCTTATTTTGGTTTGAATTAGGATCTTGGATCATAGGGGCTTGTGCAACCTCCTTTGATCTTTGTCATCCTTTTTTACCCACATTGGTATGATTCAACCCTTTCTTGAATGTCTACTGTAGTGTTATTTTGAAGCAAGTTCATCCTCTCACTAAAGTGGGGGCTAACTGTGGACACAAAAAAGTATCCCTTTTTGTTGGCTTGATGTTGGAATAATCGATGATAAATTGAACTTAATGAGGCCTTGATTTTGTGTTGAGAGGTGTTTTTCACATTCACACTAGGTCTTCTACCCTTGCAAATTGAATAAAATGCATTTATCAATGTCTTGTAAAGGTGTTGTAAAGTGTTGTACAAGACTTTCACACCTATCTAGACTTAATGCACCCAATTTAACCTAATAAAATGATATAAAATATATTTAAATGCATTTTCACATTCATCTATAAGACATGTAAATTAAACTTGACTTTAATCTAGTGTTGCAATGTGTTTTACACACTCACATTAGATGTTGTGCCTTTCTATGCTATGAGGACCTCATTTTAATGATACAAAATGTATTTAATCACACTTTCACATTGAAATTTGTGTCCTTGGCATTATCTACAATTTACATCATAATTAATAGGCCCCTATGACCCCATATTGTGCATCCCGAGGCATAATTTGATCAAATAACTGACAAAGTCATCATATAAACTCACTTTTCTTATTTTTTGGCATTCCAGCTAATAGAATGGCCCCTATGGGACCGATTACCCATTAGGGAAAAATTGGTACCTTCCAAGTAGGACCCATTCACCCTTGATGGTGAATGAGTCCCATTTGAGTCAATTTATGGGTTTGAGTGGAAAGAATTAGGTTTTAAGTTTAATTTTTCTCCATGTTAGTCATAGGAATGAAATTAATGGGAAAATTAGGTGGATTGCCTATACATACAAGCTTCTAAACCATAAATCATAAGAAATTTAACTCATTCATCATTTTTCTTCCACTTCAAGTCAAGCAAACTAGGGTTTTAACATTCCAAGTCATTTAAGATAATTTTTTAGACATTCAAAGGAAGATTCTTCATCTATTGTTGCAGAAATCCAAGATCAATCATCATGGCAAGGTATTAACTGCATTTTTTCATGCTTCATTATATTCTTTGTTCATTTTGGTTTAATTACCTAAAAAGGGGTTTGACCAAGGTAAACCCCCATGCCCTAACATCTAACATTTCTCCTTCTTTTCTTGTGTGTTTGAAAATTTAGTCATCTTGAAGGCTTGGAAATAACTAAAGATCAAGTTTCAAGATTTTTGAAGAACACTCCTTGCTTGCAAAGCCAAAATATCAACAAAAAGTCACTTTATATGCCGAAAATTAGACTTTCAGAGGCGAACACTTATAAGGAATTGGAGTGCAAACCAAGGGATTTTGTTTCCACTTTTGGATTTTTAGAAATTTAAAAGTGGATTGATTCGCCATTGGTGGAAAATTTGTCCCAATACTAGGCCTAAAAAAGGTTTTCTGTAGTTTTGGACACCCATTTGTTTGAAACGAGCTCCAGAACAATTTCATAGATATGGGACTAATTCACCCAGAATGGCGAATGAGTCCTTGTAGGAAATTTTTTTAGCATCAACAACATTTCAAAATTCATTTCTAGTCTCCAACAAGTTCTCAGGTGCACACATTCAATTTCATTCATTTTTGTTACAGTTTACTTTCATTTGTAGGTCATTTTACATTTCATAGTGTGTTTTCAAACATCTTACATTTCTTTAGTTTTCATTTAATAATCAATATCTTTCTTTAGTTTTCTGCATTTAGATCATCTTATTTAGACATATTTCATCCATCCTTACATTAATATTTGAATTTTTACATTAAATTTTGGCCCATTCTTTCCCCTTTTAGGTGAAAACCCTTAGAAGGGTTAGAAAGACATTTAGGTGCCAATATCTTTGTTTGCACCGAGTTTCAAAAAAAAATACAAAGATTTAATCTATGTGATCATATTGATGAATCAAGGGTGTCTTGAATAAGGTGTATTATGAATTTCCTATAATATGAACTTTCTAATATCTCCAAAATCTAGGATATACATCCTCCTTTGATATCTTAAGATACCATCTGATTCAATTTTATACCCATCAAATTGATGATCTGATGGATTCTCATCTAGATCATCTCACTTGAATCTTTCATAATGCTTGTCCCCTTGCAAGTGTTGCATCACTTGCTGCCTTATATTGGATCTTGTCATGGTTATAGAGCTGCCAAATGTCTTCTTCTATTAAGAGAATTTGCTACTCTATTCTCTTTTCCTTTAATGTAATTAATTCTAAAGTCATACTCACTAAGGAATTCCAACCACCTTCTTTGATGTACATTAAGATTTGGTTGGGTGAAGATGTATCTAGTCCCAAATGATCTGTTTTAAGCTCAAATGGTTTCCCCAAGGTAATGCCTCCACATTTTCAAGACATGTACTATTGCAACCAATTCCAAATCATGTGGTGTATAATTCATCTCAAGCTGCTTTATCACCACTTTCCCATCTTGCATTAAAACTACTCCTACACCATCTTCAAAAGAATCTGTGATCATTGTGAATTGATCATTGGGATTAGGTATAGTCAACACTAGTGCTGTAATGAGTTTATCCTTTAGGAGATGAAAAGATTGCTCACACTTTTATGTCCATTCAAAATTTTTCCCTTTCCTCTGAAGTGATGTGATTTGGGATACGATTTGAGAGAATCCTTGTACATACTTCCTATAGTATCCCACAAGACCCATGAAGCTGTGAACTTCTGTCACACTTTGAGGTGTTGGTCATTCCATAATTGACTTTATCTTTTTGGGATCTATCAAGACTCCCTCTGATAATATGATATGACCTAGATAGTGCACCCTATCTTGATAAAACAAGCACTTGGATAGATTTCAAAAAAGCTTCTTCTCTCTCAGAAACTGTAAGACTATCCTCAAATGCATATCATGCTCCTCAATAGACTTAGAATAAATAAAAATGTCATCAATGAAGATCACAACAAAATCATCTAGAAAATCCCTAAATACACTATTCATGAGATTCATAAAAGCAACTAGTATTGGTCATACCAAATGATACTATTGTGAACTTGTAGTTTCCATACCAAGTTTGAAAAGAAGTCTTAGGGATTTCCTCTTTTCTTATTCTTAACTGGTGATAACTGGACCTGAGATCTATTTTAGAGAACACTATTGCTCCCTTCATTTGATCAAATAGTTCATCAATTCTCAAGAGAGTATATCAGTTCTTGATGGTGGGATTGTTCAACATCTGATAGTCAATTTACAAACACAAGATCCCATCCTTCTTCTTTACAAAGACAACTGGTGCACCCTAAGGAGACACACTAGGCCAAATGAGCCCCTTGCTCAATAGTTCCTACAACTAGGCCTTCAACTCAAATAAATCAGTGGTAGTGATCTTTTATGGGGCCTTGGACTAAGGTTCAACTCCTATTACTAGAATGATAGAGAAATAAAATTCTCACTTGAGAGGTAGCTCTATGAGTTCTTCAGGAAACACATCTTGAAACTCCTTAAGAATAGGGTAATCATCTAATTAAGGTTTGATACTATTAGGTTCACTAACATATACAACATAGATGATACACCCCTTTCTTTGATCCCTCTTGAGTTACATGTCTGAGATTTTCCTAAGTTTTAGTGGTCTTTGAAAATCGTGAATCTCAACTAGGTTCCCATAGTCATCCAAAAAAAAAAAAAATTGTCCTCACAATTCACAATGGACTTGTGTTTGGTTAGCCAATTAATTCCTAAGATGACATCATAAAAACCTAGGGGTGCCACTTAAAATTTGACTCGGGTTTGGAAAATAGGAAGTTCTAACTCATTGCAAAAGAGACAATAATCCACCCTTTGCTCTACTTGATTCCCATACCGAACCATCCAAGAATTGGCCATATGTTCTGGTCCAATGGGTAATTTAGAAATTATTCTTGGATCAAGAAAAAATTTAGTGGCTCTAGTATCAATCAAAATGGAAATAGGTTTTCCATAGAACCTACCCAATAACTAGATAGGTGAGGCTTAAAGCTAAGCTTATCTATTGTCCATTTTCGCATGGATTTGATGTTGTGAATCTTGCTGCTATTTCCCTTCCTTTCGTGCCCTTAGATACTGTGGGAAAATCAATGCATAATGATCACCTCCACAAGTGTAGCACCCATCACTTGGCCCTTTTTGACCTCTTGACCTATCTTCTTTGGAGCTCTTTTGTTTATTATCAAAATTTCCTTTGTTGCTGTTAGCATTTTCTTCTTTTTGCAACTACTTCCCTCTCCTTTCTCTTTAGAATTGCTTCCCCTTTTTAGGTTCCTAATTTGGTAGGGTTTGTCTCCTTTATGAAATTTCTTATTTTCAAATAGAGACTTGGGATTTGAGCTCTTACAAAAATTAGATAGCTGTTGCAACTTCTGCTCTTGTTTGATGGCCTTCTCAAAGACCTCCTCCATAGTAAGGGGATTGTGTATATCCACATCTACTCCAATCTAGGGCCTTAACCCTAATATGGACTTTTAAATTTGAAAGTGTTCATCAATCTAGTAATGAGGCACATATTAAAGTAGATGTGTGAAATTTTCCCAATATTGAGTCACATACATGCTCCCTTGAGCTAGGTTTTGGAACTCTGTCATCTTCCTATCGAAAAAGTGCTCAGGAAGTCACCTTTTCTAAAAATGATAAAAGAATCATTCTCATGTGGTATCTCTAGGTAGAAGTTTCCATTATACCATTTCATTGTCCCACCAAGTGGCTACCTCTCTAGAGAGTTGGTAAGCTGCCCATACCACTTTGGTTTCATCTGATAAATTTTGGAGTCCAAAATACTTCTCCATTTTAATTATCCATACTTCTTCTCTATTTCCAATGGTTTTGTCATCAAATTTTGATAGAGCTACCCCTTTTAGATCCTTTTCAAGATTTTCTTTGGTTAGTGCTCAGTTATTGCCACCTTGATCCCCATTTCCTTATAGTTGTTCCTCATTCCTCCGATTTTGACCATCTCTCACACCTCATACTTCTTGTTCCAAGTGGCCCATCTTGTTCTCTTGGTGATTTAGGAGGTCAAGGATTTGGTCCAACCTCTCATGTTGACCATCATTTTTCCCACCACTTGAACATCCATTCCTAGTGTTCACCATGATGTTTCACAATCGACCTACATCACAACCCGCATTTAGTGTAACTAACACAAGTTTTCTATGTTTAATCATTTCAAACAAATAATACTAAGCATTATGAAATGTGATATTTAAAAGATATTTTTTCCATAGAAAAATGGCCCCTTGTCATTTTCATGGCCTTTTAGGTCTTGTTTCATGGTGTTGGAACTATGTTGCTTTGATTTTATGTTGCAACATGGCTTGAACATGCTTATTTAGGTACTAAAACTCAAAGAATGACATCTTGTGAAGGTGTTGTGAAGTGTTGTAAGATATTTCTACATTCTTCTAGACCGTATTTAAGGAAATTCACCTAAAAATCACCTTTTTACTCATCAAGTCCTATTTTGAAGTTTTGTAAAGTCTTGTAACAATCTTTCATGTTCTTCTAGGAATATTTTCACTATTTACACCATTCTCATGCTTTATTTGGTCTCTTTATGCCCTCATAAGTTGTAATTAAGTGTATTTTTGAATGTTATCCTGAAAAATAACATTAAATGCAACATTTTTCCTGACACATGTTTTTAGGTCCTAGGTGGGACCCATTCACCATGGGTGGTGAATGAGTTCCCCTTGACCCCAAATTCAAAATATTTCAAATTTCCTTTCAGGATTTTATTCAAAAACACTTGATCTCGGCCTATGATGAGGAATGAATAGATACTAAGGCATAGGAATTGTATAAATAAGTGTTTTTCATCTCATTTTACATCCTCCAACATTCACATATCATATTCAAGCAGTCTCAAGCATTCAAGCATCTTACATCAACAATTCAAGCACTATTCAAGCACTTTGAAGCAGCTATTGACATTACTTTAGACTTGAATTTTCAAGGGTTAGGTAAGTTGATAGCACTTTCATGTTATTATTTTATATTTCTCTTTCATTTAATTATCTTTTCAAGGGTTTAAATACCAAAAGTGGGGTTTAACCAAGGCAAACCCCTATTCACTAACCCTCAATCATTTTTCCCCTATCACATGTTTGTTTGTAGCTCTTTGTATGAATATTTGATAGGTTATTAGGTGTTGAAGATTGATTTCAAATTCAACTAGGTGCTTCAAGTCAACTTGAGTCAAATTCAACCTTGGAGAGAGTTATTTGTCCATTTTTTGTAGAACTGACTTCAACAACCCAACAAGCAGACTTTTGCAATTCTAGTGTTGCAGAGTTGTCTCCTAATTATGTAGAAATGTGGGAGAGGAATAATTCACCACCTATGGTGAATAAGTCCCACCTTAGGACTAAAAATCTTAATTTTTCCCAATTCTGAATCCTGACAGACAAAAACTAGCTCCCAACACTTTTTCACTAAGAGGAGGACTGATTCACCACCTTGGGCGAATGAGTCCCACTGTTAAAATTCAGTAATTTCCATCAAAATTCAAAACACTCTAGAATCATCCCAATTCATCTAGGTGCACTCAAATTCATCCCTATACTTTTTGTTTTTCATTATTTCTTCATTTACATAATTATTTTCATATCACAATGTGTTTTCAAACATAGTTGTAATTGTACCTTTGCATTCATTTTCAGTCATTCAGATTAGTCAATTGCACTTATTTAAGTTCATTTACATTAAATAACATTGCATACATCCTAATTTGAGTGAATCATTAGCATTTTTGGCCCTATCTCTCTCCTTTTAGGTGAAAAACCCTAGAAGTGCAAGAGTAGTCCATAGGGTCCCAAAAATCTATTTTTCATTTTGGTGAACCTGAATTTTGAACACTTTGAATTTCTGGTTGCATTCACATATTGCATCTTAGTTTCCATTTGCATTAGCATTCAATTAGGACATTGATTTGTTCTTGCATTCTAGGACTTTTCATTTTGCATTAGTGAAAATTTCATTTAGCTTTCATTTTTGCATTACATGTCATTGAAAAATGTCAAAATATGCATTTTGCATCTATCATTGCATTCTGTAAAGCATTTAAATCATCTTTAAATTTTTGAAAATCACTAAAAAACTTCATACTGGGACTCATTCACCACCCAAAGCGAATTAGTCCCTTTGCACCTTTTTAGACAACATTTCTAGCATTTTTCTAGCATTTGTTTGCATTTCTATTTCCTGTAGTTGGATCTCTGTTATAGTTAGTAGAATCTCTATTATTTGCATTTTAGAGCTCTTAGATTAGCTTTCATTTTCATTCACCCCTCCTTTGTAGTACTTGCATGAGTGTTTGGTGCCATGTTGATAACACTTTAGTGAGATGAAGTTCTAGAATCATGGCATCCCATGATAGCACTTTCGTTGTGAACCTTGGGATCTCACGAGCTCCTACTCTTAGTATGGACAATGGTTCATTAGGCCTTGAAATTACCAATTCCATGCCTTCGCCTTTCCATCCAATGAATGTTGACAACCAAAATAATTCCCCCCCTCAAGAAAAGGTCAGTAGTATTCATGAAGAATTTTCACATTTAAAACAAGACTTGTCACTTGAAAACATTTCCACAATTTCCATACCCACCATTGAGAATATTCATCATTTGATTGAAAGTAATGATGGCTTGCAAGTGATGAAGAAAATTGCTAAGATTTACAATAAACATGCCTCTTCAAATACCTAATCAACAAAAATTCCTATAAACCAAGGAGCACCTCAAGTTCCTCCCCCTTCAACCATAGCATCCATACCAACTTATACCAATCTATAAGTCCATACAACTATGCCTCAGGATACTTCTTTCCCAATTTCCACTAGCATTCCTACTTATTTTGAGGCATCACAAGTTCCTTCCACCACTTTCACACCCCTTAGCATTCCTTTCAATTCCCCTAGGTAACATCACTTACACTCCATCACCATTTTCCCTTCCACCTCAACCCACATACCCTGATCCCCTTCTTACACAACTCCTTACCACTATTTCATCTATGCAACACCAAATTTCCACCATTAGTCAAGGTCAACCAGCTCCAACCATATACCATGTCCACAATAGCCCATTATCCTTAGAAATCTTACATACCCCGATGCCACAAGGGATAGAAATGCCTCAGTTTGAGAAATACAGAGGAAAAGGAGATCCTATCAACCATGTTAATGCTTATATAGCTTTGTGTAGTGAATTTTTCCTTGATGATAAACTTTTAGCAAAACGTTTTCCAAGGACCTTGAAATATATTGCATTAAAATGGTTTTCCAACTTTCCCAATCATTCCATCCATTCATTCAATGAATTGGTAGATGCTTTCATTAGTAACTTCCAAGTTCACATGACACCTAAAAAGACAATGGCAAACATTATGAGATGTAGACAAAATACAGATGAAAAAGTGATGGATTTCATCTCATGTTACCGATCCTTATATGCTCAAATTGATGTCAAGATTCTAGATGCACATCTGCAAAAGATGTTTATTAAAAACTTGCACAACAACCTTTAGGAGAAACTAAAAATGATGAGATTCCCTTCATTCATGCATTTATGTATAACCTTATGTGACTACCAAAATTTGGTTTCAAGTTGTGATTCAAAATCCACTTCTAGCCGAGTTGACAAACTCGAACATACCAATCAAAACCAAAATAACCAAAAAAACTTCCACAAGCCTAATAGAGGATTTTTATAGTTTAATCCACTTCCTCAACTACAATTTCCACCAACCCAACAAGTTCAAAATTCAGTGGACACTGTTAAGAAAGCTATGCCTTATCATTATGGGGATCCGAACGGACATTTCACTCCTTTACCTGATACTCTCCACAATACAATGAACCGGTTAATTCAAAAACACATGCTCACTTTGCCACCTGTTAGACCACTTGATCCAAACCAACCGTTACCACCCAATTTCAAGCCTAATGCTTATTGTCACTTTCATCGCCAAAATGGACATGACATTGAACATTGTAAGTGTCTAAAACATTTAGTTCAAGACCTCATTGAGTTAGGCCATTTTTCCATTGAGGGTGTTAATGATAAAGGAAATAAGTCTGTTGCACCCCCTAACCAGAATTTACAAATTTTCACCAATCCTATGCCTAGACATACTACCTCATTTGTCAAGGCTAGTGAACCTTCAAACCCTAATGTAATGACTATTGATACAAATTGTGAACAACATGATACAACTCCTATTGTTACCCAAGTTAGTCGTATGGATAACTTTGTGGCTATGATAGACATTATCCCTCATAAGGGCCAAACCACTAAATCACTTGATATTAATTTTTCTGCTAAATACATACTACAAAATCTTCCTGATGGTCCTCTCTACATAGCTAAAAGAATCGATAATAACCCCACTAATGGGATGTCAATAGATCTCGCTTGTCATGAGAATGTGATAACATAGGAGTTTCTAGTATTACATGAGCTATATCAAGATGAATATAATAAAAAAACTACATGGATTAAAACACATACTGGTTGTGCATGCCCCACACTTTGATCAATTGTCCTACCCTTACATTTTCAATTATTCCACAATCTAACCAATTTTGTTTGTAGCTAGGCCTCCCTTGGCTTCGCTCAATGAAAGTGGTCCCATTAGTTGTTCATAAGTGTTTGAAGTTTCCACATGACAATGAGATAGTAACCATACACCATAGTGGATTTAATCCTTTATCTTGCAAAGGTAACTTCTCATTAGAAGCCTTTTGGATTGAACCCATGGAACCTATCACCCCTTGCAAGGATTTCTTTCTCATAGCTTATGAAAAGTTTAAGGCCAAAAAGATAGCTGAATTATCTCTTCGAAACTCGTCACCATCCATGTTTGCACCTTCTATCATAGACAAAACCATGCTTCAACCTGATTTTGAAATTGAGAAAACCATCAACCCTCCTGAACAACCACCCCTCGACATTTCCCTACCATTGTTTAAATGACCAAGGGAGCATGAAACACACCTTGCCCAACCTCCTTGCCTTAAACAAGTGTATAAAGCTAAAGAGAAATTGGTTGATCCATCCTCTTTGGTTTCTTATATTCTCCCCCCTTTGGAAGTAGAAGAACCTATGATGACTCAATCTGCTTTTACACCTCAACAACTCCATAACAGAATCAAACAAAACTGTGGTGCTAGGGAACATTGGCATCATCATCGTCTCCTTGCTCATTAATATCGCATAGAAGAAGATAAAAAAAATCAACCTTTACCTTTGATAGAAGTCATAGATGACCACCCTCCTTCTCCTCACCCACCACAACATAGTCCAGTGCAACAATCCCAACAAATTGAACCAATCCAACAACTTCAACTTTTGATACATCCATCTTTAGAAATCACCCTTCATCCTCCTATTTTCATTATTCTTGATGATGATGATGATGATGATGATGATGATGATGTTGGTGATGACGACGTAAAAATTTCCAAAATAGATGATGAAGTGCATAATGATTTAAATTCTTTATTTTCTTTGACAATGAGCTTAAACGATGCATCCTCTCCACCAAGTGAAGATCCTAGTACGACTCTTGGTTTGGCGCTTGCAATCATTCCTTTGGATAGTAAACCACCTTCACATTACACTGAACATGATTGGAAGGTAGATTCTCTATTAGATGGTTGACTTTCATTTTCCTAACTATCCTTTTTACTTTTCTCTTTTTATTTTCCTTTTCATGTGTGAATTTTTTCCCCCGTATCGTGTGTTTGATGTTCTCTCTCTTTGTACACTTCTTCTATTCATACCTCTATTCTTCTATTCATCGTGCCTTGTATTTTTCTCTTTTTTGTTTTGTGTTCTCCTTTTTGGGATGACACAAAGTATAGAGATGCCCTATGTCTCTTCCATGTTGACCCAAAAGATCCTTGCCTTTTTCTCTTTTTGTTTTTTGTTCTCCTTTGGGGGATGATGCAAAGCATAGAGATGCCTTATGTCTCTTCCATGTTGTCCCACAAGGTCTTTTGTCTTCTTCTCTTTTTTTTTTTGTTTTCCTTTTTGGGATGATGCAAGGAATTGAGACCGAAATGTCTCCTTCATGTTGAGCCAAACACTTTTTCATTTTCTTTCTCCTTTTCATTTTCATTTCGCTTGTTTTTTCCTTTTGGGGACGATGCAAGGCATTGAGACTGCAATGTATCTTCCATGTTGACTCAAAAAAAACTTTCTTTTTCCTTCATTTTCACTCTCTTTATGTCATTCTTGTAGTTCTATGTGCTTTGGGGAATGATGACAGTTTTGAGCTCTTTCATAAAAACATTGCAGAACCGAACATACTGACCCCAAATCCATAGATCCCTTGTGTTTGGTGTGCTTTCTTTTCTAGGGGGCAACCTCCTTTTTTTATTTTTCATATTTCTTGACATGATGCAGCCTAACTTTGAAACATATGACTTGGCATAGGGCTTTCCAAGTTGGCTCTCATGTCTTTTTTTCTTTTTTATTTCCCATTTCTTCTCTACTTTAAAGTAATTTCTCATAGAATGATGTGTAGCAATTCCTTTAAAGTGGGGGGCATACATTGCCATAATTCATTTTAATTCTTGGTTCTTGTTGTGAAATGTACCTCAAGCTTACTTACATGAAACTCCTAAAAGGGAAAAATCAGTAAGAACCTATGGAATTCTTACTGACTAGCAGCTGTGTTCTAAAATTTTGAAGTGCTCAGATTACTGAGACTTTTTTTCTATCTTTCCGATAGAAGTCATCAACAAGACATGTCAATCACTATGACAGTTTTAACTCTTTCCACCCAGGCAGATCTCTTGCCAACAGGTTGGTTCCTATTGGATATTGGGGAGACTCTTGGTGACGAGTGGCATTGGGGAGAGGCATGAGCCATCAAAGTGATTCATTCTGACAGAATATGTCTCGCTGACAGTTTTACACGCAGTGTCATTGGGGTGACATGAAGAATCGATAAGAGTCTAATCGACAGATATGGGGACCACTTGGAATTTTGGGAAACTTGTTGAGAATATTGTAGATTCTAGCTTGATTCTCTAGAAATGCACAAGCAGTGAACACGTGTCATTGGTGAAGGATGTCATCCAAGTAATATGAACTGTCGGGTATGACTTTGATGTGATCTCCTACCAATGACTATTGGTCTCGCCGATAGTCAGGTGATTTCGATGAGAACTCTTACCGATGGTTATCCTCTTACTAATGGGTATGCACATTGTTATGACATAAGGTTCTATAAGACTCTTTATGATAGTGAAACTCTTGCCGATAGATCTGCACAAGCTGGATTTGTTTTTGGTATGATGTCTTAGCGATAGAGTGAGTATGGGTGATGGTTCTAAACTCGATATGACTCTTGCCGATGGTAGCGACTCTTGCCGATAATGACAGTTGGGAATTGTGGCATCAAGGAGACATGTCCTAGTGTCTCACTGACATGCAATTCTATTTGAACTTCTTTGACCCAATGACTATCCTACGTGGTCTATTTTCGACCAATTAGAGAAGTTGAATGTGAACCATTAGCAGTTGGACTATTGCGACTATTCCTATGTGGAAGATGAATAGACTGTGAGAAAAATGACTATGTTGGGCAATGGCAGATGACGGTGAATAGTTTGATGAGTGAAAATGTTGTTCGATTAAATACAAATTGATTTGTGCAAGTTCGTTGGATGTTTCTGAGAGCATTTCTATACAAGGTTGATTAGGAAATTATGCTACTATAAAATTGACACCATAAAGTGAAGTCTGTACTTTGTATGTAATTTTTTTTACTGTAATACAAAGAGGCTTTTCTTGGTGTGGTTGGTTTTTCTCCCATAAGGGTTTTCCCATGTAAATCTGGTGTCCAATTGTGTATGTCTTTATTTCTCTTTTCTGTCGTTCTTTTCATGAGTATCTTAATTGAATTGTAATTGAAATTTTAAAAGTCCTATATGCATTCTTCCCTGAGGTTTTGATGTTAGGAGAGTTTGTTCCACACCTAAGCTTTCCTTACAAGTGGTATTAGAGCCTGGCTAGTTGTGTTATCCTTGTGGGTACATTGGGTTTTTTGTGTCAATTCTGTTCAGTGGGATTCTTTGTAGAAGTCTAGTAATTCAAATTATAGATTAGGATGGCAAGCACGTCAGGAAAGATTGAAATTGAGAAATTCAATCGCAGCAATTTTGAGTTGTGGAAACTTAAAATGGAAGATCTGTTGGTTGATCATGATCTTTAGCTTGCTGTGTCTGGAACAAAGCCTACATGCATGAAGCAAGAGGATTGGGACCTTGTAGATCAAAAATCAAAGGGGTTGATAAGGCTCTATTTAGTAGACTCTATTCTTCTGAATGTTCATGAAGAAAAGACTGCATCTTCTTTGTGGAAAAGACTGGGAGCTATTTATCAGGGTAAGTCCTTGGTGAATAAGTTGTTCTTGAGGAAGAAGTTGTACTCTTTGAAAATGCAGGAAGCAACATTTGTTGCTGATCATTTGAATGCTTTCAACATGCTGATTGCTCAGTTAGCATCTGTGGGTGTGAAGATTGATGAAGAAGATTGATGTATGCTATTGTTATGTTCTTTGCCAGATTCTTGGGATCACTTTGTGATGGCTATTGGGAGTACGACATCCACTTTTAAGATGGAAGATGTTGTTGCTTATTTGTTATCAGAAGAGATGAGAAGAAAATATTCTGAGATGGCGAAGGAGGCTCTTGCTGTTAGAGGGAGATCAAAAGAAAGAGGGAAGAAGAAGGACAAGAAGTCCAAATCAAAATTAGAAGGGAGATCAAAGTCTCCTGGCAAGAAGTCCAAGGTGAAGTGATGGAATTGTGGGCAGCCTAGTCATGTCCGTAAGTATTGTAAAGAGGAGAAAAAGAAGAATTATTCTTCTAATAATGATTCTTCTCAGAGTGATGCAGATGCTTTCATTGCAGCCTTGTCAACTCAAGCATTAGATGATGTTTGGCTGATTAATTTTGGAGCATATTTCCACATGAAATCTCATAGAGACTGGTTCACTAAGTATGAACATTGTATATATGGTAAACAACACCACATTTCTTTTTAGTCCAATCCTCACAAATATTTTGGTTTACTTGATTACATACATTATGATGTTTTTGGTCTAGTAAATGTTCATTCTTTTTCTAAATCAAGATATTATGTATCATTTATTGATGATTATTCAAGAAGGGCATTTGTTTATTTTTTGAAAAGTAAATCAAAAGTGTTGAGTCATTTTAAGGAATTTAAAAACATTGTGGAAAATTAGAGTGGAAGAAAAATAAAATTTCTGAGGACTAACAATGGTGATGAGTTTTGTTCTGATGAGTTTGAGAGGTACTGTAAAGATCATGGGATTAAAAGACATAAAACTAAACCCTACTCTTCGTAGGAAAATGGAGTTGCATAAAGGTTCAACAAGACAGTGATGGAAAGAGCACAAAGTATGCTAAGTAGTGCTCGCTTGGAGGAAAAGTTTTGGGCTAAGGTAGTTGCAATAGCATGTTAATTAATAAATCGTTCTCCTAATTATGCTCTTGTTGAGAAAAGACCTTTGGAAGCATGGTCTGGTAAGAAGCCCTTTTTGAGACACATTCGTGTCTTTGGATGTGAGGCATATGCATATGTGCCGAATGAGAAAAGGTCCAAATTGGAAAAAAAGGTTGTTAAATGTATTTTTATTGGTTATAGTGCTGGCATAAAAGGATACAAGCTTTGGAATCCTGATATGGAGAAGGTTCTATACATCAGAAGTGTTATCTTTCATGAGATGAAGCCTTCTACTTTGGATTTGTAGTCAGAGAAAAAATCATAAAATAAAAAGGATGTAGTTTAAATTCCTCCGACACTAGATAAAGAGGAATTCAAAATTCAAAATGTACCTAAAACTGAGGAGAGCTCAAGTAGTTCTGAAAGTTATGAAGAAGAAGAACAACCTCAGCCTTAGCCTGTGAGGAGGTCAACACGTGAAAGAAAGCAACCTGATAGGTATGGGTTCTCTTTGTTAGATTCTAATTGTGCCTATGCTTTAATTTCTAGCATTGATGAGCCTAGGACTGTGAAAGAGGCATTTAGAATGTTTGATTCAAACTCTTGGTTGGAAGCCATGAATGAAGAAATGTCATCATTATAAAAGAATGATACTTGGAGTTTGGTGCCCTTTCTTGAAGGCAGAAAAGCTGTGGGATGCAAATGGGTATTTAAAAGGAAAATATTTTTGGATGGAATTGTGGAAAAGTATAAGGTGAGGTTGGTTGTGAAGGGGTATTCCTAAGTAGAGGGAATTGATTATGGAGAAATTTTTTCTCTTGTAGCAAAGCTGACATCTATCAAATTTCTTTTGTCACTTGTAGTAGCGTATGACTTAGAGATTGAACAGATGGATGTGAAGACATCATTTCTTGATGGTGACCTTGAAGAAGAAATTTTCATGTCCCAACTTGAGCACTTTGTGAAAAAAGGTAAAGAAAAATTGGTTTGCAAGTTGAAAAAATCTCTGTATGGATTAAAACAATCTCCTAGAATGTGGAATGAGAAATTTGAAATATTTGTTTTGTCATTGGGATTTGTAAGATCAAAATTTGATCATTGTGTGTACTACAAAGCTGAAAATGATAGTGTTCTTATTATTGCTCTCTATGTTAATGATATGTTGTTCATAGGCAATAGTAAGTTAATGATTTATGATCTAAAATGTCAGTTGTCTACAAAGTTTGAAATAAAAGATCTTGGTGCAGCTAGGTATATTCTGGGAATGGAAATAACCAGGGACAGGAAGAGTAGAAAGCTATGGCTTAGTCATAGTAAGTATATTAATACTATTTTGGCAAGATTTTTTATGAATGATTGCAAGCAACTAGTTGTTCCAGTTGTGTAGGGAATGAAGCTATCTGTTGAAGACTTTCCAAAATCTCCTACTGAGATGGAGGACATGATCAGAGTGCCTTATGCTAGTGCAGTTGGTAGTTTAATGTATGCAATGGTTTGTACAAGGCCATAAATTGCCTAAGAAGTGGGAGTTCTTAGTTGTTTTATGGAAAATCCTAGAAGGAAACATTGGGATGTTGTGCAAAGAGTGTTTAGATATCTGAAGGGTACTTCAGAATATGCTTTGAGTTACCATGGAAATTTGGTTGAATCACAGAGGACTCTCAGCATTCGAGGCTATGTGGATTTTGATTGGGCACGAGACATTGATAGTAGAAGATCCACCAGTGGATATATTTTCATGATGAATGGTGGTGTAGTTAGTTGGATGAGTAAGTGATAGGCTATAGTCACTTTTTCTACTATAGAGGCATAATACATGGCAACAACACATGCCTTTAAAGAAGCAATCTAGTTAAAATATTTGTGTTCTAACATTGGATTTGATGCAAGGAAAATTACAATTTATTGTGACAGTCAGAGTGCTATTTTTTTGGTGAAAAATCCTACTTTCCATGCCAAGATGAAACATATTGATGTGCAGTATCATTTTGTATGAGATATGGTGGAGGATGGAAAGATCTCTTTAGAAAAAGTGGATACTCTGGAAAATGTTGCAGATGCATCGATGAAGCCAGTGAACACAGACAAGTTCAGGTGGTGTGCCAATTCCATGGGCCTTAGTGCCCATGAATTTCAATAGTTTTGTTGTGCTCTGGAGGTGTTAGTAAGATCTTCGTCAAGTGGGATATTTTTGGAAAATGTGCCTCAAGCTTACTGACATGAAACTCCTAAAAGGGAAAAATTGGTGAGACCCTCTGGAAGTCTTACTAACTAGTAGCTATGTTCTAAACTTCTGAAGTGCTCAGATTGCCGAGACTTTGTTTCTATCTTGCCAACGGGAGTCATCGGCAAGACATGTCTATTGCTATGAAAGTTCTAACTCTTTCCGCCTGGGTAGACCTCTTGCTAAGAAGTAGGTTCCTATTGGATTTTGGGGAGACTCTTGGTGACAAGTGGCATTGGGGAGAGGCATGAACCATCAAAGTGATTCATTTTGACAGAATATGTCTCATTGAAAATTTTAGACATGATGTCATTGGGGTGACATGAAGGATCGATAATAGTCTAACCAGCGGATGTGGGGACCACTTGGAATTCTTAGAAACTTTTTGAGAATATTGTAGATTCTAGTTTGATTCTCTAGAAATGCACAAGCAGTGAACACATGTCATTGGTGAAGGATGCCGTCAGAGTAATATGAATTGTTGGGTATGCCTCAGGTTCTTTCAGTGATAACTCTTCCCAATGGATATCCTCTTGCCAACGGGTATGAACATCGGTATGAAATAAGGTTCTATAAGACTCTTTGCAATAGTGAAACTCTTTTCGATAGATCTGCACAAGTTGGATTTGTGTTTGGTATAATGTCTTAGTGATAGAGTGAGTTTGGGCAATGGTTCTGAACTCGATATGACTCTTGCCGATGGTAGTGACTCTTGCCAATAATGATAGTCGAGAATTGTGGCATTAGGGAGACACGGCCTAGTGTCTCACCCACATGCAATTCCATTTGAACTTCTTTGACCGAATGACTATTCTATGTGGTCTATTTTTGACCAATCACAGAAGAAAAATGTGAACCATTAGCAGTTGGACTGTTGCAACCGTTCCTGTGTGCAAGATGAATAGAATATGAGGAAAACAACTATGTTGGGAAATGGGAGATGATGGTGAACAATTTGATGAGTGACAGTGTTGTTTGATTGAATATAGATTGATCTGTGTAAGTTTGTTGGATGTTTTTGAGAGCATTTTTGTACAAGGTTGATGAGGAAATTATGCTGCTATAAAATTGACATCAGAAAGTGAAGTTTCTACTCTGTATGTAATTTTTTTTACTGTAATACAAAGAGGATTTTCTTGGTGTAGTGGGTTTTTCTCCCGTAAGGGTTTTCCCACATAAATATGGCATCTAATTGTGTATGTCTTTATTTCTCTTTTCTGTCATTCTTTTCATGAGTATCTTAATTGAACTATAATTGAAATTTTAAAAGTCCTATTTGCATTCTTCCCTGAGGTTTTGACATTAGGAGAGTTTTTTCCACACCTAAGCTTTCCTTACAATTCCTATTGTAGCCTTGTCATTTGTGTAATGCATTTTTCACTTTGTGGATGACATTGGGTGTAATGTCCTTCATAATTGTGATCTTTCTAAGCATATTAAATTTCTCTTGGTGGCTTGATGTGACGTATTACATCCCCTAAGTTGTGAATATACTATTCTTTGATTGGTCCTCTCTTGGAGACATTAGAAACAATGTTCCTTAAGTGACCGACCTTACATAAACTGAACAAGACTACTTTGAACATCTTTCACATTACAATTTTACACTTTACATTTTACATTGTTTCATTTTGTATGGCCACCTTGCATAACATAACTTGCATTCCTATGGTGCCATCTTGTTTTTTCATGATTACAAAGCTTTCTTGTCTCATGAAGCTTGAATCGACACCTTTTCATTTTTCTTTGTGGCACCTTGTTAAACTTGGGAAATGAGTATAACATTGGCATGGTTGAGCAGGAAGCCCACCTAGTGGCATGACTTTTCCCCATAGTCACTTTTGTGTTTGTGAGTGCATACTAACTAGCATATGTATCTTACCTTTTTGGGCTTTCTCACCCCATGAACAACTTGAATTTTCATGGCCCCAGAGTGAGTACACATTATATTTTTCAAACAATCAACCAAGATCTCTTTTCACAACTAGTTGGATTGATGATCGAAGCTTCATCAAATTCTTTTCAACACTTGTGTTCCTTTGTTCTTATGTCTAGTTTTCCATGGGATCTTCATCCTAGGGGCTTGATCATCCCTCTTGATTAATGCCATTCCATCTTACTAATGTAAGTGCATTTGAACCCTCTCCTTAATGTTCATGGCTACTTTAGTGTGTGTTTGAAACAAGTTCATCCTCTCACTAAAGTGGGGGCTAAATGTGCTGTAGAAAAATGGCACCTTGTCATTTTCATGGTATTTTAGGTCTTTTTTCACAGTGTTGGAACTATGTTGCTTTGATTTTATGTTGTAACATGGATTGAACATGCTTATTTAGGTCATAAAACTCAAATAACGATGTGTTGTGAAGTGTTGTAAGAAATTTATGTTGGACACCAGGAACACTGAGATGGGGGGTGAATCAATGTTCCACAATATTTGAATTTCAAATCAAATATTAAACTACCAACAATAATATTTACGCTTTAATAGCATCCACAATAAATAAGCAGAAGGAAACATGCATGCACATTAACAAGGCAATGTGAACATGATAACACCAATTTTTTTTATGTGGAAACCCTATTAGGGGAAAAAACATGGTGGAGATTAATCCAAAAAGTATACTCTATTAAAAGTATGATAAAAATGGAATGCAATTGCATTCAGACACACTGCCTAGAGCTCACTGCTCAAAATACAAAAGAGGACTCACTGTCCAAAAGGAGTTTGGAATAAAACTATTTAAACTATGAACTGAGAAAATAACATCTCTGAATGCTTGGATTTAGTTCCAATGAAGCACATGAAATGGATTTTGAACCTTCTGTCCAATTCACACTTTTTCTCTGTTCTTCTTTGCTTTTCTCTACAAAAACCTTTCTACTGAACAAAAAAATTCGCTCGACAGATCTTCTGATATTACCTAATGTAGCTATTCTACACTTTTTCACACACAACTTTTCACCACTTCATATCTCATATACAAAATGAGATACCGATCTCATTTATATATCCACTAACAAGAATTTTATTATTATTTGTCGCCTTCAAATATAATATAATATTCTTCCACAAGTCAGCTCAAATCACCAATTAGAATTAATGCATACCAACAGAAGTTGGCTAGCATATAGTAGGGACCCAAACCAAAATTCCCAACATAAGAAATATCTAACCACATACTCCTCATACATTTGGAACACGCCATACACAACAGGTCGACTATAATGAGAAAATAAGCAATAAATTATTCTACTGAATCTCCAAACTCATACATGAATCAATGTAATATCATAAAACTTATCAAACAGGTAGCATACATGCTTGGAAAGCTTCCTTGGGGTTCCACACAACAAAATAATGATCTGGTGAAGTATTCAAATCAACTTACCTACTAGATACTCTGTTCTTCATGCATTCTATCGGTAGAATACTGTCTTCTACTTTCTTTGCTGGTAGGAATTGCTTCTAAACTATGAACCACACTACTAACTCCAGTTGTCATCAATGAAAACACTAGCAACCAAAAAAAATCTCCCAAAGCCATATGCCAACAATTTCCCCCTTTGGCATTAATGGCAACACTTAGTGAAAAATGACAAAGTGTCAAAACCAAAATTCAAAACTTCACAGCACAACAAAACATTGCTCCCCCTTTGGATGTTAAGGAATTTTTCACTGCATTCTCTCCCCCTTTGACATCAATGACAAAAAACTCCGTTAATTTTATTTTCCCTTTAGATTATTTAATACACTCTTCCTCACTAAATTCTCTCCTAAAAAAAAAGGTTGCAACTGTTGTTAAATTTAGAAAATTATTTTATACTTATCTTTCATTTATAGGAGAAATTTCTTCCAAGAGTCCACTGTAATCCTAGTAGCAATTATCAGACTATTATTTTTTTATGTTCTATTGATGACCTAAAAAAGGGATTCAAGAATGGTAATGGTTTCTTCAAGCTATTCTCCTTTCTTTACAACTTTAGTCATTTTCCCTAATCTGCATTCAGTTAGATCCTTCACTTTCTAGAATGTGTCCATAAGAGTGTTTTTGGAAAAGTGAAACTTTGCATGCTCAACTTGCAAATCATGAATCTTCTTCTTAACTTATCCATCCTTGTTCTGAACCATACTGTAGTCCTGTCTGATTCTAACAAGATCATTCTCAATTTGTTCCAACTTTTCCTTATATTTTCCAACCACGTAAGGCCACTTGAGATAGTAATTGTAGATCTTGTTTGCTGAGTTAGTACACTATCTTAGTACATTCATTTTCTTCTTCAGCTTGGCAAGTGATAGCCTAAACTACATCTTTAGATGTGAGATTATTTCTTCCTCTTTTCTGTCCCAAGACATAGAGTCCATAGCCTCCTTGATACATTCAATAAACTCTTCTGGAAGTACATTCTTAAAACTCTTCAATTCAATATTGTTATCAATAAAGTATCTTCCTAGAGTGTCCTCAATGAGGTCCTATTCATATGATGGGCCATTTATCCATATGTGAGTTATCTTTTGCATTTCATCTTCTTCTTGAACAATCTGCACTATCTTTCCTTTGAGTAAAACACTTTCTTCATCACTTTCTTTTGCAATTACCACAACTAGTTCAAATAGTTTTGATTCATTTCTTGGTGTATATTCCTTAGAGTCTTCATCAACTACATCCACAACTATCTACTTTTTACCTTTTCCTTCAACTTTTGTTGACTTAGGCACTGGAGGAGGGTATGTGCAGGATCATGATGGGACAAAAAGTGGTGATATGATGGGTATGTGTAGGGTATGTGGATGACAACTTTTTTAACCCAAAATTGATGAAATGAAAAGGGTTTCTAAAGAAGATTCTCAACTTTCCACCAATATAAATTATGCTTTACTTTGAATTTAATAAATAATTATTATTCATTTTCTATTTGAATTACTACTAAAGTATTGACTGATAGGCTAATTGAAAAACATCTATACCTTTCCAACGATATCACATTTTTTGAATCTGAAACATGCGTCACATTCTATGCTTCAAATACTATAGGATTAAAAAAAATAAAATTGAATTTCATGAAGTTTTGACCAAGATAAGGTGGTCAGACATACGAGTTTTTATATTTTTTAAAAGTTGTAATAAAAAATTCATAATTAATTATTTGCTTGGAAAAAATTTACAAAAGAATATGCATCACATCTAGAAATGAGTCCTCTACTTATATCTAAAATCTTATAAAAAAATATTATCATTTTATTGTGGTTAGGGTGGTCAGACATACACCTACTTATATTTTCTCTGAAATTTAAGTACTACTGCATTGAAATTTCAAATTTTCACCAAATAGATTTAAAAAAAATAAACCTAGTAGTTTAGAAACTACATTCAATTTTCTACAAATTATATTCTTATGTATTTTTGAAATAATATAGATAACTTATTCAAATTTTTACGTCAAGTTTCCTAACTTTGATTTTTCTTAATTTTTTGCCACTTAAGGGCCTATTTTTTCCACGATGATCCTACACATACCTAGGAGTGTCACCAACCAACTCTCTTTCTCTCTTCTACTTTTTGTTGATCTTACTGGAGGATGATCCAATTTCAATTGCTTTTACCAAGAAAGGAATACCAAACTTTCCCAACAAGTTTCCAAAGAAGTTTTCATAAACTTGTTTACCATTTTCAAAAGAGTTGAAATGCTCAAAACATTGTTTGCAAATCAGCATATTTTGCTTCCATACCACATTATCATTCTGAGGCAATCAATTTAGGAAATACATCATAATGCTTATAGCCAGGGTACTAAACCTGAAAGAATAATCTATATCCTTTGAAAATTGCACATTCTCCATCAATTGATCCTTCAACAATCCACATAGATCAAAGTATTGATCTTGTATTATCATCTTGTGCGCAATATAAACTGTTCCTATAGAGGTTGCACCTTCCCTATTTCTAAAGAATATTTTGTATGAAATTCCATATGCAATATACCTTGTTAATGGATATTTAATCGTTGTAATCGTCAATGCCCTCTGATCTCCTTTTACATCAGTTAGGGCTTCAACCTCAACATTTTGAATCAATTTCCTTTTTGAGACATCACCAATATTGTACAAACCTATTATATTTCTAATTACATCCCTAGAAATTTGATAGGGTTTATCCAGAGTAAGGATATCACCATCCAATTTGTTCAAGATAAACTGGACTACCTCTCCATTGACAAAATGAGGAAATTCATTCTAGATGTCTAGATTCTTAAGTTTTTCTCCTCCAAGCTTCTTCAATTCGATGACAGACAAAAAATTTCTTACATCCCTAACCTTTTGACTACTATATTAATCCATAATTAATGTTCTTTTTATTTTCTTCATTTTCCATACCAAATGGGGTTCTACCAATAACAAAATAAGTATGAAATTGATAAACAACAAAAATACCTAGAAAATTTGCCACTAAATTGATATTTTCTCCCTCAAAATTTTGCTAAAAAGGGTTCTCCAACTATTCTCTTTCAACGCATAGTGACAAATGAGGGTTTGAAATTCCCTTTTATAACATTGCACACCTAACTTCCTTGTTGCTTTAAATGCTTTTCCCTAAAAGTTTCAGTTACTCTATTTTCAAACAACAAGAGAGAAATCCATCTGTGGACCTTTAAGAAGTGATCACCAATACACTTGAGGATGAATGAAACAATTGCAGAAAACTTCTTGCAATCCAGAACCAACTACATGTTGGGGGACAAAATATTTTCATGAAAACTCCCCCTAGGCCAATGGCTTGAAATCAATTGCTCGATGAACTACTGGAGGAGGCTTCTGATACAGCCTTGTTACATTCATAAGATCCATTATTCTTTACCCATGTTTTCTTCATTTGATCTCTTATCTCTTCCATGGATGATTTTCCTTTTTCTTTATCATCTTTCTATGAATTTTTTCCTTGATATTCCATACCACTTTTATCTATGTTTGTTTTCCTGCAGAATCTTGCAATTTGACCAAATCTGTTAGAATTGTAGCATACTATTTTTTTTTCTATACCATCCATTCCACTGATCTCCTCCTGATCTACACTGATTAGAAATATGTCCAAATCTTCCACAAGTGTAGCATTTAACATTCCTTTTACTGACATACATACTTCTGCATTCTAATGACTTATGACCAAACTTTTTGCAATTAAAACATTGACCAGAAAATGGTTGACTACCAGAACTTATCTTACTTATACACTGGGAAGTCATTTTCCCAAATTTATTACAAACAAAGCAATATCCATTAAATTTTTGAGCATTGGGTTGTCTTACTAGATATCTTTTTCCATTGTTCTTCTTTTTAGGGTTCTTCTGTTCAAATATGGAGCTCACATCCTTCACCTAGCTGAGACCTCGCTTATGATTTGCATCCTTTTGACCTTTAGTTATCTTGTAAAGCCTATTAGAACTGATCCTAAACTTCTTAAAATCATTTGTAGTAGCAAGCTCATCTCTATGAATAAATACCTATCTTTAAAGCTCTTGTTCATTGTTTCTAGATTGTTGTAGTTCAATCTCCAACTAAATGAATTCAATATTAACTCTATTGCATTCCTTATACTTCTCTTTCAATGACTGTGCCAGATTATCCTCCTTTATTTCTTCAATATCTTTAGTTAGCTTCATCACCACAGATTCCATTTCAAGCTTTAGAGTAGTATTGTCCTTAGCAAGCTTTTCACATTCTTTAGTTATTTCTTTTAGGGTTTGATTCAAATGAACATCTTCCAGGCCTTTGCTTCCTTTTTGCTTCAATTGACCACATAGTTCTTTCCTCTTTTCCCTTGACTCATTTATTTTATCCTTCAGTGATTGAATGAATTTTTCGGAAGCCACAAGATTTGCTTTTAGTTCCATGACCTCTACTTTAGACTGTTCAAGATCATCAAGTGCCACCATAAGCTATTGTTGAAGACCAACCACATCCATTGGAATCCAAGATCCACCTCAAGCTATTAAACACAAAAGAGTAACCTGCTCTGATACCAATTGTTAGACACTAGGAACACTGAGAGGGGGGTGAATTAGTGTTCCAAAATATTTGAATTTCAAATCAGAGATCTTAAACTATCAACAACAATATTTAAGATTCAATAGCATCCACAACAAAGAAACAGAAGGAAACATGCATGCAAATTAACAAGACAATGTGAACACCATGACACCAATATTTTTTACATGGAAACCCTATTAGGGGAAAAACCATGGTGGAGATTAATCCACAAAGTATATTCTGTTAAAAGTATGATAAAAATGGAATGCACTTGCATTTAGGTACACTGCCTAGAGCTCACTACTGAAAATACAAAAGAGGACTCACTGTCCAAAATGAGTTTGGATTAAAACTATTCAAAATATGAACTAAAAAAATAACATCTCTAAATGCCTGGATCCAGTTCCAATGAAGCACATGAAATGGATTATGAACCTTGTATCCAATTTTCACTTCTGCTCTGCTTTGCAAAAACCCTTCTGTTGCACAAACAAAATTCACTTGATAGATCTTCTGATATTACCAAATGTAGTTGTTCTGCACTTTTTCACACACACACCTTTTCACCACTTCATAACTCATATACAAAATGAGTTACCAATCTCATTTATATATCCACTAACAATAATTTTATTATTATATGTTGGCTTCAAACAAAATATAATATTCTTCCACAAGTCGGCGTAAATCACCAGTTAGAACTAATGTGTACCCACACAAGTTGGCTAGACTATAGTAGGGACCCAAACCAAAATTCCCAACATAAGAAATAGTTAACCACATAATCCTCATACATCTGGAACATGCCATACACAACAGGTCGACTATAATGAGAAAATAAGCAATAAATTATTCTACCGGATCTCCAAACTCATACATGAATCAATGTAATATCGTAAAACTTATCAAATGGGTATCATACATGCTTGAAAAGCTTCCCTCAGGATCCACACAACAAAATAATGATCTGGTGAAGTTTTTAGATCAACTTACCAACTGGTACTCTATTCTTCATGCATTATGCCGATAGAATACTATCTTCTACTTTCCTTGCTAGTAGGAACTGCTTCTAAACTTTCAACCACACTACTGACTCCAGTTGCCATCAATGAAAATATTAGAAACCTAAAACAATCTCCTAAAGCCATATGCCAACAATTTCTACATTCTTCTAGACTCTAATTAATGCAATTCACCTAAAAATCACCTTTTAACTCATCAAAAAGTCCTATTTAGAAGTGTTGTAAAGTCTTGTAACAAGCTTTCATGCTTTTCTAGGCATATTTTTACTATTTACACCCTTCTCATGCTTTATTTGGTCTCTTTATGCCATCATAAGTTGTAATTAAGTGTATTTTTGAATGTTATCTTGACAAGTAACATTAAATACAACATTTTTCTTGACACATGTTTTAAGGTACTAGGTGGGACCCATTTTCCATAGGTGGCGAATGAGTCCCCCTTGGCCCCAAATTCAAAAAATTTTAAATTTACTTTTAGGATTTTTTAAAAAAACACTTGATGTCGACCTGTGATGAGGTATGAACAGATACTAAGGTGCAAGAATTGTATAAATAAGTGTTTTTCATCTCATTTTACATCCGCCAACATTCACATATCAAATTCAAGCAATCTCAAGCATTGAAGCATCTTACATCAATAATTCAAGCACTTTGAAGTAGCCATTGACATTACTTCAGACTTGCATTATCAAGAGCTAGGTAAGTTGACAATACTTTCATGTTAATAGTTGATCTTTCTCTTTCATTTCATTATATTTTCAATGGTTTAATTACCAAAACTGGGGTTTAACCAAGGAAAACCCCTATTCACTAACCCTTAATCATTTTACCCCTATTACATGTTTGTTTGTAGCTCTTTGTATGTAAATTTGATAGGTTATTAGGTGTTGAAGATTGATTTCCAAGTCAACTAGGTGCTTCAAGTCAGCTTGAGTAAAATTCAAGCTTGGAGAGAGTTATTTGTCCATTTTCTACAGAATTGACTTTGACAACCTGCCAAGCAGACTTTTCTAGATCTGGTGTTGTAGAGTTGTCTCCTGATTCTTCATAAATTTGGGAGAGGACTGATTTTCCACCTGTGGTGAATGAGTACCACCTTAGGACTGAAAATCTGAATTTTTTCAAATTCTGGATCCGGACAGACATAAACCAGCTTCAGATACTTTTTCACCAGGAGGAAGATTGATTCGCCACCCTAGGTGAATGAGTCCCACTGTGAAAATTTAGTAATTTCCATTAGCATTTAGAACACTCTAGAATCATCACAATTCATCCAAGTTCACTTAGATTCATCCCTGTACTTTTTGTTTTGCATTATTTCTTCATTTACATAGTTGTTTGAATATCACAATGTTTTTTCAAACATAGTTGTAAATGCACTTTTGCATTCATTTTCAGTCATTCAGATTAGTGAATTGCATTTAGTTAAGTTCATTTACATTAAATAACATTTCATACATCCTAATTTGAGTGAATCATTAGCATTTTTGGCCCTATCTATCTCCTTTTAGGTGAAAAACCCTAGAAGTGCAAGAGTAGTCCATAGGGTCCCAAAAATCTATGTTTCAATATTCAAATTCATTCATAACAAGGATAAGTCACTCAAGTTCACAAATTTGAACACAAAAAGATACTTCATTTATTTATTATAATAATGGATTACATAAATCCATATTTACAAAAAAATTCCCCCTTATTATGTGGTTTCTTCACTTTCAGAAAGAGGAAAATCTTTTGGGTCCTCATCCGAGTCTACAATCACCTTCTTGGAAGAGGAAGGATGTGCACATAGGAACTCCTCTTCTTTTTTCAGAATAGGTGCATTGGGTATGCACCCTAAAGGCCATTCTTGTATTGTAGAAGGTTTCTTAGTTTTGATAGTGTGTTTAGACTCTTCGATCTTTTTTCCCCTCTCTAAATTTAGTCAAGGGCATGTGCTAAGGTCTCGTCATTAGGAATTTTAGGTTTGAATTCAATTTTTTTGTTCTCTTTGCCAAAAAATTTCTTTTTGGAAGTCCTAATTGTCTTTCCCTTCTTTTTCCCAGACTTTGACCTTCCCATACCTACATTCAATTCAAGTTCATTATTCACATGATAACTCAAAATATAATAAGGGTCAACTAACCCTAATCATGACCACTATGGACTCATAGGCCTAGAGTTGAACCCTAAGCTCTAATACCAAATGTAATGTGTCATTGCAAAATAACACCAAATAAATCATTTATGACATTATCAATATTAAATTCAAGACACAAAATGAATAGCTATTTTCTATCATAGAAAAAATCAAAACAATGAATTATATTCATCTCCAAATGTCAAAATTTAAGTTACATAGTTTGATTAGGCTGACATTGCCACTTAGTTAACTCAAATTATACATCAAGTAGTATAAAGTACAATAATCAAAGATGGAATTCTAGGTGATTCCACTTCCAACGTTTGCCCAATCTGGTGGATGAGAACATGGTTTAGGAACTTTTCCACCCAACCACAAAGCTATGCTTCCTTGAAATTCTTCTTAACTCAAAGAATACCCAACCCTACACAAAATACTTAGCAAGAGATAACGATATGCAAGGTGGAATCTATTACGTGTCTAACATAACTACAAGCATTTCTATCTACATTTACAACATGTAAGATCAATGCTAGGAAATGGCAGAGAGTTAAATCATAAAGATTAGTCCATTCAATATCATGGTCTACAAAAACTTGGCCAAGCATATGTTGTATGCAACTACAAAATGATAGATTTTGGAAAAATAAAAATGTATACTCTTTGTTAACCCATTGTCAGCACCCGTCCCAAAAGGTAACCTTCTACATACATAAGGAAACACCCTCCCCTTCTAAATAATTATTTTACAAACATACAATTTTATTTTATAATAGGTTAACTTAGCCAACCTTCTATGATATTAAATCAAAAATTCTAAAAGAACAATTTTTACATGTTTCACATAAGCATTTCATGTAATCAACAAATTCTTGCAAAGTAAACTAAATCAATTTTACTACCTTTTATATTTACAACAAACATTCTATCATTATATCGTGATCTATTTTCATTGATTAAATTTCACAACATGTGCATCAACATACAAATTACAATATTTCCTTACTCCTTCCTTCATGGAATGGAACTTACATTATTTAAATAAGGAAAATAAACTTTTAAAAGAAGGTATATAGCATGTATGTGTATATACATAATTGGTTTTTATATATACACATATATGTCCTTTGATTTATAGTATTTAAAGTATGTGTATATATTATTTTATTAACATGTAAAAGAACTACAATTCACGCAGAAAGTTGTTCTTCCAATTTCATATAATGTGTAGTAAAGGTAACATTAAACTTAACTTTCCAATAATAATTTTTGGATTTAGACTGAGAAGATTTAATATAAATGCATTGGTTTTACTTTAGTTTACAGGAAAACTCTAGTATTTTCACAAGTTTCACTGAAAATTAAAAGAACATTCATGTATACATTCTTCCCTTTATATGATTATGTCATTTTGATGTTTCCAAATTCTGTCTTTTGTTTTGAATTCAGTCAATTAAAGAAATAATCCTCTCGATTCTTTCAATTAGTCCAAATTATAATGAATATACATAATCTTTCGTTTTAGGCCATAGATTAGGCTAAATAGATATTGGTGTTAGTAATACAAGATACATGTTTAATATGGGGATTTACAATAGTTATCTGTTAATGTGGGTAGTTGTTTTGTAAATGGACCACTAACAACTTATACCATTGTATACAAAATAGGTACAAACAACATGCTTTAGGCCTTCACATTCTCAAAAAATTATGGACAAGTTATAGTAAATGGGATAACCCCTCAACCAATACTTGGTGTTAATGTGCATTGGAACATCATTTGCCGATGATAGTTTGAAGAGGAAATAGTATATACAATGGTGGTTCAACTTGATGCCAAAAAGAAATTTAACATCTTTTTATTTTGTGAAACAAAATAAATCATATTAATTGATGAAGCTACATAGTGGGAATGATATAGGTTCTAGTCGCCCCTTCATTGGGCTCCAAAGAACCTGCGACGAGCTTACCATCACCAAATTGGTGTTTCAGGATGGGCCTCAGTAGCTATGAAGCTGAGTGTTACTAAGAGCCCATGGAATAAAAATAGCTAAGAAATGAAAGATATGAGCAACATACATGCAATGGTTAAAAATATCATATGTGGGAGACTTGTCATACAAAGGATAAAACATAGAAGCTTAGGTTATTATAGAGGGTGAAGCTAACCCAAATGGTAACACCATTCGGCTATAATCCAAATCCAATGAAAAATACATTTGGATATAAGCTAATTGATATGGTGACAATATCCGACTGTAAGCCGATCCAAAGGATATCAATAGTCAGATAAGGCCGATTCAAAGGGTATCAATAGTCAACTAAGGCCAATTCAATAATAACACAACCAACTATAAGCCGAATACAAATGATAATACAATTGGCTACAAGATGATTCAAATTATAACAAAAGTTGGCTAAGAGCTGACTCCGCTCAATTTCAAATGCATAAAGAATACATAGTGGATGCCTTCTTTAGAAAATTGACAAGGTGCAGTATAGAAATTTCTAAACAATGATAGCTCAATGTAAAAGAGGGTGAACGAGAGGGTCCAATCCCATCTCACTTCAAAGATGGCAAGTATAAGGTCAACTAGATTAAACATTAATAATGAATCGATTTCATTCAAAGTAAAGATATTCAAGGGATTCAATAAAAAGGAAAAGCTATTGATTATGCATAAAATGGAATGTTTCTATTCTATCCATACCTCTCTTTTTTCTAGAGACCAACTATAGGTTGAAACAACAATAGAATCGATGAGTTCTTCTCAACCAAAATTGGATTTCTCATCCTTTTTGATTACTCAACTCCTTCACTGAATTTTTACTCCAAAATCCCTTGATCTCACAATCTTACCTCTCTTTTTTATTATGAATCGATTGCATCCTATAGTTGGCTTTTTTCTTAATTATCCGCCCCCTATTGTTTTGTAATAAAATATCTTTTGTAGGGGTTATGGGTGGCCCACTGCTCATTCAGATTAATTCTCTCTAATTTTTGAAAACAAAGTAGACCAAGATTTCATATCATGGTAATGAAAAGATTCATTTATATATATTTTATATGCTCATTTTATTATATGTTACACATTATATATATATATATATATACATATACATATTCATATATATATACATATACATATTCATATATATATATATATTTATTTATATATATTCGAGCATACACAATTATCATGTTTTTCTTATATATTTTTAAAATAAATGATCTCTATAAGGTAGAGGTAAGGAAAATCATCATGTTCTTTTCATTTTAATCATAAATTTTATGATTTTTATATCTAACTTGACATAGATGCTTATATGTATATGTCTATATACATACATTTATATACATATACATGCTTTCTTTTTGAATGATAAACAAAAAGACACCATTTAAATATATAGGGCATAACAAATGAAAAATTAGTTTGTTTTCCATTAGTTTACCTATTTTTTCTTTGCCATATCTCTCCTTGTCTTAAGGAAAATGCAAGACATTCATGTATTAAAGATAATATCCTATCGATGCAAATTTCTTTCGTAGATACCATGATTTATTTTTTTAGTGGTGTGTGTGATCCATATTCCAAGAAGCTTACCAATCATCATCAAGCTAAATACTCCTACCTCAACCATGTTCTCATTCTTCAATCCCATTCCTGCATTCATACACTTGTACTTGCAGAATTTCATTAGTAACTATTAACAATTGCTCGAAATGAAATGGTTTCATTACTACATAATAACATCCATCCGTCATATTCAATCATAAAGTTTATGTGGATAAAATTTTTCAAATGACGTTGAATTCTTAATTTTATGACAAGTCAAAAACTAAAATTTCATTTTCCAAATATTTAAATAATTTAATATTATTAAATGTATGCAAAATTTGAGATGTGATAGACTACTAAATATAAAATTATACTATAATTTACAATTGTCAAATTAACATAAAAAATCACTATATTAAACTATAATATATTTGAAATGGAATTCTTGATTACCTCAATTCTTGCTCTTTTTTCTATAAGATGTTCTACATATGATTGTCCTATAGGATAATCAGGAGTCCTAGTAAATCAAAATGGTCCCGAATTCATCACATTGCTAAATTAGATAGAGGAATATAGCAAGTAAAATAAAATTTAAACAAATTAATATATAATTGTGTTGAATTGGACAATTGAGAGGGGGGGATAATTAGTTGTCACATATTTTAACCTTTAATTCAATCATCGAAACTAATAATTAAAATTTCTTAAATGATTAATCATCAAATGCCAATGCAGAAACTCAAATCCAACACATTAACACAATAACACCAGATTTATGTGGAAAACCCAATGAGGGAAAAACAACAGTGAGTATTAACTCACACTATAGAGAATATCAAAATTGATTACAAAAAGGCTCGCTACTTGAAACAAGGCTCACTGCCTGAGATAAGGCTCACTGCTTGAATTAAGGACTCACTATCTAGAATAAGGATCACTATCCAATAGGGCTACAACCTGGAGTGCTCACTACCACAGAGATACAAAGAAGACAAATAAGACTTCTTATAGAGAGACTAAAATCCCAATGCAACAAAGGATTCCACTGTACAATTACTTGATCAACTTGCATGAATGATATAGTTCACCTTCTGCTCACTTCATCCAAAAAGTTAGCATTAAGGTTCGCACTGATCTACCACACACAACTCACACACACTTTTTGAATAGCATCAATGTCGCATCTACACTTTCACTTATCTTCCTTCTTTGCTCTTGTATGTTTTTCATTACTAGCTCACCTTGTATTTATACTATCTCAAACTTTGAAAAAGATATAAAGTCGGCCATCTAACTTCAAATTCAAATTAGGTTGGTGCCAAAACATCCTAGGGTGGAATTTGAATGAGGGCGATCCAAACACACGCTTCACCGGGACCCAAAATAGATCCAACATGCTTCATCAACTTCAAAGATATTTCTTAACACAAGGCCGACCAAACCAGTTTAAAACACATAAAATAATTAATCGCGATACTTCTAAAAACCAAAAGTATCTTCCATGCAATCAAAACATCTTAACCCTAGAACTACAAGTCTAAAGAATTCATCAAAGAGAAATCCAAACCAACAAAATTTCTCCTAGACCTCAACCAGATCATAAAAAAACATAGTTCGCAATTGGTGAACACAACTCAAACTTCACAATGAACTAACAACCAAAAATATGGATATATCAACCTTCAACAACCATGACCAACATATCTGGACTACATGAACATAGGGGAAAATACGAGATCATTACCCAGAGTGACAACTGAATACCTATAAAAATTCGTTAATATAATTTTATCAATATCCTTGACATATACAACCAACAACAACTAGTAGATAACCAGTTGAATAGTTGACATCAATGAAAACACCTTCATTCCTTTCTTTATTATTGTAAAAATCTCCTCCTTTGTCATTAATGGCAACACATGATGCGAAAAACCATCAAAGAAACCATACCAGTTCTGAATATACTTAATATTTTTCTTTTTGTTTCTCCCCCTTAGAAGATCATCTTCCTCATTACTTTCTTTCTCTCCTTTTCACATGCTTTCTCTCCCCCTTTGACATAAATGGAAAATGAAAAAGATATGTTCATTGAATCTTCTTTTGACATAAAAAAAAACACTCATAATGATAACACTTAAAACTACCTACTCCCCTGAGAGGTATCAACCAAAACATAAGTTGAAAAAGATAGAACCATGAATCCACTAAACTGATGCATCTCCAAATACATCTTTTTTTATGAAAGGAGAGGAAATAACTCCCAACTTCTCCTGGAGATACTCAAAAGTATCTTTAGGAAGAGCCTTTGTAAATATATCAACAATCTAATCCTTTGTCAAAAAATACTTAAGCTTGAATTCATTGTCCATGACCTCTCTCAAGAAATGATATCCAATAGATATATGCTTCATCCTAGAGTGCATCATAGGATTCTTCAAAATGTTAATTGCAATTGTATTATCACAAAAGATAGAAATAGGATCATCATATAGCACTGCAGTATCTTTCAATTTCCATTTCATCCACATAACTTGTGTACAATAAGATGCAATACCAATATAATCAGCTTCAATAGTATACAAAGAGACTGAATCTTGCTTCTTACTCAACCACGCCACCAATCTACATCCAAGAAAGAATGCACCACCACTTCTACTTTTTTTTCATCTACATATCTAGCCCAATATACATTTGTATAGGTGCTAAGTGTAGAGTTAGTATCTTTAGGATACCACAATCCATAATCTGGAGTTCCATTTAAATATCTAAATATTCTTTTAATTGTAGCAACATGTGTTTGCTTTGAATCTTCTTGAAACATAGATACAAGACAAACCACATGCATAATATTCGATCTAGTAGTAGTCAAATAAAATAATCCACCAATCATAGCTCTATATTTGTTCTGATCAGCCTTAGGTGAATCAACATCTTTACCCAATTTGTAACCAGTCACCATCGGAGTACATATAAGTTTGGAACCATCCATCCTAAACTTCTTCAACATCTCTCTCACCTACTTATACTGTGAAATAAAAATTACTTTCTCTATTTGATTGATCTGTAGTGGAAGAAAGAAATCCATCTCCCCAAACATAGACATTTAAAATTCTTTCTACATCTCTTCCATAAACATCTTGCACATCTTTTCATTTCCTCTAAATATAATTTCATCAACATATACAACTACAATCAATATTTTTTCATTTTAAATCTTAAAGTACAAATTACTGTCTGTGGTACCTTTGTTAAATCCTTGCTAAATCAAATACCTGTATAACCTTGCATACCAAGCTCTAGGAGCTTGCTTCAATCCATATAAATCTTTCTTCAATCTACACACCATATCTAATTGATTTGTTAACTAAAATCCTTCCGGTTGTTCCATGTAAACTTCTTCTTCTAGCTCACCATTCAAAAATGCTGACTTGACATCCATTTGATAGACTTGTTTCATACAAATCTATACCTTCCACTTGTGATTAGCCTCTATAGACAAGCCTAGCTTTTTTTTTGACAACTTATGAATTCTCATTCAACTTATTTCTAAATACCCATTTTCATCCAATGATACTTTTATCTGCCGGTCTTGGGACCAATTCCCAAGTCCGATTCTTCTCAATCTACAATTTTTTTTCTTTCATTGCTTCCTTCCAATTTTCATCTTTACATGCTTCACTTACTATCTTCGGGTCAATCTAAGAGAATAAACACAAATTTACTTTAGCAACAACTTTTCTTCTGGTTAACACGTCTTTTGTCTTGTCTCCAATAATCTATTTTTCTGAATGATTCCTCTGTACATATTTTGGTGTCCTAGGGTATATCACTAAAGCATGTTCTTCTCTTTTGGCCTATTCATCCCACTTCTTCTACTCATCTTTATCCTGTTCATTCATAATTTCATCTATTCTTGCACAATCATGTTCATTAGACACATATCCGTCAATATCAATAGAATTCTGTATTGTCCCATCAACCTTCACATTTGAGCTCTCTACAATATTTCCAAGTCTTTTATTGAAACATCTATATGCCTTTATTTTAGTAGAGTATCCAAGAAATATACCTTCATCACTTCTTGCACCAAACTTACCCAAAGTTTCCTCATCTCTTCTGATATAGCATTTTCTTCCCAATACCTTGAAATATTTAACTGTAGGAATTCTTCTATGCCATAGATCATAGGGATTCTTTGTACTATTTTCTCTTGCTTGAACTTGATTGAACACATAAACAATAGTATGATATTAGATTCTTTCTAGTAAACTTTAGATAAACTAGCTTATGTGATCATTGATCTAGCAGGCTCTTGAACTGTTCTATTTTTCCTTTCAACAACTTCTTTCTGCTAAGGAATTCTCAGAGTAGATAATTGTCTCTTTATTCCATGCACTTAACAAAACATATTGAGCTCATGGGAGGTGAATTCTCCACCTCTGTTAAATATTGTACATTTTGTCTTCAAATTTACTTCATTTTCAACCATTGCTTTGAATGCCTTGAATCTATCTAATGCATCTGATTTCTCTCTAAGAAATGTAAGACATGTATATCTAGAATAATCATCAATCAAAAGAATGAAGTAACTTTAAACAAGTAAACTTCTCACTCTCATAGGGCTAATATATATTTTTGAACTAAATCGAGTAGTCCAACCTAGTAGATTGTTCCTTTGTTCTATAATGATTTCTTGCTTGCTTCCCAAACTGACAATTCTTGCAAATAGCATTAACATGCTTTGTAATTCTTGGTAAATTTCTCATGGCTTGAACAACACTAATCCTTGCCAAGTTATCAAAATTCATGTGACACATTCTCCTATGCCATAACCAACTGTCATTTATCTGAGTCATAAAGCATTGTCCATCAACAACCTTAAGTTGATAGATATTCCCTTTAGATTTCTTTCTTGTAGCAATTAGTGTTCCAAATCATTTTTGGATCTCAAATTTCTCATCCTTAAACACAAGATCATATCATTTTTTACACATCTAACCAATGCTCAACATATTATGCCTTTAAATCCTTAAAATAGTAAACATCGTCAGTATGGAATGCTTGCCATCAAAACTTACTGAACCTATCCCACAAATTTTAGCACCAGTATCATCTCTAAGCATAACCAAGCCTCCATCATATTTCTCAAGTTTTAAAAAATTACTTTTATCACCAATCATGTAATGTGAACAACCATTGTCAACTACCCAAAAATTCTATACTTGTTTAGCATGAAGGGTAGAGATAACCGTACCTTAATTTTCTCCTTCTCCTTCTCTAGGGGGATTTCCTTATTTTTTTGAATTAGTAGAAGTAGGTTCTGTTGTGCAGTTTTTGCACACACGCCCCACTGAAAGAAGGGACTCTCTTTCACTTTGATTTTGTGGATTAACTTGCCCTAGCATGAGCTTAAGTATTTATCTTGCTTGCCTAAGTGATCCCCCTAAGTTGCATATTGAAAATCTAATGTTTTGAGCTCATTCTGGGTTTTTCACTGCTTTCAAGATTTTCTGCCCCATCTGGATTTTCTCGGATCCCACTCGAAGTATGGCTCAGTTTGCTTTACACTGCTGTTTGGGAATTTCTTGTCTTCACGAAATTCTTCCTAGATTAGATTTTTTTTCTGGAATTCCATCTCCTTGTCGAATTCTTGAATTTTGGGTTTGGTCTATCATTTTCATGAATGTTAATGGCCCAGTCGCTATTTTCTCCTATTGATCGATGAGTCTAAGGTGCCTTGAATTCTTACTATTGTATTTTCGATCTTGATCTTATGTGTATGATTGTTTTCATTTTGGTTGATTGTAGGGTTTCGACTTTGGAGCCATCACCAATACCGATCGAATTGCCCTTGAGTGAATTCTGAGTCTAGATCCATCAATGAATTATTTTTCTTTTGATCCTAGGTCCTCAAATTTGTGATCTTTGATCAATTTGAGTGAAATCATTGGAGAACGTCGAAGTTTGGGTTTTCCTTCAGTTTCAGGATTTTCCTATGCTGGAAGATTTCCCTGGTTTTCCTCGTCCTCTGTGTTTTCCCAAAAATTCAGAGTTTTGCCTACTTCACGGATTTCCACTCAATCTAGATTTTCCCGAATTTCCCATTGTCTTTGCATTTTCTAGAATTTATTGATTGTTGTTTGTTTTCACCAGAATCCGCCTGGTTCGGATTTTCCTAAAAATCCCTTTTGGCATGGATTCCACGGAGGGGTGAAAATCCTGAATTGTGTAGAAATTGTGCATTAACAATATTTTGAGGGATTTCAATCTTTGCTTGGATTTATTTGAATTTTGAATATATTATTGGTGATAGAGTAATCTTGATCCTCATGTTATAGTGGATATTATTGATGGTGGTTTTTGTTGAGTGCAAGTTGGATTTAACGAGGTTGTCATGGAAGTTCTGGAGGAGATTAATTTAATTCACTTGTGGCTGACCTGGATGAGTCCCATGAATTTAATGCATATCTTATCTTATTTCAAATTTCTGTTGGCCGACCTGTTTGGGCTATTTTATTATTGTAAAATCTAAATTGGGATGACATGCTCTGGGGTTTTCTATGAATTTGGTATTTTTCCTCATTTGTAAGGGATAGAATAGAGAACATAGAATAAAAAAGATAGATAGTTCTTAGAGAAAATTAGGTGGGTGATCCCACAAAGTTGGTTTACAATTTCTGAGTGATTCTAATTTTGTTGAAATCACATATTTTTAGAAAATATAATGATTTAAGCCTTTAAATTTTCATTTAAAGCATTCCAATTGAATAGGGTTTGATCAAACTACCTTAGATCAAACCCCCTTGGATAGAACCCCGCTAGTTTTAAACCATACCTATAACAGAGACTCCTTTACACCTATCAAAACGGTGATAAAAAACAACTTTTGATTTACCTTTTCGGGAATCAAATGAATTCATTTAATTTTTTTTTAAGTATGTAGTCCTTATTATAAGCTTCCCAAAAAGTAGAATTTTAAATAAATTTAATTTAATTATTATATTTATTTTTTATTTCTTGTGAATGTAGGTTTTTCACAAAAAATCAAACTCTCTGTTCTACACATGTGGAAAAATAGAAGATTGTCAAAAACCAAAATTGACAAATATGAGTGCACTAGATATTGAAGTCCTTGATCTATCAAAAAAAAAAAGAATTTTGATAGATACAGAAAAAGTTACGCGTTGTACGGTCATGCTATGTCTGAATTGTAATTGGTTTGACTTCGAAACTTGATTAAAGAAAAAATGTTCAATAAAAAAATATCTAACCAAATGGAATCACTAGATATTGGAGTTAAAAATATAAATTTGAAAGAATTAGAATTTATCCTTCATGGAAAAAAGTTTTGCATTATACGGTGAGTGTCACTTTTTAAAAATGTTGTTTTTCGAAAAACATTAGTTTTCGAGGGAGATGGAAAAAGAAGTACAATTTGATTCCAATTTTTTTGAAGAAAATATATTTATAATCTATAGAAAAAATGTCACAAAACTCTAGTTTGCATCATCTTCAAATTCCTCACGGTTTAGCCACTATAGGTTCCTGAAAGTGAAGATTTAGCTAAAAATAATTATTTCAGTGTCTAGTTTGGCCAAAAATTATAAACCACTATTGTGGAATCACCCAGCCTCTTCATTTGGAGTAAAATTGGAGCCATCAAAGTTATGAAATCTAGCCATTGATATTCAACAAATTCATCGTCAGCAATTAATCCAAAGAAAATTCACCACCAACAATTCACTGCGAAAACCCCAACCATTCTACTAAACCAACAAGGTAATACACACCTGTAGTAGAGCAGAGTTAGAAGTTAGTTCATTCTGAGCAAGTGTTGTAACAAAACATTGGAATTGTTGCTGAAATTCAATGATTTAATACAATTGAAGATATTGTGATTTTCTAGTGATCTCTTTTGTGTTGACTTATCTTGCATGGTTCTTATGATTCTATCTTTCAAATTGCTCAAGGTAATTAGATATATGTTAGATTTAGATTTAGATCTAATTCAATGGTGTTTATGATTTGATGCTTGAAGTGTTTGCAACAATCCCTGGTCCATACTTTTTGCAGCTATTTGATTGTTAGTTGCTTTGCAAAGTTAGCTTGGACTTTTATATTCATTGTGCTTAGTTCAATTGTGGAGATTTATTCATTTCAATTACAATTGGGTTGTATTGGATGAATGTTCATGATTTGAAAATATTTAATACCTTAGAAGATTACACTGTTTCTGTGAGATTGCAGGTTCATCTAGGTTAAGCAGGAATTAGTTTATGAGGGATTGGTCCATTTCAAGTATTTCATCATTTGCATTGTTAATCTTGGGAGTAGTTAAATTTAGGAATTTCTCTTAAACCCTAATCTTTTGTTATTTGTTTATTATCTGGGTTAGACTTAGGATTGAAGTATCATTACATTGCTGGATCTAATAAGTTCAAGATTCAGTATTTTCTTGTAGTAAGGTCCCTTTGTGACTACCAAAATTTTCACATTTATCACTGAGTTGTTTATGCATTGTCAAGACTTGACATTAGAGACCTTGGGGTTATCTCTTGAGGCTTGCTGATAGAGATTTACCTTTCAAGAGAGATAGGATTTCATATTTTGTTTGATTTGTTGTTGTGTAGAAAACATCATCAATAGATTGGCGCTAGAAGGAGGGCTTGAATAAGCTAACCTGGATCGATTTCTATCTGCCATCTCTCCTGAAAGATTTAGAAGAAGAACCTGATCTACACTAGGAGAAGAGGAATTTCAAGAATCGCAAGCCCATACTAGGTCAAGAAGGACTAGTAGAAGGGAAGAATCATCATCCACCCAACCACTTCCATCATCCCCATCATCCCCATCTTCATCAAGTCCATCTTCATCCAATTCTGAATCCATCCCCATTTGACAGCCTCAACTAGTCATAAATCATCCTTTACCACCTCCACCTCCATTAATGGCTTTCCTAGCGAATAACCCATCCCCCTTATCTTTCAACAACTACAATCTAATGCGTAAAAATCTAGAGCTTTTCTTCTCCAAGTTTCACATTAATGATCCCAATAGGGCTGCAGAGGAGCATATTAGGATTTTTAAAACTACCCTTAAGGATAGGGGAATTAATCATGAGGATGTTGCATGCAAAATTTTCCCATATTCCCTTGGGGATGAGGCATTTTGTTGGTATAACCATCTTCTTGCTGGGTCTATCACTACTTGGTTTTAGTTGGAGACTACATTTTCACAGAAATTTTAGATCCCAATCAGTGCTAATGAGTTACTTCTGTAGTTTACCAGGCTCAAGAGGGAGGCAAATGAACCAATAGTGGCTTTCAATAATAGATTTCATAGGGCTTATGCTAAGATGCAACACCCTTATGCTGTAGATGATGCCTCTTCCAGGGAGGTTTATTATGAGGCTTTGGATAGTTCAACATCTACCTTCATCAAATGGAAAGAAAACCCTCTTGGTAGCCTATTTGAGGCTTATGATGTCGCTATTAAAGTGAGTATGGATTTGAGACAACACTTGTTAGGACCCTTGGCTAATCAAACATCTATGATGAGTTTAGTCCCTCAATCACCCTTGGTTTCACACCCAGGTCATCCCTATCAAGTTCCAACCATGCCAAATTACCCTCCAAATATGAACCAATCTGCATTCTTTCATCAGCTAGCTAATATACCTAGTTATTTACAGAGCTCTAAGATATTTAATCAGTCTTTGAATCATGGGTCACATGTTTATATGTAAAATTTAGCTAGTATTGTCCCTCCATCAAACAGTGAAGACAAGGAGAGGTTGGATACACTCACAAATCTAGTTGAGAAGTTGAACGCTGAAGTCACCTACCTAAGGCACCAAAATATTCAATCCTAGACAACCCAAAAGGGGATTCAGTCCAACTTTGATCAAAGCAACATGGATATGATGTAGGCTCAGGGGTAGGGCTTTGATAGGGTACAACATCTTGATAAAGATTATGGAGGGAAGCCACCACTTTAGAACAATGGAAGAGACTTAACCTCTCTGGATCAGCCAAACAATCAGGAGAAATCTAGTGAAGTTTATTTGGAAAAAATGACTTTGTCAGGATGGTGTAGGCTTCACAATACTAATCAACATTCTGAGTCAGATTGTCAAGAAATCCAGACTATTGTGTCCATTTTCTACCCAAAAGTCCAACATGCCAGCAATAGTTCGAGTGGATGGGAGATAGTACCATCTAATCCTTATGACATATCAGTCATGGTGGTGAATCATGTCCCATTTCCAAGAAGTGAAGAGAATGAACCAAAAGAAGAACATGATAATGGTGTTGAAACAGAGTATGTATATAGTGAAGAATCTATGGTTCTACCTTTTGAAGATAATGAGGAGAATGATAATGGCCCATTAGATGAAAAAGAGTATACAACTGAAGAGGTTCAAGCATTCCATCATGTGCCTATTTAGTATTTTAGAAGTCAAGGACAATTTGATGTTGACAAAGGAAAAAGTGTTGAAAATGGCAGGGATAAATTTGTGGTTGGCTCTGAAGACCACTGTTCTACCATGAATGCAAAGAAAATAAGAGAGTATGTGGTCGAAGAACTCAAGAAATTAAAAGTAAGTCTCTCTACTCATGAGTTGTTAAGGGATCCTACCATTAGGGATGCAGTACTAAAGTCTCTCAAAAGAGATATGCTTTCTGAACAAAAGGGTGCTTCAGGTCATGTTGATACAAATACTTTTAAGGAGGTATTTCTGTCTGAAACAAGCTTGGGAAATTATGCACTGACAGTTAACCCTCAAGGATGGGAGACTGAGGAAATCCTCATGTTACATGATATGCCTATTCATAAATCCAATAGTGCTAAAGTATTGGTAGAATTAACAACATAAGTGGAAGATCAAGTATGGTTGTTAGATCATGTGCATCAAACTACAAAAAGTGAGCTTCCAATAAAGGAATTTCAACAAGCTACTGTTGGATGTCTAGTAGAAGAGTCAATTGGCATTGTATCTGAGGAAGTCAAGGTAGTAAAAGTTGAAGTAGATCTAGAGGAGATTAAATTTCAATACAGTAACTTCAACAACCCGCTGATGAATGTCCTATAAGATGTGAAGAAGAACTTAATGAAGGAGTTGATATTCTGAGCAGCCACAATCCAGAACTAGAAAAAATGCTAATAGGAGAAGAATTCAGGGAGTCCCTTCACTCATCACATTCTATTTTTCTTCTTTCTTTTGATAAATTTAGTAAAGAAAATTCACAGATTCCATGTATTAATGACAAGATAGCTGATGTGATTCATATGGATGTGCAGGAAAATCCAAATGGTGTTGAGAATGCCATTGTTGCAACCATCACTAATGAGCTTGATCATCCTACTTTAGGTAAAGATGTGCTTGAAGATCAGTCTATGAAGCCTCTTGACAAACATCATGATGGGGAAGTTACTATACATGATGATGCTTTTACATTTTCAACATTGATCCCTCATGAAGAAGTGCACACAGGTGAAAAGTTCCATGTTTATACTTCTAAATCTTTCCAATCTCATTTTCACCGTGAATTATTCATTGAAGACTCCAATTCTGTTTTGCATGTTTCGAATGCAAGAGGGATATTGCATCATTGGTTGAGAACTCCTGATGACATATATATTAGCCCTTCAGAAGTGTAGGATGATGAACACAACATTCAGTCTACAACAGTACAAAATAAGGTTGTTTCTCTCCTTGCTATGAATTCTAAATCTTATCAATTTGACTATGAGAATTTGGGACAGACAACTTGCATATGGATTAATCATGGTCCTAATGAGTCACCTCAGTTATTGATTATTCTTGATTATGAGGTTGAGTTTGAATACTATATTTTTGAGGTTTACTCTGCTGAGTATAAAGATAAATTTTCATTTTTGAGGACTGTTACCATTACCTTGTTGCTTGTCCATGCATTGATAAACCATATGGGGGTGGGTCTCAGTTCACCCTATCTGATGATGAGTGGTTATGAGTCTCTTTTTACATAGTTAGGATAGATTGCTTTAGAATTAGTTTTTTTTGGTTAGTTTATGTTTTCTTTGGGTTTCGGTTTGGTTGTTGCTTTACTTCTCTGGCTTGTGTTTTCTGCTTTCTGGTTGGGCAAGTGTCGTTCCTGCACAAATATGCTTTTATCTAGGACTGTTCTAAGTATTTCATTGATGAAATTTAGTCATGTGTCTTGAATGGATGGTTGAGGTCTTTGTTATCTTCAAGTAGTCTAAATGTTTGATTTAAGGAGGATGAGTCACTGGTTTGATTTGAATTTGAAGTATTCTGAAATCTTATATCTCTTATACATCTTAAAAAATCTTGAGGTTGTTGTAGGATCCTTGTGAGGTCTTGTTAGGTGAAAAATCTTATTTTTTCTTTAGTGCCACTGTGGTTCTCAACCCTGAGTGTGAACTTCATTTTTCACAGGATGAAACGAAAAGTGAAAAGAAAAGAAATACCAAAAGAAGAAAAGTGAAAATATTGAAAATCAAAAGAGTGAATTCAACTTATCAGGGGTATTCAAGTATCTCTACTAGGGCTATGGACGCCTAGCTGGCAGTAGAGCTATGCTTGAGAGGGCCACAATGATAACCTTGTCAGGGCTATAGATGCCTGACTGGCAGCGAGGCTCTATCTAGGTTGCTTTTGAAGTTAGAATCTTTATGTAGCCTGCTCTTACTAAGCTTAGTTTCTATAGTTCCTTAAAGAAGGAAATGAACTCATGTGAACACACTCAGATTTTTAGTTTATGAAAGGTTCAGTCTGCCTTTGGTTATGATTTTCTTTGATCTTTCATTTTGATTTGTTTTTCTGATAGTGAGATCGAAACTAGAGATTCTCAGTTCTTGATTCTCTTCATTATCAAATGCTCTAGAGCATTTCCCATCAGAGTCACCATTTGTTATCCAGTTTTTGCACACATGCCCCACTGAAAGAAGGGACCCTCTTTTGCTTTGATTTTTGGTGTTTTTGCCCTTTGATTTTGTGGATTACCTTGCCTTGGTATGAGATTAAGTGTTTATCTTGCTTGCCTAAGTGATCCCCCTAAGTTGCATATTGAAAATTTGATGTTTTGAGCTTATTTTGGGTTTTTCACTACTTTCAGGATTTTCTGCCTCGTTTGGATTTTCCCAGATCCCACTCAAAGTCCGGAATGGTTTGATTAACATTGTTGTTCAGGAATTTCTTGTCTTCACAGAATTCTGCCTGGACCGGATTTTTTTTGGAATTCCGTCTCCTTGTCGAATTCCCAGATTTTGGGTTTGGTCAATCATTTTTATGAATGTTAATGGCCTAGTCACCATTTTTTCCTGTTGATCAATGAGTCTAATGGTGCCTTGCATTCTTACTATTTCATTTTCAAGCTCAACCCTATGTGTATGATTGTTTTTGTTTTGGTTGATTGTAGGGTTTCAACTTTGGAGCCATCACCAATACCGATTGAATTTCCCTTGAGTGAATTTTGAGTCTAGATCCATCAATGAATGATCTTTCTTTTGAGCCTAGGTCCTCAAATTTGTGATCTTCGATCAATTTGAGTGAAATCGTTGGAGAATGTTGAAGTTCAGGTTTTCCTTTAGTTTCAGGATTTTCCTGTGTTGGCAGATTTCCCCAGTTTTCCTTGTCCTCTGCGTTTTCCTGAAAATCTAGAGTTTTGCCTGCTTCGTGGATTTTCGCTCCCTCTAGATTTTCCCAAATTTCCCATTATCTTCACATTTTCTAGAATTTATTGCTGTTGTTTTTTTTCGCTAGAATCTGCCTAGTCCGTATTTTCCTAAAAATCTCTTCTGGCATGGATTCCACGGAGGGGTGAAAATCCTGATCTGTGTAGAAATTGTGCATTAACGACATTTAGTGAGATTTTGATCTTTGCTTGGATTTATTTGAATTTTGAATATATTATTGGTGATAGAATAATCTTGATCCTCATGTTGTAGTGGATATTATTGATGGTGTTTTTGCTAAGTGTAGGCTGGATTTAATGAGGTCATCATGGAAGTTTTGGAGGAGATTAATTTAATTTTCCTGTGGTCGACCTAGATGAGTCCCATGCATTTAATGCATATCTTATCTTATTTCAAATTTCTCTTGGCTGACCTATCTGGGCTATTTTATTATTGTAAAATCTAAATTGGGCTGACATGCTCTGGGATTTTCTATAAATTGGGCATTTTGTCTCATTTGTAACGGATAGAATAAAGAACATAGAATAAAAAAGAAAGATAGTTCTTAGAGAAAATTAGGTAGTAGAGCAGATTTAGAAGTTAGTTCATTCTGAGCAAGTGCTATAACAGAACATTGAATTGTTGCTGAAATTCGATGATTCAATACAGTTGAAGACATTCTGATTTTCTGGTGATCTCTTCTGGTGATCTCTTTTGTGTTGACTTATATTGCATGGTTCTTATGATTCTATGATATTTCAAATTTCTCAAGGTTATTAGATATATGTTAGATTTAGATTTAGATCTAATTCAATGGTGTTTATGATTTGATGCTTGAAGTGTTTGTAGCAATCCCTGGTCCATACTTTTTGCAGCTAGTTGATTGTTAGTTGCTTTGCAAAGTTAGCCTAGACTTTTACATTCATTGTGCTTAGTTCAATTGTGGAGATTTATTCATTTCAATTACAATTGGGTTGTCTTGGATGAATGTTCATGATCTAAAAATCTTTAATACCTTAGAAGATTGCACTGTTTCTGTGAGATTGTAGGTTCATCTAGGTTAAGCAGGAATTAGTTTATGAGGGATTGGTCCATTTCAAGTATTTCATCATTTGCATTGTTAATCTTGGGAGTAGTTAAATTTAGGAATTTATTTGAAACCCTAATATTTTTTTATTTCTTTATTATTTGGGTTAGAATTAGGATTGAAGTATCATTACATTGCTAGATCTGATAAGTTCAAGATTCAGTATTTTCTTGTAGTAAGGTCCATTTGTGATTACCATCATTTTCACATTTATCATTGAGTTTTTTATGCATTGTCAAGACCTAAGATTAGAGACCTTGGGGTTATCTCTTGAGGCTTGTTGATAGAGATTTACCTTTCAAGAGAGATAGGATTTCATATTTTGTCTAAGTTGTTGCTGTACATAAAACATCATCAATAGGTTTTGTAGATGGTGAAATTTGCAAATGGTTAAAAAACTAACATACACAATCATGGTTAGTATATTTAAGCAAAAAAACCTTCAACATCCATATGAGATAATGTAACATGATTTTTAAAATGCAATAAATAACAAGATAACTAAAACATCTAAAGAAAAACATGAAGCATATCTATCCCATATTCGATTGGTGCTACTTTGATGTGAAAAATAGCCCTTTCCCAACCCTTGACAAGATCAAATGATGCAATGCTTTGAAGATAAAATGAGATGGACAAAATCAGTTCTCAAATGAAGAGAGAGACTTTGTATACGAGTTGTAGAATTTTTTTTTGTGGAGTTGTGGAGATGAAATGCTAAGATTGTGGAGGATTTGCTTAAGGATGAAGCCTCTATTTTATAGATTTTCTTGATGAGAGATTGGACAAATGGATGAATGTGGGACTAAAAATAGACCAATGAAAAGAGGGCACTTGTCATCTTCTGAGTGGTTGATGCATGTGCAAGATTTGGGAAATGTGCCCAAGAGAGGGAGATTTCAAATTTGAATTTAAGAGTTAATGCTTAGTTTTACCTTTGCAAGAGACATGTAAGAGACATTAATTGCTTTGTTGGATGTACATGTCCACTTGATTTTGAATTCAAACTTGAGGGAATATTCCTCAAAGATGCCATGTTGATGGAAAATGTTGATTTAATAAATCAATAAATTGATTTATTTGTGCAAGTGGGATTATCTAGAGGATTTGACATGCATTAGATTAGATTAATCAGGTTAAGATTAACTTAATGATGATTAGGATGTTTGACCTTTTTGACTTAAATATTTGATTTATTTAAATCAGAAAAGGATGGAATATGACTTGGAGATTTAATTAAATAAAGTCTTGATTTATTTAATCAAAGAGGGAATGCTAGGATTAAATTAAATAAAGTTAATTTATTCAATTTAAGTGGATAATCCTTAGAGATTGAATTAAAGACCTAATTTACCTGGTGAATGGATTTTCTGTGTTTGATTTATTCAATGAGCGGATGAATGTGAATTAGGTGCACGATGTTCATTTCATGTGTCTATAGGTTCATCCTTAATTTCCAAGAAAAAGAATTCATCTTCATCTAGATCTTCATATTTTGAATCTTCATCGGAAATACTAGCATTCTCATTCACATAAGTAAGCTTTGTTAATCTTCTTTCCTTTCTTTTCTTTCTCATATCTTTGTTTATTTCTTTTAGCTCTTTCTGGACAATTTGTAGCACATAATTAACTATTTCTCCAAAAAAAAAGCATTTAAAGGGAAGATTACCTTCATACTTATTGGAACCTTTTCTCATTCTTCTTACAAATTTTGCTTCTATTTCTTCAAAGTTATCTTTATCTAGATCTTTAGATTTTGTAGCTTTAAAGGTAGTCTTTGATTTGCCTCCATTTCTTAGACTCAACTTCTTTATCTCATAAGATGCCAAAAATGCTAGCAGTAGATCCTTGATACAAGTATTATTATCTTTAGTTTTCTCTATAACACTCACCTTCTCACTATAAGCATTAGGAAGAGTTTTGAGAATCTTCTTTACAATCTTGGTTTCATCTATAGTAGCACCAAGTGATTTTGTTCCAATGAATACCTCATCCAATCTCTATACATAAGCTTTAAAATTTTCATCTTTGGACATATGTATAAGATGAAACTGTATTTCCAAATTCTATAATTTTTCCTCTTTAACTCTTTCATCACCATCATGTGATCTTTCTAAATTATCCTAGACTTCCTTAGCCATCTTCAATCTGAACCTTAATCAACTCAGAATGTACTAGAATAGTCTTCAAGATGAAATTTTCCTTATTTTTCACTTCATGTGCTCTGATCTCTTTAGGTGTACTCAGACCATTAGTAGGAGGAGTGTAAGGATTCTTGTAAAATTTCTCCACATCATATTCACAATACTCTAGACATTCTTTCATCAATACTTTCCAGATACCATAATTAGTTCCATCAAACCTCGGATAATCAAAGACCATCTTGCTAGCTATCCTGAACCTTCCTCAAGTAGTTAAGATCTCCACCAAGGAACCAAGATATGATGAAAATTTTTAAATATGACAACTAAGAGGGGAGTGAATTAGTTGTCATAGATTTTAACCTTTAATTCCATCACTAGAACTAATACTTAAAACTTCTTAAATGATTAATCATCAAATGCCATTGCAAAAAATCAAATCCAACACATAAACACAATAACACCAGAGTTACATGGAAAACCCAATGAGGGAAAAATCATAATGAGGATTAAATCACACTATAGAGAATATCAAAACTGATTACAAAAAGGCTCACTGCTTGAAATTAGGACTCACTATCTAGAACAAGGACTCATTGTCCAATAGGGATACAAACCAAAGGGCTCACTACCATAGAGATACAAAGAATACAAATAATTCTTGTTACAGAGAGACTACAATCTCAATGCAACAAAGGATTCCACCATAGTTACTTAATCAACTTGCATGAATGATAGAGTTTTCATTCTATTCAATATAGCATTAAGCTTCACACTGATTTACCACACACAACACACACACACTTTCTGAATAGCATCAATGTCACATCTACTCTTTCACTTATCCTCTTTCTTATCTCTTGTATGTTTTTCATTACTAGCTCATCCTACAATTGTACTATCTCTAACTTTGAAAAAGATCTAAAGTCGGCCATCCAACTTCAAATTCAAATTAGGTCAGTGCCAAAACATCCTAGGGTGGAATTAGAATGAGGGAAACTCAAAATAGATCCAACACACTTCATCAAATTTGAAGACAGTGCTTAACACAAGTTCGACCAAACCAGTGTAAAAAACATAGAACAATTAAGATCAATACTTATAGAAACCAAAAATATCTTCCATGCAATCAAAACATCTTAACTCTAGAACCACAAGTCAAAATATTTCATCAAAGAGAAATCGAAACCAACAATATTTCTCTCAGACTTCAACCAAAAAATAGAAAAACATAGTTCACAACTGGTGAACAAAACTCAAACTTCACAATGAACCAACAAGAAAAAATAAGGATATAACAACCTTCAACAACCATGACCAACATATCTAAACTACATGAACATAGGGGAAAATACTACATCATTACGTGAAGTAACAACTAAACACTTGCAGACTTTCTTTAATACAATTTTCTCAATATGCTCGACATATACAACCAACAACAACTAGTAGATAACCAGTTCACTAGTTGACATCAATGACAACACCTTCATTCCTTTCTTCATTCTTGCAAAAATCTCCCCCCTTTTCATTGATGAAAACACATGATGTGAAAACCCATCAAAGACACCATACCAATTCTAAATATGCTTCTCAAGATTTTTATTTTTGTTTGTCTCCCTCAAAAGATCATCTTCCTCCTTACCTTCTTTCTCTCATTAGATTTATCTCCTTTTCACATGATCTTTCTCCCCCTTTGAAATCAATGGAAAAGGAAAAATATATGTTCATTGAATCTTCCTTTGACATGAAAATAAAGTACTCACAATGACAACACCTAAAGCTAGCTGCTCACCCTGAGAGGTATCCACCAAAACATTAGTCCAAAAAGATAGAACTATGAATCCACTAGACTGATGCATCTCCAAATTCATATTAGTTTATGAAAGGAGGGGTAATAGCCCCTAACTTATCTTGGAGATACTCTAAAGTATTTTTATGAAGATCCTTTGTAAATATATCAGTGATATGATCCTTTTTCAGAAAATACTCAAGCTTGAATTCATTCTCCATGACCTTCTCTCTCAAGAAATTATATATGATAGATATATGCTTCGTCCTCAAGTGTGTCATAGGATTATTTAAAATGTTAATTGTGGTTGTATTATCATAGAAGATAGAAATAGGATCATCATATAACACTGATAACTTTCAATGTCTATTTCATCCATAGAACTTGTGTACAAAAAGATGCAGCAACAATATACTCAGCTTCAGCAGTAGACAAAGAGACTAAATATTGCTTCTTACTCAACCATGCCACCAATCCGCATCCAAGAAAGAATGCACCACCACTTGTACTCTTTCTATCATCTACACATCCAACCCAATCTGCATCTGTATAGGCACTAAGTGTAAAGTTAGTATTTTTAGGATACCACAATCCATAATCTGGAGTGTCATTCAAATATCTAAATATTCTTTTAACAATAGCAACATGTGTTTCCTTTGGATCTTCTTGAAATCTAGCCACAAGAAAAATCACATGCATAATATCCGGTCTAGTAGCAACCAAATACAATAATCCACCAATCATAGATCTATATTTGCTCTGATTAGCCTTAGGTGAGTCAACATCTTTACCCAATTTGCAACTAGTCACCATAGGAGTACATACCGGTTTGGAACCATCCATCCTAAATTTCTTCAACATCTCTCTCACATACTTATACTATAAAATCAAAATTATTTTCTCTGTTTGATTGATCTATAGCCCAAGAAAGAAATTCATCTTCCGAAACATAGAAATCTCATTTGAATTCTTTTTGCATGTCTTCCTTAAAAATCTTGCACATATTTTCATTTCCTCCAAAGATAATGTCATCAACATATACAACTACAATCAAGATTTTGGAATTTTCAATCTTAACGTACAAATTACTGTCTACTGTACCTTTGTTAAATCCTTGCTAAATCAAATACCTATCTAACCTTGCATACCAAGACCTAGGAGCTTGCTTCAATCCATATAAATATTTCTTCAATCTACATACCATTTAAACTTCTTCTAGCTCACCATTCAAAAATGTTGATTTAACATCCATCTGATAGACTTTGAATTCTTTATGAGTAGCCAATGCCAAGAACATCCTTATAGCTTCCATTCTTGCTATCAGGGAAAAAGTTTCCTAAAAATATATACCTTCCACTTGTGAGTATCCTTTACACACAAGCCTCACTTTGTTTTGGACAACATGTCCATTCTCATTCAACTTATTTCTGAATACCCATTTTGATCCAATGATATTTTATCTGCCGGTCTTGGGACCAATTCCAAAGTCTGATTCTTCTCTATCTACAATTTTTTTTTTCATAGCTTCTTTCCAATGTTCATCTTTACATGCTTCACTTACTGTCTTTGACTCAATATCAAAGAATAAACACAAATTTACTTCAACAACAACTTTCCTTCTGGTTAACATGCCTTTTGTCTTGTCTCTAATAATCTAATTTTCTGAATGATTCCTCTATACATATTTCCGTGTCCTAACGGACATCACCAAGGAATCTTATTCTCTTTCATCCTATTCATCTTACTTCTTCTACTCGTCTTTATCCCATTCTTTCATAATTTCTTCTGTTCTTGCACAATCATGTTCATTAGACACATATCCATCATTATCAATAGAAATCTTTGTTGGTGTGTGGCGACTGATCATGCTATACTGTATAGCCCATGGTATACTGTACACCCTGGATAATAAAAGTATTGGATGGCTGCGGTTTGGTGGATGTAGCCCAGATTGGGTGAACCACGTTAAATTCTGTGTTATGATTAATTCTGTGAATGATTTAGTTTTTCTATTTTATTTATTAAATCTGCATTTAATTGTTAGATCTGCCATCTCTAACCCTAACAAGTGGTATCAGAGCGAGTTGTGTTTCGACTATCGTCTGTAGGAAAGATCTCACGGTTGAGTGGGAGTCTCACGGTTGAGTGGGAGCAATGGCAGATGAGGGTAAGAAGGTTGAGAAGTTTAATGGGCGAACTATCAGCTAT
>VDFB02047397.1:8914319-9038745 GCA_007258455.2 Sequoia sempervirens
TTTCTTGTTTAGCATATAGGTCAGAGATAACTGTACCTTCATTTTTATCCTTCTCCTTCCTTGGAGGGCTTTCCTTTACTTGTTTTTTTGAATTAGTAGAAGTAGGTTCATTGTTAATCACCAAGAACAAGCATTAATCTTCATCTAGATCTTCATATTCTGAATCTTCAACAGAAATACTAGCATTCTCATTCACATAGTAAGCTCTATTAATCTTCTTTCCTTTCTTTTCTTTCTCATATCTTTGTTTATTTCTTTTATCTCTTTCTAGACAATTTTCAGCATAATGACCTATTTATCCAAAATTAAATCATTTAAAGGGTATCTTACCTTCATACTTACTAGAACCTTTTCTCATTCTTCTTACAAAGTTAGATTCTATTTTATCAAAGTTCTCTTCATCCGAATCTTCAACTTTTGTAGCTTTAAAGACAATCTTTGATTTGCCTCCATTTCTTAGACTCAACTTCCTCATCTCGTAAGATGTCAAAAATCCTAACAGTAGATCCTTAGTACAACCATTTAGTATATAGTCTACTCAATAACACTCACCTTTTCATTGTAAGCGTCAGGAAGAGTTCTGAGAATCTTCTTTACAATCTTGGTTTCATCTATAGTAGCACCAAGGGATCACATTCCAGCCACTACCATTTCTATACATAAGCTTTAACATTTTCATCTTCGGACATATGTATAAGATCAAACTGTGTTTCCAAATTCTGCAAATTTTCCTCTTTAACTCTTTCATCAGCATCATGTGCTCTTTCTAAACAATCCCATACTTCCTTAGCTATCTTCAAATTTTGAACCTTAATCAACTTGGAATGTACCAGGCTATTATTCAAGATGAAACTCACCTTATTGTTCACTTCATGTGCTATGATCTCTTCAGGTGTACTCAGAGCATAAGCAAGAGGAGTGTAAGGATTCTTGTAAGCTTTCTCCACATCATATCCACAATACTCTAGATATTCTTCCATCAATACTTTCTAGATACCATAATTAGTTCCATCAAACCTTGGATAATCAAAGACCATCTTGCTAGCCATCCCAAACCTTTATCAAGTGGTTAATCTCTTGACCAAGGAACCAAGCTTTGATACCAATTGTTTAATAGGAAAAATAAGAGGGGGGGTAAATCAATTGTCACATATTTTAACTTTTAATTTAATCATTGGAACTAATACTTAAAACTGCTTAAATGATTAATCATCAAATGCCAATGCAGAAACTCAAATCCAACACATAAACACAATAACACCAGATTTACATGGAAAACCCAATGAGGGAAAAATCATGATGAGGATTAACTCACACTATAGAGAATATCAAAACTGATTACAAAAAGTCTCATTGCTTGAGATAAGGGTCACTGCCTGAAATAAGGACTCACTGTCTAGAACAAGGACTCACTGTCCAATAGGGCTACAACCCAAAGGGATCACTGCCATAGAGATACATAGAAGACAGAGAAGACTTGTTATAGAGAGACTACAATCTCAATGCAACAAAGGATTCCACCACAGTTACATGATCAACTTGCATGAATGATAGAGTTCGCCTTCTACTCACTGCATCTAGAAACTCATCATTAAGCTTTGCACTGATCTTCCACACACAACTCGCACACTTTCTAAATAGTATTAATGTTGCATCTACTCTTTCACTTATCTTCCTTATTTTCTCTTATATGTTTTTCATTACTAGCTCATCTTGTATTTATACTATCTCCAACTTTGAAAAAGATCCAAAGTCATCCATCCAACTTCAAATTCAAATTAGGTGTGCCAAAACATCCTAGGGTGGAATTAGAATGAGGGTGACCCAAACACATGCTTCATTAGGACCCAAAATAGATATAACACACTTCATCAACTTCAAAGATAGTGCTTAATACAAGGTCAACCAAACTTGTGTAAAACACATAGAACAATTAAGCTTGATACTTCTAGAAACCAAAAATATCTTCCATGCAATCAAAACATCTTAACTCTAGAACTGCAAGTCAAAAGACTTCATCAAAGAGAAATGCAGACCAATAAAATTTCTCCTAGACCTCAACCAAAACACATAAAATAATAGTTCACAACTAGTGAACACAAGTCAAACTTCACAACAAACTAGCAACCAAAATTTTGGATATAACAACCTTCAAAAACCATGAACAACATATTTGAACTACATGAACATAGGGGAAAATACCAGATCATTACCAGAAGTAATAGTTGAGTTCTTGTAAACTTTCTTTTATACAATTTTCTCAATATCCTTGACATATACAACCAACAACAACTAGTAGATAACCGGTTGACCAGTTAACATCAATGACAACACCTTCATTCCTTCATTCTTGCAACAATCTCCTCCTTTGTCATTGATGGAAATAGAAGATGTGAAAAACCATCAAATACACTATACCAGTTTTGAATATACTTCTCAAGATTTTTCTTTTTGTTTCCCCCCCTCAGAAGATCATCTTCCTCATTACCTTCTTTCTCTCATTAGATTTCTCTCCTTTTCACATGATTTCTCTCCCCCTTTGACATTAATGGAAAAGGAAAAATATATGTTCATTGAATATTCCTTTGAAGTGAAAAAAAAATACTCACAATGACAACACCTGAAACTACCTGCTCCCCCTAAGAGGTAGCCACCAAAAAATCAGTTGAAAAAGATAGAACCATGAATCCACTGAATTGATGCATCTCCAAATGCATCTTAGTTTATGAGAGGGGAAATAACCCCTAACTTCTCCCAGAGACACTCAAAATTATCTTTAGGAAGAGCCTTTGTAAATATATCATTAATTTGATCCTTTATCGGGACATACTCAAGCTTGAATTCATTCTCCATGGCCTCTCTCAAGAAATGATATCTGATAGATATATGCTTCATCCTCAAGTGCATCATGAGATTCTTTGAAATGTTAATTGTGATTGTACTATCATAAAAGATAGAAATAGGATCATCATATAGCACTGTGATATCTTTCAATGTATGTTTCATCCATAGAACTTGTGTACAATAAGATGCAACAACAATATACTTAGCTTCAATAGTAGAAAAAGAGACTAAATCTTGCTTCTTACTCAACCATGCCACTGATCTACATCCAAGAAAGAATTCACTACCACTTGTACTCTTTCTATCATCTACACATCCAACCCAATCTACATCTATATAGGCACTAAGTGCAAAGTCAATATCTTTAGGATACCACAATCCATAATCCAGAGTGCCATTCAAATATCTGAATATTATTTTAATTGTAGCAACATGTGTTTCCTTTGGATCTTCTTGATATCTAGCCACAAAAAAAAACTTCATGCATAATATCCGGTCTAGTAGCAGTCAAATACAATAATCCACCAATCATAGATCTATATTTGCTCTAATTAGCCTTAGGTGAATCAACATCTTTACCCAATTTGTAACTAGTCATCATAGGAGTATATACAAGTTTTGAACCATCCATCCTGAACTTGTTCAACATCTCACTCACATACTTATACTATGAAATGAAAATTCCTTTCTCTATTTGATTGATCTATAGGCTAAGAAAGAAATTCATCTCCCCAAACATAGACATTTAAAATTATTTTTGAATCTCTTTTGCAAACATCTTGTACATATTTTTATTTCCTCCAAAGATAATGTCATCAACATATACAACTACAACTAGGATTTTGTCATTTTCAATCTTAAAGTACAGAATACTATCTATTGCACCTTTGTTAAATCCTTGCTGAATCAAATACCTGTCTAACCTTGCATATAAAGCTCTAGAAGCTTTCTTCAATCCATATAAAGCTTTCTTCAATCTACACACCATATCTGATTGATCTATTAACTAAAATACTTCTAGTTGTTCCATGTAAACTTCTTCTTCCAGCTCAGCATTTAGAAATTTTGACTTGACATCCATCTAATAGAATTTAAAATCTTTATGAGTATCCAATTCCAAGAACATCCTTATAGGTTCCATTATTTCTATCGAGGTGAAAGTTTTCCAAAAATCTATACCCTCCACTTGTGAGTAGCCTTTACACACAAGCCTCACTTTGTTTTTGACAACTTCTCCATTTTCATTCAACTTATTTCTGAATACCCATTTTGATCCAATGGATTTTTTATCTGCTGGTCTTGGGACCAATTCCCAAGTCTGATTCTTCTCAATCTGGAAAATTTCTTATTTCGTTACTTCCTTCCAATGTTCATATTTACATGCTTCACTTACTCTCTTTGGTTTAATATCAGGGTATATGCAAGATCATGATGGACTAAAAAATGGCAATATGTTGGGTATGTGTAAGGTATGTGGCTGATGACATTTTTTAAACCCAAAATTGATGAAACAAAAAGGGTTTTTAAAAGAGATTCACAGCTTTCCACCAATATAAATTATGCTTTGCTTTGAATTTAATAAATAATTATTATTCATTTTCTATTTGAATTACGACTAAAGTCCTAATTGATAGACTGATTGAAAAATATCTATAGCTTTCAAATGAAATCACATTTTTTGAATCCAAAACATGCATCACATCCTATACTTTACATACTATAGGATTAAAAAAATGAATTTCATGAAGTTTTGACCAAGTTAAGGTGGTCAAACCTTCGAGTTTCTTATATTTTTTAAAAGTTGTAATAAAAAAATCATAATAATTATTTACTTGAAAAAAAAATACAAAAAAATATGTATCACATCGGGACATGATTCCTCTACTTATATCTAAAATATTATAAAAAAATATTATGATTTTATTGTGGTTAGGGTGGTGAGACAAACACAGGTCTACTTCTTATTTTCTCCCTAAAATTTAAGTACTACTACATTGAAATTTCAAAATTTCACCAAATTGATTTAAAAAAAAAACCTAGTAGTTTAGAAACTACATTTAATTTTTTATAGATTCTATTCTTACATATTTTTGAAATAATATAGATAACTTATTCAAATTTTTACGTCAAGTTGCTAACTTTTATTTTTCTAAATTTTTCTCCACTTAAGGGCCTATTTTTTCCATGATGATCTTGAACATACCCCTCAAAGAATAAGCACAAATTTACTTAAGTAGCAACTTTGCTTCTAGTTAACACACCTTTTGTCTTGTCTCCAATAATCTAATTTTCTGAATGATTCCTCTGTACATATTTCAGTGTCCTAGGGGACATCACCAGAGCTTCTTCTTCTCTTTCATCTTGTTTATCCTGCTTCTTCTACTCATCTTTACCTTTTTCTTCCACAATTTCTTCTATTATTGCACAATAATGTTCATTAGACACATATCCATCAATATTAATGGAATTCTTCATTGTGGCACATAATGTAGTAATGGGGCACAAAAATATGTGGTGAAGAGGAGGGTATACCAATAGCACCTACTACAATAGGTGTATCACCATCATGCAGCTGTGCAAAATGTTTAGCTCTATGTGATCAAATGGTCACTCAAAGCATGTATAGACAAAATAATTGGATTTCCCACATCTACAAAAATATTTGGGTAAGGTATTAGAGCAAGAAGAAGTGGGGTTACTCAATGTGCCCCAGGTCTATCCTGAGGCATTCCTCTACCTGCACCTTGGAAATATTGCATATCAAGGTAGTTGCACATGCTTACCTAGGAAAAAATCAACATATAGTTTTCACAAAAAATATTATGGGACTTCAAAATTATTGTTGGGTCGTTTATCAAAATCCTTTTGCCAACATTGCCAAAGATTATCTAGGATACCTCGATATGTGCACCATTTAATCAAATATTTAGGCTCACACACATCTACAAGTTTTACAATTTTTGGATTGATAAATAGTTGTGCTAATTGGTTTTTTGTAATGTCAAGTTCCATCACTTCATCATATGATAAGCCATTGGCATAATGTTGCCTCTTGGACTCTTGCCACTCTACAAACCTAATATGCTAGTTTGTGAGAGTTTCAACATTGAAAATTATTATTTCTAAAGTGGTTTCATATCAGAGAGGTAAGGGTACATCTCATATATCCAAAATATGTTTCTCAATTCATTTAAATTGTCACAAATAGTTACATGGATAGTGGGTACGTTTTGTAATGAAGAATTTGGTGGTGGAGGAGGATTTGGCTAGGTAGGGTTTTCATCTAGACTAGGGTTAGGATTATTTTTGATAGGGAAAAGTAGGTTTTTATGGGACTAGAAACCAATTACAAGAATTTTTTGAAGGGACCTAAAGCCTTATATAAGGAAAATATGTTGCAAGAAAAATAATCAGCTAACCAAACCACAACCCAAAAGCTCAACAACTTAACATGCTACAACAAACAGGTTTTAAAGGGACCTCAAACCCTAAGAAAATATTTTATAGGGACATAGAAACCATCCATTTTGAAGGGACCTTAAACCCTTTACAACTATGTTTTATTAGGGACCTTGGACCCATAGACATCGCTTACATCAACCAAATAAGAAACAAACTAGTCACTCAGGAGGATAAAAGAAACATTTGAGACAGTCAAGCAACCATTAGCCTATAACAACCAGATTACAACATAACACCTAGCATTAGCACACAACAACCTCTCTATACCACTAGTTGAACCAACCAAGTCACAGTAAACCAAATGATCTAAAAAAATAGAGCCCATCAACACCCCCTCTCCACCTCTATAGGAGGGATAATCATGGAAATTTAAAACTCTAGTAGTTCCCCACATCATCTAGTTGTTCTCTCCACCTCTATAGGATAAGAAACCAAACTCATCCTTGCCACAAAAGCCACTAGTCTCCTAGAAAACAACAATCCACCTAAATAGGAATGGGCTTTTCCTTAATGAGAGATGTAGGAGAGATCATTTAGCCTCAAAACACACCTCCACCACAAAAGGAGAGGACTCTAGCTCCATAGGAGAGGTCTCCACCTCAAGAGAAGACCCAATATCCAAAGAGAAGGAAAAGATTGTAGTTAAAAGAATGAACTCAAATTCTATAGGCAACATAAGCACTTGGGTCTTCAAAAAGATCTTTGAATACTACCTAGCCAATAAAAAATCCAACCCAACCAAGAACATCTTCAACAAAAAAATCTCAATTGAAACATTTTGCTCTAGCACCAACTCAACAGAAAAGAACTCTTCAATAAAAACAATAGTCACCCTTAAGCTTCAACAAAAATTGGGTCATGAAAAAGACCATAGGAAACCACCTAGCCAAGAGAACAAACATAGAGAGAAAAAGAAAAATTTCCCCTGAAACAAACACACAACCCTTCAACATAAAGACATAACAAACCATAAGGGGATCCAAGCCATCCAAATGTAATTCCAACAACAGAAGGGAGAAGTTGCGAAAGCAAGGAATGAGAGGGAAAAAAACCACCCCACAACAAAAGGGAACACTCCTAATAGGAAAACCAAACATAACTCCAACTAAGGGGGGTCACAAAAACAAAAGAAAACTCACTAGCCTAAGTTGGTCAAGCACAAAAGAGGTTCCAAAACCCACAAAACCCCTCACACCACACTGAGAGAAAGAGCTACTAGTCCAGACCAAACCAGGAAACACATCCCCATCACAAGAAAAGGAAAAAAGAATAGACCCACCTGAGAAATCATTTGCACCAACAAAAAGACTAAGGTCTAACTGAAACACAACACTGCACAGAACAAAAACCCAAGCCAAAGCCTCAAACACCTAGTGCATGGAACCAACCTTAGCCATGCACAAACAAGAAGGGTCCAAAGAAAATAGAACAACTTGCCAAAGAAAGAGGACATAAAAAAAATGATCACCATCAACTAGCGTTGAGAGAGAAGACCTAGACAAACAACAATCTTCCTCAAGAACCTCAGAAGCACCATTAAAGCAGCCAAAACACAAGCATAGCTTAGAAACAACATCTACAAGATGCAAAAAACACTAGGGAAGCGTCAAAACTAAAAAATCACAACCAACCATGCCACTAACAAGTTGCCAAGAATGCCTAGACATAGCAGGAACAAGGAAAAAAGTTGTAGGAGAAGCATTATCATCATCTTCATCCTCTACTCCACCATTGCCATCTACCTTAGAAGCTTTCAAATTGCATGTGCAACTTCCTTTCTTTCCCACACACTCCATTCTTAGATGTTGCAGTACCAGTAACATGATCAAGGTTAGGATAGTTAAACTTTTTAAAAAATTAACAGTTTTTTTAATGCAAACTAATATGCATATTCAAAAACCTATTTAAAACTAATATTCTTCAAAATTAATGCAAAAATACAAAAAATGGAAAAAACATTAAAAATCCAACATACCTTTGATTAGTGGGTGATTTTGGCAAATGAAATGCGTTGAAAAATGGATATCCATGTTGTTTGTTATATTTTCCACATGCAACAGATAATAGGGCAAGAAAAAAGGACTATTGGCCTCCCCCACCTTTTTTTAACACAAAGGAAACAAATATCTGTCTCATTTTAAATTATTTTTTAAAAAAGGTCGGGTCTTCCTCGTCCATTAGTACAAGGGACAACACAAACCAAGTTAAGGGTATGTGCAGGATCATCATGGAAAAAACAAGCCCTTAAGTGGCAAAAAAATCAAAAAAATCAGAGTTAGGCAACTTGATGTAAAAATTTGAATAAGTTATCTATATTACTTCAAAAATATGTAAGAATAAAATATGTAGAAAATTGAATGTAGTTTCTAAAATACTAGGTTTATTTTTATTCTTTTTAAAATCTATTTGGTGAAAATTTGAAATTTCAATGTAGCGGTACTTAAATTTTAGGGAAAAAATAAGAAGTAGGTGTTTGTAGACCACCCTAACCACAATAAAATAATAATATTTTTTATAATATTTTAGACATAAGTAGAGGACTCATGTCTGGATGTGATGCATATTTTTTGTAAATTTTTTTCCAAGTAAATAATAAATTATGAAATTTTATTACAAATTTTAAAAAATATAAAACTTGTATGTGCGACCACCTTAACTTGGTCAAAACTTCATGAAATTCAATTTTTATTTTTTAATCCTATACTATGTAAAACATAGAATGTGATGCATGTTTTGGATTCTAAAAATGTGATACCGTTTGAAAGCTATAGATGTTTTTCAATTAGCCTATCAATCAAGACTTTAGTCATAATTCAAATAGAAAATGAATAATAATTATTTATTAAATTCAAAGTAAAGCATAATTTATATTGGTGGAAAGTTGAGAATCTCCTTTAGAAACCCTTTTTATTTTATCAATTATTGGGTAAAAAAAAATCGTCATCCACATACCCTACAAATACCCATCATATTGCCACTTTTTGGCCCATCATGATCCTCCACATACCCTTAATATATATTTATAATGTATATTATATTATAATATTACAAAATAATATATAATATTACAAAATGGTATATAATATTACAAAATAATATATAATATTAAAATATAATATATAATATTACAATATGGGTATGTGCAGGATCATGATGGGCCAAAAATAATCATTCAGTATCTCAATTTAGTGGTACTTTTTAACCCAAAATTGATAGTAAAAACAATTTTTAAAGGAATTCTCAACTCCTAACTATAAATGCTCACCTCTAAATTTAATAAGTAATTATTATTTGGCCACTATTAAATAAAGTCTTGATTAATAAATAATGAAAAAAACATCTATAGCTTTCAAATAATATCACGAGATCCCAAACATCGAATCACATCTATGCTACTAATATAGGATAAAAGAAAAAATGAATTTCATGGTCTGACTCAAGTTAAGAGCAATTGATTGCTAATTTTATATTTTTAGAATTTGTAATAAAATTCATAATTAATTATTACTTGAGCAAAATTAAAATGTGCATCACATCAGGAGATGAGTTATCTACTTATATCTAAAATCTTATAAAAAAATATTATCATTTTCTTGTGGTTAGGGTGGCCAGATAGACACCTACTTCTTATTTTTTCCCTGGAATTTAAGTACTACTACATTGAAATTTTAAATTTTCAACAAATAGATTTTTTTTATAAACAAACCTAGTAGTTTAGAAACTACATTCAATTTGCTATAGATTCTATTCTTACATATTTTTGAAATAATATAGATAACTTATTCAAATTTTTATGTCAAGTTGCCTAACTGTGATTTTTCTATTTTTTTGCCACTAAAGGGCTTGTTTTTTCTAAAACCACCTTCTATAGACCATTTACAAAGATCTTTACCACCTTCTTTCCTTCAAATTACTCCTTTGGACATAACCACCGAAAAATTACAGAGACCATTTACAAAGATCTTTACCAAACAAAACACAAAACCCTTAAAGATTTAGACCCATAGACCTACAAAAAAACACCAGCTAAACCCCATTCACCAAACATTTGGCTAGGAAAAAGACATGAAATTCCCTTTTCCAGGCCAAGTCTTCAACTAACACTAGGCGGAATTTCTTTTTCAAAAATTTAGCCCCTGCAATAGCCAAGCATCTATGCTCCACGAGTTACATGCCATTAAATCCAACAAGAAAGGAAAGTAATGTACCAAAGCCTCCAGGTCATCCAAGAGATGCAAATCACATGGGCGAGGAATTATTTTTCCCAATCGAGTCATGGCCAACCGGTATGTGCAGGATCATCATAGAAAAAATAGGTCCTTAAGTGACAAAAAATTCAAAAAAATCAAAGTTAGGAAAATCGATGTAAAAATTTGAATAACTTATCTATATTATTTCAAAAATATGTAAGAATAGAATCTGTAGCAAATTGAATGTAGTTTCTAAACTGCTAGGTTTATTTAAAAAAAATATATTTGGTGAAAATTTGAAATTTCAATGCAGTAGTACTTAAATTTTAGAGAAAAAATAAGTAGGTGTTTGTCTGACCACCCTAACCACAATAAAATGATAATATTTTTTTTAAAGATTTTATATATAAGTAGAGGACTCGCCTCGATGTGATGCATATTTTTTGTAATTTTTTTCCAGGTAAATAATTAATTATGAATTTTTTATTACAACTTTTAAAAAATATAAAAAATCATGTGTCTGACCACCTTAACATGGTCAAAACTTCATGAAATTCAATTTTTTAAATCCTATAGTATGCGAAGCATAGAATGTGACACATGTTTCAGATTCAAAAAATGTGATAGTGTTTGAAGGCTATAGATTTTTTTCAATCAGCATATTGATCAGAACTTTAGTCGTAATTCAAATAGAAAATGAATAATAATTATTTATTAAATTCAAAGCAAAGCATAATTTATATTGGTGGAAAGCTAAAAATCTCCTTTAAAAACCTTTTTCGTTTCATTAATTTTGGGTAATAAAAAGTCATCAGCCACATACCCTACACATATCCATCATATCGCCACTTTTTGGCCCATCATGATCCTACACATACCCCAATGCCCTGTCCAAACCTACTAGCATGTCCTTTTGAAATAGATGCCTCATTATCTCCCTCGCATCAGTTTTTGAGACCCCAATATCAAGTAGACCAGCCAACACCCAAGAGGAAGTACCCTTTTGTGTCCTCCATAAACCCTTTCCCAACAATGCATTTTATTGCTACAAAGGTAAGGTAATTTGGATGGTGAATTATACATTGTGGCCGAAGGGATGGTGATCTAGCCTTCAAAGTCCATTTGTCTCTTTGAAATCTTCAGTTGCATCGATGTGTCCATTCTTCCCAACTCCAGCTCCTTCATCAAGACCAACAGTATGAATCTGCTCATTGCCAAACACTAACACTGTATTAAAAAAAACTAGACCACCGCTCACTTGAGGAAATATGAGTCTGCCACCAACCGAAATGAAGGCCTAGGAAAATGTGGTTGGAAATGAGCCTATGATAGTTGGTGATCATCCTTGAAAGGAAAAAACACAGTACATAATGCTAGTGGGAAATGATGGAATTAACCCTGACTAGAAAGTTCTCTCTAAATGCAAGAAAATCGTGATGTCAACACACCCGACTTCCATGTCACTTGCTACCCGACCACTCCAGACTGGCTGTGGGGGGTGGAGTGGTGCCCACCCAACCTCCCACTATGCTACTTCACCAGAGATGGGTTATTGATGAAAATTTCTTTTTGATGAATGTTGTCTGCTCCTAGGTTTTCCAAAGAATCCACCTTTGAATTGCCTTCACACAAAATGTGATTTATTTCATAGGTTTCAAACCTATTCAAGTGGAAGAGTGTGACCTCCAAAATTGCTTCTAGTTTCCAATTATGTAAATGCCTTGATCTCAAGGAATTTATAATCACTATAGAATCTCCTTCAATTATTACGTTCCTCAAACCCAACTCTCTACATAACTTGATTCCTAGATTCACCCCTTGAAGCTCTGCAACATTGTTTGTTCCTTGACTTAGGGGCTGAGCCAACTTCCCCACCAACCCCCTACCAATCTCTGATTATGCATCCAATGCTAGACTACCCAAGATTTCCTCTAGAAGCACTATCAAAGTTACCTTATACCATGCCTGTGGAGGAGGACACCATTTAATTACTTCACGTCCTGTAGAGTTTATAGACTCCCTGGAACTCAATGTGGTAGGAACCTTAAAAATGTTCCTTGTTTTTAGTATTTGTGAATCCTAACTGTAGAATATGGATTTAGTACCTGCAGCCCCAACCGCCCTCGTGTTTGCTAAATCCACTATCCATGCTTCCAATTTATTAAGAAATGGTGATAGGAACATTGCTTCATCTTTGAAAATTTGATGATTTCTCTCTTTCCATACTTCCCAAATGAGCACTGATAGGCATAACCACCACAAACAAGCAAAAACCAATTTACCACCTAATGTTGGCCAGCTTCTAAACCAATCCAAGATTTTGTCTGGTCATACAGTCACTAGGTTAAATTTTTGACACAACCAATCCCAACACTTAGTTGAAAATGGGCAATTGAGAAAGAGATGGTCATTGGTTTTTGCAGCTGCCTTACAGAGCACACATCTCAAAGGGCCATATATACCAAAATTTTCCAATCTATTTACAATCAACACTCTTCCTTGAATGGCTACCCATGAAAAGATTCTAACCTTGGGAAGGCAACTACTATTCCAGCACAATTTTTCTAGAATTGACTAATCCTACCCTTGATCCCCCCTTGACATTTTTCTAGCATATTATATCCTTCCTTGGAACTATATTTTCTTGAGGATGAATTGCACCACTTTAACACATCCTTCCCATCCCTTAAGAAAAGCAGCTGCTCCTTGATAATACTTTCAAAAGCTTCTATTTCCTTAGTCCTAAGTCCCAATTGCTTAGGATCCTTCCTACTCCATCTCAAAATCCCACCTACCTATTCTGTGTTGAAGTAATCTTTCACACAACTTCCCAAAATATGCTTAGAAGCCTCCCTAACATTTCTTAGATTATCTTTTTCTACCAATTTACCGAAACCACCACAAGAGTCTTCCCAAAAGAGTGTCGAGTTTCCATCCCTGACATCCCAAGAGAGTGAGTTTGAAATCAAATCCTTGTAGCCACATATGATGTTCCATATTCATGAGCCTTTAGGAAGATATCTGGTTGTGAAAAAGCTTGCCTCACCTTCCTCTAGATACTTTGACTTTATGATTTTCATTGATTTTAAGTCTTGCCCAACATACATTTTCTAGGCCAATTTGGTACCTAGATCTTTGTTTTGCAAGGATAGATTCTTTATCCTTGTGCTGACCTCCTTATGCGCTCTATAGATCTTCTCCCACTTGATCAAGGGGAACTTTTTTTGTTTTGAGTTCCCTTGCCAAAAAAAATTTCTTATCTTTTGATTGACTCTGGAGCATGCATTCCTCGTCAAAGGAAGACAAGGGAGCATATAGATCAACAAAACTACCACTACTATCTTTATTAGTGTTAGCCTTCTAGCCCAAGACAACCACGTACCTTTCCAAGAGGAAATCCTACTTTCCACTTTTGCAATTAGTGGATCCCATAGTTTTCCTGATTGAACACTCGATGCCAATGGAAGGCTCAAATATTTGTAAGGAAGATTTCCTTCGTGAAACTTCAAGGATCAGAGGATACAAATTTCTAAAGCAGGGTTAGTAAAAAATAAAATGACTTTTGATTTGTCAAAACTTACCTCTTGCCCAAAAGCTCGAGAATAATCTAACAAGATCCTTTTGAAGGTTCGAGCCTCTTTTATCCCAGCCTAGCCAACCAACATATTGTCGTCAACAAATTGTTGATGAGTCACAGGTGGAAGATTACTTGTTATTTTTATCCCTTTGAGTTCTCCCATCTTGACTGCTCTGTTAAAAGATCTACTAAGAGCCTCTACCATGATTATGAACAAGAATGGAGAGCGGGGATCTCCTTGTCTTAGCCCACGAGATACTTCAAAAAATCTGTAGGGGGAACCATTCACTAGCACTGAATACCTTGGGCTTGCAATCTAGTTAAAAATCCAATCCAACCAAGCTACATGAAATCCAAAACTTTCCATCACCTGAAACAAGAAACACCAGTTTACCTTATCATAAGCCTTTTTTATGTCCATCTTCATAATCATTGATTACTTTCTTGTTCTGGAGATTGAGTGAATGACCTCTTGGGCTATTATCACACCATCATAGATAGAGTGCCTCAGAACAAAGCCTGTTTGTTCCTTTGAGATCAATCTTGGTAAAAAAACCTTTAAACAACTTTCCACTGCGTTCACCATAATTTTATATACAGTGTTGTATAGTGAAATGGACAAAAAATATTTCATTCTATCTGGCTTCTCTTTCTTTGATATTAGAGCTATAAAGTTGTTATTTAGTTCCTTCAAAAAATTTCTTGAGGCCCTAGAATCTTCTATGGTAGTGACAATATCTGACCTAGCTATATCCCAACATTTCTCTAGAAAAAAGAGGTAAGAAAGCTATCAAGCCCAAAGGATTTGTCTAGGTGAAGTTGGAAGAGCACAACTTGAATCTCTTCTTCTGAAAAGCTCTTTGTTAATTGTTTGTTTTGTTCAGTCATCACCAACTTTGGGATGCAATCCAGGAGATGATGTTGAGTCATGAGCCTAGAACCATCCCAATCATTTAGAAGATTATGAAAGAAAGATACCGCCTCCTCGACAATTTGGACTGTATCATCTAGAAAGCACCCATCTCCTAATATAATGTGGGAGATTCTATTGACTTTCCACCTTGATTTAGTAGAATTTTGAAAGAACTTAGTATTTTTGTCTCCATCTTTTAGCCAAACCTCCCTCGACTTCTGGCGCCAAAAGATTTCTTCTTTTAAAAAAATCTCATTGTATTCTCTCAATAATTCCTTCTCCTTTAGGAACCTCTCATTGTCCATCCCCCATTGGATGAATTCCTCATTTAGGACCTATAGCTCCCTTTCTATTATACATTTTTCTTCAAAGATTTTTTTGAAACAATACTTGTTCCAATCCTTTAACATGTGCTTGACATGTTTTAGTTTCATTGCCATATTAAATTTTTTTGATCCCACCGAACCTACTTCCTCCCACCATGTAGCAATCAAGGGAAGGAAATTTTGATCCTTCATCCACATTGTCTCAAATTTAAAGGGGCACCTGGTTGGGTAATTTTCCCCCAAAATATCCAAAAGGACTGAGAATTGGTCTAACCCAGAGCTTGGGAGGATCCTACTTTTGATTGAGAAAGGAAAGGTGCCCATGTTTCCTTTGAAAAAGAATCTATCCAACTTCTTCGCAATCAAACAAAATCCCAGACGCCTATTTGTCTAGGTAAAGGTGCCATTAGCCGTAGGAATATCAAAGAGATGATTTTTTTCCATAAAGGCTTCAAAGTCGATTTGGGATTGTGTCCTTCACATCATCCCACCTCACTTGTCTTCTAAATGAAAAATTGCATTAAAATCCCCACCAACAAAACAATACTCCAAGCCAACTTTAGAGCATATATTTTTAATTTCCAGCCAAGTCCTCCTTTTTTCAATACATGAATGTGGGCCATACACATTAACCATAAGAATGCAAAGATTTGAGGAAAAACTCCCCACTTTGTAGGAAAACCATCTACCTCCTTCTGCCACTTTCTCCACTGTTGCCTTAATGGGGTGCCAAAGAGTCATTAGACCTCCAACAACCCCATCCATAGTCACAGAAAAAAATTCTAAGACCTCATTATTTTTTTAAAAGACTCTGCTTCCCCAAGATTCAATTTGGTTTCCTAGATAATACAAATTTCCACCTGGGAAGACTCAATTTGATCCTTCACCAGACGATGCCTGTTAGGGGCATTTATGCCCCTAACATTCCAACTTAGGATCTTCATTTTACTTCAGTAAGGGGATCCCCCTTCCCTACTTTAAGCATTTATGAGGTTTTCTTCCATCCAGATGCCTCTCCATCCAAATTTAACTTCTCCACATTAGGACTTCTTCCCCTTTTCTTATGTTCTCCACAATTTGGAGATGACTGCACAGTCTCTCTTTGCATTATTCCCAAATTGTCAAGATCTAGAAGGAGCTGATCTTCATCTTCCATTGCCATAACAGGCCTTGCATCTTCCATTCCTCTAGCCTCCAACTAGTTGTCATCCAGCTCGGTCCCCATTGAGATGCTCATTTGAGGTAGCCTTAGCCTCCTCAGCCAATTCCACTATTTCTTTTCTTACCTCAATCAATGAGTCAATATTTTCTTCCATGAAGTTTTTGTGTATTAGATCTAGAACATCACATACTTTGTTATTTAACAATTGATTCCTATCCTGATTTGATCTTGGAAACTCCACATCCATCTCCTTCTTTGAGAGGCCTACTTCTTTGATACCCTAACATGACTGAATGTTATCATCTTCTTTTGGTTTGTTTGGAACCCCATAATCCCCACAAGTGGGGTTGGCGAGACAAGGGCCTGAATTAGCAACTACATCTCCCAAATTAGGGGTGAAAGAGACCTCCCATGACCACCAGCCCAAAGTACTGGCTCACCTCCATTTAGGTCTAGGCTCAAAGACTAGCAGTTGTGACAAAACTCCCAAATCCATAAAATTTTTGACCTCCTTCCACCTAGTACTATTGGGGAAGTTCTCCACATAGATGCACACATAGGAACTTATACCATCTTCCCCAGTCCATTCATCTGCATAGATGTATTTTCCAAGGTTGTTTCTGATCTCTTCCAAGATGTTTGCTTGCCAAAATTCATAGGGAAGACTTGAGAGTTTGTACCAATCTTGAATGTATGTCATCTAGTGCTTGAAAGGATTGAAACCCACCTCCCATTTCTTCATGTAGAAACCATAGCCCTCCATCAACCACACTCCTTCCAAAATATTCATTCGAATAGAGGAAGAAGGGAAAAATAATAAGATATAGTCGTTCCCCAAATATTTGAATCTTATTTCTGGACCACATCGTCCTTGCCACCATTAGATCAAAGAATCCCAATTCAAATTGGAGCCAAACCATCTCATAATGAATCCTCGATTCTCCAACCGCTAAGTTAATGGGCCCAAAAAATTAGAGCCCAAAACCATAGTTCGCCAATCTGAGTGACCAAATTCATCTTTAGGAAGACCCATGAAAGATCTAGGGCTTCCCCTTTTGCCTCGGCTTGCTCTCTTTTGGTCACCAAAATTTAATTATTTTTCCTGCCATTGACCTCTAGAAGCATCACACCTTCTGCATCTATTGGGAAAGTAATTGTGACCCTTCCCTTGTCACCCAAACCAATCAGACCCCAAGCGAAACTGCCTATGATGCTCCTATTGGTTGTTGCACTAGGCCTCCAATTGGGCTCAATCCTGCACATCCTTTTCTGAGACCACCCTTGTTGCCTCCACTCCCCAAGAAGGTGAACCAACTCTGATCTTGTCTCCATTTTCCTCCTTGCTAATTGGCACTCCGTCATCTAGCCTCTTCGAAGCTCTCCTTAGGCACCCTGCTCCCTTATGTGCTTCTTCATAGTTTTTGCTCTACTCTGCCATTATTAAATTATTATTTTTATTATATTACATTATATTACATTATATAGTATTATTATAATATATATAGTATTATAATATAATATATAGTATATAACATTATAGTATAATATATAGTATATAACATTATAATATAATATATAACATTATAATATAATATATAATATATAACATTATAATATAATATATAATATATAACATTATAATATAATATATAATATATAATATTATATACAATATTATAATGTAATATACAATATTATAAAATAATATACAATATTATAAAATAATATATAATATTATAATATAATATAATATAATATAATAAAATATAAAATATATAATATAATATAATATAATATAATATAATATAATATAATATATAATATATAATATAATATAATATATAATATAATATATAATATAATAATATATAATAATATATAATATAATATAATATAATATAATATAATATAATATAATATAATATACTATGATATAATATAATATAATATAAACTATATTATAATATAATATAAAATATAATATAATATAATATAATATAATATATATTGTAATACCCCTCATGTTGTTGATACTCTTTTGTGTTGGTTTTGCACTTGGTTTGTAATGGTGATTAGTTCACCAGATTGGTTGTGTGTGGATTCATAGTTTAGTTGGTTTGCTACACTTGACATTACTTATGATGCTTGATGATACATTATGTGGTGATTATGTTATTTGGTTATGTTATGGTTTTCTTTAATAATATATGTGGTGATGTTGTGATTCTATGTTGTTATGGTTTCTAATGTGTTTGCTAGTGAGTCTTGGTGAAAGGACGAAGTGGCATCACTCGCTCGCAAGTGCCCTGCTACCCTATGATTACCTTTCATGGTATGTCTACAATGGAGATTTACATGCTACTTGACGTTTGTTTCTATGTAGGATGCAGGTACTGGACATCAACTCCACCTACTTGACAGGTTTGAGCATGTCCCATAAACCCAACGTGTATGATGTTGAAAAGGGAGTGTCCCTGTCCCAAGTCTATCACCTCGTTGTGAGTCTTACGATGTCGTGGTCTTGGCCTTGTCTTTGTTTCAGTATTGGTTGTTGTTGATTATTTATTTATTTGTGGATAGTTGTTATTTAATTAATTTTTATTTTATGTGTGATTAATTAATGTTATTTAATTGATATAGTTATTTGCAGATAATTATAGTTAAGCTAATTGATTAATGTTCTTGATTGAGTGAATAGTTTAAATAAAAATATTATATGCTATAATGTGAATTAGTATTTTAAATTTTTATAAAGTAAATCATATTAATTCTTGAATTTTTAAATTAATTAAATAGCATAAATTCTTTATTATTATCAAAATAAAATAATTAAAAAATTAGTTAAAATAATAATTAGAATAGTTACAAGAGTGAGTGGGAATTGAATGCAAAATTCTTGTTAAAAATATTCTCGGAGAGAATATTGGCCATACTGTGAAGGGAAAAAATCACTTCATAGAGGAAATTGGCTGGGAATGGTTTTTTTTGGTTTTTATAAGGTTTCTGGTTAAAAATTAGAAGAGGTTTCCAGAAATATATTTTTGGGCTCATATTTTGCATGTTGCTGGAAGTGGAGATTTTGGAAAGGGCTTGGAAGTTGAACTCTAAAGGCGAAGCTTTGCTCCAACCCTTTTTCCTTCAAACTTCAAGAAAACAGGTTCCTTTACTGTTTATTTAGTTATTCTCTTGTTTTGAAAATATTGTCTATACAAATTTTATTTTGTAGAAATTTTGTTAATTTTGTAAAAGTTGAGAAATTGTCTATAGAAGAGGAAATGATTATTTTGTAGAAGTTTTTTTTAAAAAAATTGGAAAGATTGTTGGAAATTTCTGTGAATTAGTTAAAATCCTCTGTAGAAATGTTTGTTGAAAGCTTATGTGTAGAAAAACTTGTTAAAAGTGTCTCTATAGAAAAATTCTATTGACAACTTCTAAAGTTTCATCGTGATTATTTTTTTGCCTCTATAGAAAAATTTATAGTGAAATTAGAGAACCTCGTAAAATATATATTTTTTAAAACAATAGAAAAAAAACACAGAGGAAAAATAGTAGTGATATTTTGAAATCTCTTTAAGTTTTGAATTGAAAACCTTCCTATTAAAATTGGGAAAAACCCACATCCAGATTGCTTGTAGAAGAATATGATTTTAAACTATTTTTTTTAAGCTAGATAGTTTGGCTAAAAAAATAATTTTTATTTTAAAAAATAAACCTCTGTGAAAATATTCCACAAAAAAAATCTTATGTGTAAATTTTCCAGAAGATATTATAAAAAAAAATTGAAAAAAATTAAAAAAATATAATATATAAATATAGGGGTGGGGGGGGGGGTGGGTCAGCTGCTGTCGTACCTCCCCACTCTGCATGGGTGATTCACAACCACCATGGCTGCGCATAGCAGCCAAAGGTTGTTGGGCACAACCTTGGTGGGCTGCGGCCTCCCTACATAAGGAGGTATGCACCTCCCCACTGCGTCAATTCTCTTTTATTAAAAACACTTTTAAAAATTCGTTTTTAATTTTTTTTTAAAGATTTAAATTTATTAAATTAAATACAATTTAAATTTGTTATTTTATATTTATATATATGGGTTATAATTACGTGGTTATTTTTATAATGTTAATTTGTGATTTTAAATGTATAATATATATGTATGTATATTTATATGTATATACATATAGACGCATAAATAGTGTGTGTATACACATATATATGTATATATATAAATATAAATTTTATATATGTTGATATAATAGAAACGCTATATGATGGTTTAAATAGAAAGTTGATTTTATGAGATGATTAGTTTAATTGAATATAAACTCTTTTTTTAATTAATTAAATTAAGTTGAATGTTTTTGGGTGAATCAATTGCTTATTTTCTTTGACAAAATTGTGTTGTCAAATTAATGTAGAGTCAAGTATTATTTTTACTTGATTGGGTTATGGTTTTATGGGAAAAACCCTTATATTAGCATATTCTCCTGTAAGAGCTTAAGTTGCTTGTTAGGGATTTCCAGAGGCATGGGGAAATGATGTAGTAATTATGATCTTTTAATTTGATACTTGTCTCTATTTTGACTATAGTTGTGATTTTGAGTTTATATTTGGGTTGTACTACTTTTATGGGAGTTGATTTATATGAATTTTGGAATAATGGTTTTGCCTCATAGTTGTTCTATTTTTTGGCTTAATTTTCTTGTTGGTACAACCCCTTGAAATTTTTTGTTATGTTTTGGGTTTCTAGGGAGAGTGGCTCTACGTGAGCGCCAACGCACAAAGGGGCTGTCAGGATAACCCATGTTAGAGTTAGAGTAATAAGTGATAACCTAATTAATTAATTAGGGGGTGGGTATTTAAACATTAACAAGATAATTGCGGATTCCTCGTCCACCTGTTAGTGCTTTCGTAGACTAAAGGTGGGCTGAGAAGGCCATGGTTGGCAAGATCGTTGCCTCGTCTCCATGAGAGGTTAACGGTTTCACATGAGTCACCCTATGGGGCCGGTGCCTAGAGAGGCTGTCAGGATAACCATAGATGGGGGTTGACACCTAGACATAGGAAAACAAAATAACCCATGTAGGAATGTGCGATGACACTCTCCTCTAGCATTCCATTGAGTTGTTATTGTTGCTAACATTTGGAAGTGGTCTTTTTATGTTATCTTTCTTTAAATGTTTTGGAGTTTAGTCTTGTGTATTTGTTTGGATGTTCTTGGTCAGGGACCCTTTCTTATTTACTCTTAGCATGGGGGTGGTCAGGTGGAATGTGCTATGCACCTCGTTGGGTTCCCTATCTTGTAGTTGTACCTTTCAGTGCAGAGTTTTGCAGAGACAACTTGATCCCAAGTTCACATGTTTCCAGATGTATATTTGTACTTCTCTTATACTTTGTATTGATTTTGTTATTTTCCCATGTTTGGGTAGACTTATGATGTAATCTTGAGTAATTTCTCAATGAGATGTACCTGTAGATTGATGTAATGTATAATCACATTATGTAATTCATTCTTGAACCATAATTGTAAATATCGTTAATGTTGTGTTATATCTGAGAAAAATATGTTCTTTATATTTCCAAGTACAATTTACTACGGATGCATGTATGGTTTCTTTATGGCTAATTTTGGTCACATTTTTTATCCTTAAGAAATGATTAAATGAAGATATGTGAATAAATGGGTTACATTAGTAGAATTAATAAATACTTTTATCAACTATGTTATGAGATTGATTAAACCTAATGTCACCTTGTGCACCCCAAGGGACTTAGGTGTTTTAACTTGTAATCCTTAGCTATGTTAGTTGCATTAGTAAACTTAGTGTTTATTCTCAATTTATTCAAAAGAAATTTGTTGCAATTTTTTTAGTTTTCCTTTTGGGCTTCTACAATGGGGTGTTACAACTTGGTATCAGAGTGAGGTTTGCTAACATTAGGTACTCTAGGTAGTTTGAGTTCATTAGGAAACCCTTGCATTAAATCTTGATCTCTCATAACCCCAATTGTTGTGCAGGATCATGCCTTGGGGTAGAGGTCATGGCCGAGGAATAGGCCAAGGTGGTGGCCATGGAGCCAACTACCAAAGTCCATCACCATTGAGTTCCCATAGTTTAGAGTGTGAGGAATGATAAAGTTCCCAAAGAAATCTAATAGGTGGTGGTCAAAATCTGGTACAACTAGGTTTAGATGGTTAGTTACAGAATTTACTAGAGGAGATACTAGGTCGTTTAGGCCCTAGGCAAGTGGAAGAATAGATGTTGGAAAGGGAAAGGGAGAGATGTCCTAGACATGGGGAAACAACAATTGAACAGGATGCAGTAGTGGCTGGTCACATGAGAGACCTGTTGAGAGAATGACCTCCCACATTTGATGGTTTTGGTGGGGGTCTTGAGGCAGAGACTTGGTTGATCAATTTGGATAGATGCTTTGCTATGCATCCCTATGGTAGTAATACTAGGGCTAGGTGCACCATCATGCACTTCAGAGGCTTCGCATCCACTTGGTGGCAGATGGAAGAACAAAAATTACATATTGACATCAACATGGTGACTTGGGAATTATTTATGGAGAGATTCAGGGTTCGGTTCCTTTTTTATCACTGGAGGCATCATAGAGTAGATGAATTCCATGAGTTAAGACATACAAAAATGTTCGTGGAGCAATACGAACGTCATTTTTATGAGCTCAAGCAATATGCAGGGATTGGTAATGATGAAGCAATGCTTGTGGAACATTTTGTCAGGGGCTTAAACTCCTGAATCAATGGTGGAGTTAGATTCTTCAAGCCAAAGACAATGGAAGTAGTTATTGAGAAGGCTCGTCTGGTAGAAGAAAATTTGGCAATAGCATTCAGAGGTCACACAGGAGTTCAAATCGGTAGTGCCCCAACATCAGGTTTGGTTCTAGAGGTGGACAACCTCAAGTTGCAGGGTCTTCCAGGAATTTTTGGGCACCCTCTAAGGGTGGTCCGCAGTAGCAGCAGTAGTCACAGCCCAAAAAAAACAAATCACATTTCAGCAAGGAGACAAATCTCAGAGCAGGAAGAACCGAAGTTGGCAGCAAATTAGACAAGATCATTTTGAGCAGTCTGCACAAAGCACATAGTCGGCACCTTCTCGAGGTAGTTTCCAATAGTTGAGTGTACCGTTTGGTGTTAGAGGTTTTGGGCAAGGAACATGTTGTTTCTCTTGTGGGAAACAGGGACATATTTCCAGGAAGTGTCCATAGAGGAGCACTGGGTGATCCCACAATACTGGTTTACAATTTTTGGCCAAATTGGATAGTGAATTGATTTTTCTAACTAAATCTTCACTTTCAGACACCTATAGCGGCTAAACCATGAGGAATTTGAAGATGATGCAAACTAGTGATTTGTGAAATTTTGTCTATAGATTCTAAATATATTTTTTTCAAAATTTTTGGAATCAAATTGCACTTCTTTTTCCATCTCCTTCGAAAACTAGTTTTTTTTAGTAAACACCATTTTTAAGGAGTGATGCTCACCGTATAACACAACTTTTTTTCCATGAAGGATAAAATTATATTTTTTTTGAATTTGGATTTGTAACTATGATATATAGTGCTTCCAATTGGTTTCATAGTGTTTTATTAAGTATATTTTCCTTAATCAAGTTTCAAAGTCGAACCAATTACAATTCAAACATAGGCAAACCATATAACACAACTTTTTTGTATGTATCGAAATTCAATTTTATTTTTTGTTTGATCAAGGACTTCAATATTTGGTGCACTCATATTTTTCATTTTTTTTTTAATGATAATATTCTATTTTTCCACATGTGGAGAACAAAGAGCTTGATTTTTGGTGAAAAACTTACATTCACAAGAAATAAAAAATAAATATAATAATCAAATTAAATTTAATTAAAATTATACTTTTTTGGAAGCTTATAATAAGGACTACATACTTAAAAAGAAAAAAATTAAATGAATTCATTTGATCTCCCATAAGGTAAATCAAAAGTGGTTTTTTATCAGCATTTTGATAAGTGTAAAGGAGACTTCATTATAGGTATGGTTTAAACCTAGCGGGGTTCTATCCAAGGGGGCTTGGTCTAAGGTGGTTTGATCAAACCCTCTTCAATTGGAATCCTTTAAATGGAACTTTTCAAGGCTTAAATCATTATATCTTTTAAAAATATGTGATTTCAGCAAAAATCAGGATCTCCCAAAAAAGTGTAAACCACTATTGTGGCAGCACCCTACTACAGGTTTTAGTCAGAGACTAGCTGCTTCTGATCCAATAGTGGGTGATGCTGGTAGATCACATCAGGTATTTGCGGCAGTGGACAATCACCAAACTGAACATCAGGGCACTATAGTTGAGACATCATCATGTGCATTGTATGGCACTATCATTTCCATTCTCTTTGATTCTAGAGCATCATATTCATTCATTTCTCCTTTAGTAGTAGAGCACTGTAGACTAGTTGTAGCAAGGCAAGGCATTAAGTGGTAGCTCAAATTGGCCTCCAGGTCAAAGGTAGTAGTTGAGTCACTAGTTCAGGGTTGTAATTTGCAAATTGGGTCACTCATGACTACAGTGGATCTCCAAATCCTACCTCTTGGTTCATATGATGTGGTTCTAGGTATGGATAGGTTGAGTGCCCACCATGCCATAATTGATTGTTGGCATAAGGCTATGCATTGTGTTGACGTGCGGGTAATGAGGTTGAGATCATTGGCATTCAAAGACCTATCTCACTATGTTTGATCTCAGCTATGCAATTAAAAAGGTGCTTCAGATAGGGGTGGTAGCTATTTGTAGTGTCTGTTAATGATTTGGACTCGAAAGAGAGTCAAGGGATCTCATTGGATGAATACCCCCCTCTTAAGGAATATTCTGATGTTTTTCCAAGTGAAATTCCAGGGATGCCACCAAAGCGTGACATCAACTTCAGAATCGACCTTGTCCTTGGAGCTGAGCCTATATCTTGGGCTCCATACCAGATGAGAACATAGGAATTGCAGGAGCTTCGTTTGTAGCTAGAGGAGCTTTTAGAGAAAGGATTCATCCACCCTAGTGTTTCCCCTTGGTGAACACTAGTTATATTTGTGAAAAAGAAGGATGGTTCACTCCGATTATGTATTGATTATAGGTAGCTCAACAAAGTGATGATAAAAAATTAGTATCCTTTGCTGAGAATTGATGACTTGTTCGATCAGATAAAAGGAGCTCAGGTTTTCTCAAAGATTGATCTTAAGTCTAGATATCATCATTTGCGAATAGCTGAAGCTGATATTCATAAAATTGTATTTCACACTCATTATGGGCATTATGAATTTATTGTTATGTCGTTTGGGTTAACAAATGCACCATCAATTTTTATGAGCCTAATGAATGGAGTCTTCTAAACCTATTTGGATATGTTTGTACTTGTGTTTCTCGATGACATCCTGGTTTACTCTAAGGAGCATGAGGAATATCTGAGGTAGTTATTACAATGCTTGAGGGACAATCATCTATTTGCTAATTTGGCTAAGTGTGAGTTCTACAAAATGGAAGTGAAATACTTGGGGCACATCATCTTAGGTGCAGGTATCACAGTGGATCTATCAAAGATCTAGGCTATTTTTGATTGGCCAACACCCAAGAATGTTACACAGATTCACAATTTTATGGGGTTAGCAGGCTATTATCGACAATTTGCATAGGGATTTTCAAGGATTGCATATCCCATCACTTCCCTTCAGAGAAAAGGGAAGAAGTTCATTTGGTCAAATCAATTCCAATCAGCATTTGCGACTCTTAAGGATAGGTTGACTAGTGCACCTATACTAGCGGTTCTTGATCCTACTGGGCATTTCGTGGTGTGCACCAATGCTTCCTTGGAGGGCTTAGGAGCCATCTTGATGCAAGAAGGATGTGTAATTGCATATGAATCCTGTAAGCTCAAGTATCATGAGCTAAATTAGCCCATGCATGACTTGGAGTTAGCCATAGTGGTTCATGCCCTTGTGAGATGGAGACACTTCTTATTGGGTGATAGGTTCGAGCTTCACTATGATCATTACAACTTGCAATACATTTTTATGCAGCCGAACCTAAATGAAAGGTAGAGGAGATGGATGGAATTTCTTCGCGAATATGACTTTGAGGTCAAAAATGTTTAGGGCAAGGAAAATGTCATGGCGGATGCTTTGAGTCAGTGGAGTCATGAGATTTCTATAGTAGGTCTCAAGGTGGATTTGAGGAGTCAAGTCCTCGTAGTGCTTCCTACAGATAGTTGGTATGAGGAAGTGAAGTCAGAAATTGAATCTAGTAGAGCTTTAGAAGGAAAGTTTGTAGGGTACTCACTAGAGTCAGAAGGTCTTTTGAGTTATTTGGGTCGCATGTATGTGCCTTCTGCTGAGGGTCTTTAGACTCTAATTATGAGTTCGAGGCACATCGAGCTCCCTAATCTACTCACCCGAGAGTTAAGAAAATGTATGTAGATCTTCGTGCACTATACTTTTGGGTTGGAAAGAAGAGGGATATTGCAGATTTGGTGGCTAGATGTTTAGAATTTTGAAGGGTTAAGGCAGAACACCAACATCCCATAGGCCTTTTACAGCCTCATCTCACTCTAGAATGGTATGGGACATAATTTTTGTAGACTTTATTGTGGGATTTCCTATGACTTCTCGATGTCATGATGTTATCATGGTCACAGTTGATAGATTGACCAAGGTGGCACACTTCTTCATCATCTAATCATCTTACACTACTTCTTCTATAGCTAGAATCTTCATGGAAGATATTGTTCATTTGCATGGTATTCCATGGAGAATAATTTTTGATAGAGATCTAGTGTTCACATCTACATTATGGACATCATTGCAGTGTTCCTTAGGAACTGAGCTAAACTTTAGTTCTGCTTACCATCTTGAAATAGATGGTCAGATAAAGAGAGTTAATAAGGTTCTTGAGGACATGCTTCGCATGTACGTCATGGATCAACAGTCACGTTGGGAGGATTATTTTTGGTGGAGTTTTCCTACAACAATGGATATTATAGCTCAATTGGTATGGCTCCCTTTCAGGTGCTATATGGTCATCCTTCCAGGACCCCATTGAGTTGGGACTGTGTTGAGGACAAAGTTCTCCTAGGTCCCGAAATGCTTTAGGACATGGAACAACAGGTAGCTCACATCAGAGAGAATCTTGTGGCAACTCAAGATAGACAAAAGAAATATGTTGATGCACATAGAGTTGATCATCAATTCTTTGTTGGTGATTGAGGTTTTCTGAGAGTGTGACCGCAAAAAATCCCAATCCATTACAGAAAGTCTTCCAAGCTTGTGCCTTGATTTGTTGGACCATTTGAAGTTTTGGAGAGGATTGGCCCCGTTGCTTATAGCCTAGCATTGTCGCCTAGTCTATTGCGGATTCACCATGTTTTTTCAGTTTTAGTTCTTAGGCCATATTATCCAGATGTTACTCATGTACTTGATTGGAATGCTCTTCAGGTTGAGGATGGGCAACTAGCACTTGACCCCATGGCCATGCTACAACATTAGACACTTACCCTCAGGGGCAGATATATTGAACAGGTGTGGGTTCAGTGGGACCCGAATGGTGAGACTTCGATGACATGGGAGGATGCATCCCACATTTATTTAGTGGCTTTCAGGAGTAAGCCATGTTTTAGGGGGGAGGATGTAGTACCCCTCATGTTGATGATACTCTTTTGTGTTGGTTTTGTACTTGGTTTGTAATGGTGATTAGTTCACCGGATTGGTTGTGTGCATTCATAGTTTAGTTGGTTTGCTACACTTGACATTACTTATGATGCTTGATGATACATTATGTGGTGATTATGTTATGGTTTTCTTAAATAATATATGTGGTGATGTTTTGATTCTATGTTGCTTTAGTTTCTGATGTGTTTTCTAGTGAGTCTTGGTGAAAGGAGGGAGTGGCATCACTTTCTCGAGAGTGCCTTGCTACCCCATGATTACCTTTCACGGTGTGTCTACAATGGAGATTTACATGCTACTTGATGTTTATTTCTGTACAGGATGTAGGTACTAGACATTGAATCCACCTGCTTGAGAGGTTTGAGCGTGTCCCATAAACCCAATGGGTATGATGTTGAAAAGGGAGTTGATAAGGGAGTGTCCCCATCCCAAGTCCATCACCTTGTTGTGAGTCTTACGGTGTCGTAGTCTTGATCTTATCTTTGTTTCAATATTGGTTGTTGTTGATTATTTATTTATTTGTGGATAGTTGTTATTTAATTATTCTTTATTTTATGTATGATTAATTAATGTTATTTAATTGATATGTTTATTTGCAGATAATTATAGTTAAGTTAATTGATTAATGTTCTTGAGTGAGTGAATAGTTTAAATAAAAATATTAGATGCTATAATGTGAATTAGAATTTTAAATTTTTATAAAGTAAATGATATTAATTCTTGAATTTTTAAATTAATTAAATAGCATAAATGCTTTATTATTATCAAAAGAAAATAATTAAAAAATTAGTTAAAATAATAATTAGAATAGTTATAGGAGTGAGTGGGAATTGAATGCAAAACTCTTGTTAAAAATATTCTCAGAGAGAATATTGGCCATACTGTGAATGGAAAAAATCACTTCATAGAGGAAATTGGCTAGGAATGGTTTTTTTGTTTTTGTTTTTATGGGGTTTCTAGTTAAAAATTAGAAGAGGTTTGCAAAAATATATTTTTTGGGCTCATATTTTGCATCTTGCTGGAAGTGGAGATTTTGGAAAGGGCTTGGAAGTTGAAATCTAAAGGAAAAGCTTTGCTCCAACCCTCATTCCTTCAAGCTTCGGGAAAATAGGTTCCTTTATTGTTTATTTAGTTATTCTCTTGTTTTGAAAAGTTTTCCTGTACAAATTTTATTTTGTAGAAATTTTGTAAAAGTTGAGAAATTATTTGTACAAGAGGAAATGATTATTTTGTAGAAGTGTTTTAAAAATTGGAAAGATTGTTGGAAATTGTCGTGAATGAGTTAAAATCCTCTATAGAAATGTTTGTTGAAAGCTTTTGTGTAGAAAAGTTTGTTAAAATTTTCTCTGTAGAAGAATTCAGTTGACGACTTTTGAAGTTTCACTGTGATTATTTTGTTTCCTATGTAGAAAAAATTATAGTGAAATTAGAGAACCTCGTAAAAGATTTTTTTTTTAAAAGAATAGAAAAAAAAGACAGAGGAAAAACAATAGAGATATTTTGAAATATCCTTAAGTTTTGGATTGAAAACCTTCTTGTTAAAATTGGGAAAAACCCATATCCAGATTGCCTGTAGAAGAATATGATTTGAAACTATTTTTTTAAAGTTAGATAGTTTGGCTACATTTTTATTTTTTAAAAAATAAACCTCTGTGAAAATATTCAGCAAAAAAATCTTGTGTAAATTTTCCAGAAGATATTATTAAAAAAAAGTTGAAACAAAAAAAAAATTATAATATATAAATATGGAGAGGGGGAGGGCAGGGGGTGGAGAGTCGGCTATTGCCATACCTCCCCACTTCCCATGGGTGGTACAAAACCACCATGGTTGTGCACAACAGCCTAAGACTGCTGGGCACAGCCTTGGTGGGGCTGCGGCCTCCCCACACAGGGAGGTATGCACCTCCCAGCTGCGTCAATTCTCTTTTATTAAAAACAATTTTTATTTTTATTTTTAATTTTTTTTATTAAAATAAATTAAATTTAAATTTGTTATTTAATATTAATAAATATATTATATATATGTTGATATAATGGAAAAGTTGGATGATGGTTTAATAAATGGAAAGTTGATTTTATGAGGTGATTAGTTTAATTGAATATATATATATATATATATATTTTAATTAATTAAATTAAGTTGAATTTTTTTGGGTGAATCAATTATTTATTTTCTTTGACAAAATTGTGTCGTCGAATGAATGTTGAGTCAAGTGCATTTTTTTGCTTGATTGGGTTATGGTTTTGTGGGAAAAACCCTTATATTAGCATATTCTCCTATAAGATTTTAAGTTGCTTGTTAGGGACTTCCAAAGGCATGGGGAAATGATGTAGTAATTATGATATTTTAATTTGATACTTGTCTCTATTTTGACTATAGTTGTGATTTTGAGTTTATATTTGGGTTGTATTATTTTTATGGGAGTTGATTTGTATGACTTTTGGAATAATGGTTTTTCCTTGCAGTTGTTCTATTTTGTGGCTTAATGTTCTTGTTGGTATAACCCCTTGGAATTTGTTGTTATATTTTTGGTTTTTAGGGAGAGTGGCTCTATGTGGGTGTCGACGCACAAAGGGGTTGTCAGGATAACCCATGTTAGATTTAGAACCATGAGAATAGAGATGCATATTGAAGGAAACATCCCTTTGCTTCTTCTTTTGAACCTTATGCTATACCTCTTCCAGATTATCTGTCCAAGTATGCTCCCCTATAGCCTCCTCCCGAACACTCTCTCCATCAAAAGAGGCCATGTTCAAACATTCAAATCGACCACCCACCTCATCTTTTGAGGCTCTATTTTTCTCTACTTTCTCCCCTCGAGTGCTCTCTCCATTGGAAGAGGCTATGCTCAAACATTTAGATCAACTGCCTACCTCATATTTTGAGGCTCTATTTTTATCTAGTTTCTCCCCTACCTGCACCTATGGGGATCCTTTGTTGTTGGCTACTATAGTTGTATCCACTGTGTCCTTTCCTCCCAAGCCCTCTTGCTCCACTGAATAGTGCTGAGGGGTGACTTCTTTCCACCATGTTGACTTCTTTCCAACATGTCCAGTGTTGAAGCATCTGCGGCAATGAAATGACAAGCTTTCATAGTCGATCATTTGTTTCCACTCTCTACCTAAAACTTTTAGATTTACATCTACAGGGAGGTCTTTTGAAAGGTCCATTTCTACCAATATTTGTGTATAAGTAGTATGCAGAAAACTTAAAGAACCCTCATCAACCCCCAAAAATTTCCCCAACGAGTTTCCAATTTCTTCAAAGCATGATTGAAATAAGAAGTGTAAAGGAAGATTCACAACCTTACCCAAAGTGGAGCTAACTCGAAAGATTTTGTAGTTGGATTAAAGGCCAGGTTCCACGACTTCAAAATTAGCAAATGTTTGTCTTCCCAAATCCATTGGTACTCACAAAGAACCCCATTTCTGTCCTCCACACTCTCAAACACCATCATAAAAAACTCCCTTGCATTGGGGTAAATTTACACTTCACCATCTAAAATGTGGCACTAGGTTTCAGCAATCCAACGATGCAAATCAACAAGGCCTAGCCAAAACCCCTAAAATCTCCCAATCATCCCTAGTTCTACAAAATATTCAACATTCTTAGAGATTTCAATGGCTATTTCTCAATCTGATGTAACTAAGGGGAATAAAATCATGCAATGCACTAGTTTGCAAACGTTTTCTTCTCTTGAATATCTTCTTCTTGCCCCATTCCTCACAAGATCCCCTACCATCCCTCGAACCTCCCTTGGACCAGGAAAACATCCTTACTGTGCTCCCTGCGAATGAAGAATATTGTGACTAAAAGCCCCATGCTACCTTCCCATAGCAAGCTTACTACTCCGTGTTAGGTTTCTTTTCATAGCTACAACATAAGGAAATGTTCCACGATTTGTAGGACAAGAAGACCCACCAAAATATTGTGGCTCCTTTCCACCCAAAACCCTAGTAGCGGCAAACAGGGGCACACACAGTGACTCTTCACCAATTACAACTATACTCTTTTATTATAATATTATAATATAATATAATATAATATAATATAATATAATATAATATAATATAATATAATATAATAATATATAATTTAATATATATTATATTATAATATAATATTATGATATCTATTTCTCTTTGGTGCTTGGCATGGCAACATGTACTTTCTACCCAACCCTAGTAAAGAAAAGTCAAAGCAAAATTTCACATTTTTGGGAAAGAAAAGAAAGTATTTTTTTTCATATTGCCACTTTTTGGACCCCCATGATCCTGCATAGACCTTGCATTATCTCAATAACAGATGAATATTAAACAACTAGATCTAGAAGACAAAGACTATAGACCAAGGACCTCTGGCCTATGAAAGCAGATTCAGGTTTCAAGTCCCTAGTATATGGTGTCCTTGTGCCATAGACCACCAAATCTATCTCAAACTTCAATCACATGTGCATCAGTGTCTACTTTTTAATTTTTTGGAACTCAAATTTATCTATGCGTTTTTAGTTTGTTAGAATTTATCTTAGAACACCGCATTTTTGTAGTTTACTCAATTACATCATTGCATCAACTTTTCATTCCATCAATCTTGCCACCTCCAAAAAGAGAATATAGATCTAGGTTTCGTTGATTCACCTTTTAGGTTGTTAGTCAATATCTCATCCCTTTTGGTGTAGTTTCTCACCCCACATGTTTTTACAAAAGGTTGATTTTAGTCATATATCCATTAGATCTAGGATCTCCTTTTGCTACAAAATACAAGCTTTAATGCCAAAGTATTTTGTCAATACCATCATAAACTTGGAAAATATACAAAGCAAAGTATGCATCTTAAGGACCAAGTGCAAGACCTCATCAAATATAATCAATTCTAGCTAGCTAACATTAATGACAATAGAAATACGTTAGTCTCATCACCTAACCAAAATATACAAATCTTCACAAATCCATTACCAAGTCAATCATACAAATTTGTGCAAAGTAGTGATAATGATGAATATGATGATTTTTCCAACATTGTTAATATAATATAAGTTCAACTCATAAGGGTTGAACCACATTGTTGCATGATATTTCTTTTACTCATCTTGATGCATCCATAAATGTACCTGATGCTTCTCTCTATATCTCTGATCGTATTAATGACAAACCCAACAAGGGGAATGCTAATTGATCTTGTGTGTTTATAAAATGTGATCATTAATGAATTTTTATTTGTGTATGAACTTTACAAAGAAAACTATGAACAATCAAAATCAAGGCTAAAAAATCATGATGGTTTTGCTCGCCCTACGATAGGTTTGATAACTCTCCCACTCAAAGTTAGACCAAAATAGTTGGATGTGTCATTCACCATTATCTCAATGTCATACCAATTTCATTTGAATGATTGTGGTACCATTGATTATACAAAAATGCATTAAGTTTCCATTTGAAGATGAAATACATACAATTTTTGAATAGTAGATTTGAACCTTTGTCTTCTCATGGTAATTTTTCATTAGATTATTTTTTTCCTCAACCTATTAAAATTGTTAAACTGCATGAAGTTCACTATTTCATATCATATTAAAATTTTAAAGCCAAACATATAGTAAAATTTCCTCTTAGTAATATCCAACTTGAGGTTTCTTGACCCACTATGACTTTAATGGATGTTTCACCTACCCTAAAGGTAGTGGAAGAACTTAAGTCTAAACTAGGTCTCCTCCCTCGACCACTTGGCATGTATGTTGTGGTTCCACCTACATCATTTTATAAAATACCAAGTGATAATTGTATAATAAAATTTGTACCTTTGAAAGAAAAACAAGCTTATGTACCTAAAAACATGGTGACCTCCCAACCCAAAGCGGTCCCTTCAATTCCTCCTCCAAAGGAAGAAAAGAAACCTATATTGGGAGATACCTCGGTTAATACTTCAAAAGATGAAACCTGTTCAATAAGAAATAGAATATATAAGGAGCGTAAATGTAGACATCGTGCCATCACTCACCAATTGGCTGAAAATAATAAAAATGATCAACCACCCATCCAAACTAAATCCAATAAATTTCCTCATGCCCATCCATCCTTGTCTTCACCTTATTCCACTTCTCCAACCTTGCTAGATCATGAAATTAAACCTTACACATGTACTAACCTAAAAAAAGAATGAAAAGTGAATATATGGATGATATTATTCATGGCTCTAGGAAAATTCATTTCTAGCAATTCACCAATGGAAAATTCACCACCAAAAATTCACCTCCACGTGCGGAAAATTCACCGATGGAAAATTCACTGCCAGCAATTTTCCACCACGAAAAATTCACCAACAAAAATAAAACTGCCAAATATTTTTAAATTTTATTTGACGGTGGATTTTCCTTCAATGAATTTCTAGCAATGAATTTTCCATTGGTGAATTGCTAATGATGAATTTTCCATATGCCATTATTCATAGGCCATTTATTGTAATAAACTTGGATAATGAAGATTAAGAAGCTAAGATAGAAGAACAAGTGCATAATGAGTTATCTATTTTATTTTCAAAATAGATATGGATTTAGATGGGGAAAACCATGATGGTCCTCCTAATCAGAGCAATCCACCATGTTTTGAGCCTAGTGCTACTCCTTGCACAACACTTGATGTAGTCCATTTTGAATATTTTCCACCTTCAATCTATGACATGAGAAAGATTAGGATGCTAACAATTTATTTTAGATTGGCTCACATGTACTGTAACTTTGTGTATTGTACTTTTGTGTGTTTTCTTGCACGTGATGTGATCTCTCATGTTTTGTTGCTTGATTCATCTTTATGTTTGTTAGTTTTCTTTGAATGACCCTTATTGTTCTCATTGACAAAAGGATACAAAGGAAAAAAAATGTTTTAACATCCATCTATTTGTATCTTTATTCTTCTTTATATTGTAAACATTTGTTGTTGTCTTGTATTTTCCTTTTGGGGATGATGCAATGTATTGAGGCATTTACGTCTCTTCTATGTTGATCCAATTTTTTTTTGTTATCTATATATGTATTTCTTCCATCGTGCTCATAGTTCCATGAGTATTTGGGGGAATGATGTCAATTTCAAGCATAATCATATTACATATTATCAAAGGTCTATATTGACCTTAGATATGTGAATCCATTATGTGACATCATTTGTCTCATTTGTGTCTTTATCTTGGGGGAAACCTCTTGTCATGAATTAGCTCTATCGGGAATGTATTATTGGCATAAGGTTTTCCAATAAGATCTCATGGCCTTTGTTTCTCATGTTGCATTTATTGTCTTACTCTACCTTAAAGGAAATCGCTCATAGATGGTGTTAGAAATTACTTTAAAGTGGGGGCATGCAGTCCATTATGTGCTTCACTTTGTTCACACACATTGGACTTGGTGGTGTGTTGGCTTGGAAAATTGATTAATTTGTGTAGCGCCTTATTAAAATTATTGGGACTATAATTCTTGATAAATGATTGGCATGGGTACACACCTAGTGAAAATCGGTCTTCACTAGCCCTTGTGTGTTTCTCATTTATGCTAATTTTAGAAGGCTCACCTAGTGAATGTAGGACTTCACTAACTTGTGATGCCTTAGTTCATGGTTCACCTAGAAAATATCAAACATTTTTATCCTATGACTCATGAGTGCCTTGGGTAGGGATCATAGTAATATTTCTACAGAACTTGCTAGTCCATGATTGCCATACCCCCTTTGCATGTTTTCATTGTATTTACATTATGTTTTGTGTTTGTATTATGTTTTTTTTTGCATTACCATACCCCCTTTGCATGTTTTCATTGTATTTACATTATGTTTTGTGTTTGTATTATGTTTTTTTTTGCATTTTACCTTTATCTTTTTTATGTTAATGTTCATGTTATGTTATGTTTTGTTTCTTCATCATGTATTCTTCACGATGCATTACATATCATACATGTGTGTTCTTTTGTCCTTATGTTGTCTTGTCGTAAGAGCTTGAGTCATGGGGGCTAGCACATCCCATAAATTCAATGCCATCCCATCTCTTCAATATTTGGATAATTGAACCCCTTTTGACATATTCTTACTTTAATGTGAGTTTAAGCACAATTTTATACTCTCACTAAAGTGGAGGTTAAATGTAGCATTTAAAACTGTCACCCTTGGCAATTTCATGCTAAGTTTTTCTCCCCCTTATGTGCTTGGACCTAATTATGCATCAATTACCCATTTTATAAACATTATTGGGAAATCAAACATAGGAAATCAAACTATGAATTTAATATTTTTCCTCTGACACTTTTGATCCCTAAAAAGTAGGAATCTATTTTAGGGTGCACTGCACCCTACACCAACATTTTTGGCTCCAAATTTGAATAAGTCAGTGTTAGTAATTTATTATTTAAATTTCTAATTTCAATTGTTGGTATCAACATTTGATTTTTGGGAAATTAGAAGAATTGCATATAAATATTAGTCATTTTATCATTTGAAATTTAAGAAGCACACCTAGCACTTTAACTTAGCAAATTGAGCATCCTAAAAATCATTCAAGGGAAGTAAAGAGCATAATTATCAAGATTATTTCAGTATTTAATTATTCAAGCATATGCCATTTGTTATGTAAGTTTTTTCATGTTTTGCATGATTTTTTTTGTGAGAACTAACACTTGTAGGCATTCAAATCAATTCAAGTCAAGCAACAATGAATCCTTGATGGTGATGAGTGTGACTTCAGTGCATCAAAGAGATCAAATTTGAATGGTGATTTGCAACAAGTTGTTGATATATTACTTGTTTATTATCAATCTCTATCCAACCAATGATAATCTCTCTTTTATATCATAACTTTCCATTTTGGAGGTAAAAATACCAACATGGGGTTTGACTTAGGAAAGTCACTATATGACATAACCCTTCCTCTCTTTTCATGTGTCTGGGTTGTATCTCTGAAGTGAATTGGAGGAATATTTAAAAGGCTATTTGTTCATTCATGCACTAAAACCCTACAAGTTATCAAGTCACAAAAACTATTTTTTCTCATTAACAGATAAAGTTTCAACAGTAATACTAGAAGGACAAAAGCTATAGACTACTCATCTTAGGCTTGTAGTTTCAAATCCGGTAAAAAAGGAGGATAGTCCATGACACACTATGCCCTAGACCAGTTAATTCAAGCTCAAGTGTTAATCTGAGGTTCCTCTGTGTCTTCCTTCTACATTTCTAGATTCTAGTTTTTCTGACTGTATTCAATTTTGTAGAAATAATAATAGACTATTGCATTTTCATAGTTTACCTAGTCATTTCATTGCATCATTTAAAAGCAGTGATTTAACAATAATCCAAACCACTTATCACATCAACATCATCACATACATCTATTTTCACAAGGATTAGAACCCTAATCCATCATTTTAAATCTTCCTATTAGATTTTGTAGTCAAGTGGATTTGAGATCATTTCTAATCCTCATCAATTTTTTTTGGAAAGAGTGTGATCCCTCTTCTAAATCAAACAATTATATTGCTAGGAATTAATTTTCATTTTCAAGTTCTAGATGTTAGTTTCTCATTCAATACCATAATTTCAATGAATTGATGTGTTAAAAAAACTGTGTAGAAATCTAGTTCTAGTTTGGCTTGTTATCAAAGAAACATAGTAAAGAAAATTACCATTCTTTATTATCGAGAAATCTACATATACAAGGCTAATTTTCATTACAAGAGGGATATGATTGAAAAATAGTAAGGAAAAAGTCAACAAAACCTTGTGTATGTTATTTTCTTGAACTAAATATAATATTACTTGATTTTCTTTGTATATTTTTGTTTTTAGAAATTGTGATTCTATGCATTTTGGATGACTATAATTGATATCAAATTTCTTCCTATGAGTAAACAAAAATTAGGATTCAAAGGTTTATCAAATGTGTTAGAGTTACATTAATTTCTTGTTGATCTACACATGCTTTATAGTGGTCATTTGAGTTCCTCCATGTATCTTGCTTTTCCTTGAGAGATTTCATCATCATAGTCTATAAGATAAGTTACATGTCACTTGGGTGATTATCTATAATTTTATCACAAGTTTCTTGGAATCTTGTGATATATATTTCAAAAAAAAATCTCACTCTCTATCTTCCTCTCTCTTCTTTTTTGCCCTTTGATTTTATTTTTTATTGTTTGTTTGATAGAGTAATAAATAGAAATTTATTAAGAATCCCTCTTCATGCATAACTAGTTTATTATATTTTTTAGATTAATACACAAATGCACCCTTTGGATAGAAAAATTGTCATCAACCTCTAGGATGCCTAAATGTATTAAAAATTGGTGATATAAAATTCAAAGGAAGCAAATTCTATTTCAAACATGAAGAATCTTGCTCCACTTAAATTAGTGTGTCACCCAAGCCACCAAGAAGTAGAAGATCCAACCTATTTGAATAGTGATGAGATCAAAAGCTCATTTGAAAACCTTTATTCTGGATGTTTATTTGTAAAGATAATGGTAGCCTTTTAAGGTCATTAAAAAATGAGATGAATTTAGTGTGTGGGATTTGAAGAAGATTGTTTTTCTATTTAATTTTTATTGTGTTTAATAAAGTGTGCAACGCTATCCACTTTATATTAAAAAATGATCTATATTATATCATTAATGTATCCTCGTGAGTGATTAATGCTCTATAAATATAGTTTTTGTTTCAATGGAAGCAATTAACATATTTATTTCATTTTACAAGCGATCTTAGTAAGTTTCTATTTTTTTTCATTTAATATTTATTTCATAGATAATTAAAATCTTTAAAATCATCTTAGAATGTTTATATTTATTTCATTTAATATATATGTTATAGATAATTAAAACCTTTAATTTAATTACTTAGATGTAAGTTTTTAATTATTTATAAAATAGAGGGTAGAGGGCTTAGTTTGATTAGTTAAAGCATCATACTACAAGCAAGAGGTCATGAGGTCTAGTCTTCCTCTAGCCCATGGTACCAGATGACATGTCATGCTAGTTTATAGGGAGAGCGCTACCCGATTCCTGTAGTCTAATTTTTTTATACTTTAATTTATTTCACAAGAAGAAGAGGATTTTTATCATTTGGATTGCCCCATTTCTAGGTGCAACATCATCAACCAACTCCCAAGCAGTGAGAACACCTTCTTCTTTAAACAAATTATCCTAGAACGATAGTGGGTGGAGAGATGACCAACTCCAAATGAAAAATTGTGTGAGTCAAGTCAAACAAAAGTGCTTCTTTAAAATAAGGTAGAGGTTGTCCAAACAATCCTTAGTTCAAAAAAATTATATAGGAAAAAATAAAATACATGAATAAATAATAATAAATTTCTATTTATGCATGATGGGGAACAGAACTACAGGGTGTCTTTTCTAGGGGAAAATTTAATAGGTGGCGCGGACCTTCCCTAACAAACATCAACTGTGTAGCGTCCATGAGTATCTGGGGGAATGATGTCAATTTCAAGCGTAATCATATTACATATTATCAAAGGTCTATATTGACCTTGGATATGCAAATCCCTTATGTGGCATCATTTGTATTATTTGTGGCTTTGTCTTGGGGGAAACCCTTTTCCATGAATTAGCTCTATTGGCAACATATCATTGGCATAAGGTTTTCCAATAAGCTCTCATGGCCTTTGTTTCTCATTTTACATTTATTTTCTTACTCTACCTTAAAGGAAATCACTCATAGATGGTGTTAGCAATTACTTCAAGGTGGGGGCATGCATTCCATTATGTGCTTCATTTTTTTCACACACATTGGACTTAGTGGTATGTTGGCTTAATTGATCATTTTGTGTAACACCTTATTGGAATTATTGGGACCATAATTATTGATATGGTTGACATGGGTACACACCTAGTGAAAATTGGTCCTCACTATCCTTTATGTGTTTCTCATTTGCACTAATTTTAGAAGGCTCACCGAGTGAATGTAGGAATTCACCATCTTGTGATGCCTTGGTTCATTGTTCACCTAGAAAATATCAAACTTTGTCATCTTATGACTCATGAGTGCCTTGTGTATGGATCATAGTAATATTTCTATAGAACTTGCTAGTCCATGATTGTCATACCCCCTTTGCATGTTTGCATTGTATTTTCATCATGTTTTGTGTTTGTATTATGTTTGTTTCCATTTTATCTTTATATTTTATGTTATGTTATGTTTTGTGTCTTCGTCATGTATGCTTCACATTGCATTACATCTCATACATGTGTGTTCCTTTATCCTTACATTGTCTTGCCATAGGATCTTGAGTCATGGGGGCTCGCGCATCCCCTAAGTTCAATTAAATTGTCAAGGGTGGCAATTTTCAATGCTACATTTAGCCCCCACTTTTGTGAGAGTATAAAATTATTCTTAGACTAAATATAATATTACTTGATTTTCTTTGTATATATTTGTTTTTAGAAATTGTGATTCTATGTGTTTGGGATGACTATAATTGATATCAAATTTCTTCCTATGAGTAAACAAAAAATAGGATTCAAAGGTTTATCAAATGTGTTAGAATTACATTAATTTCTAGCTGATCTACACATGCTTTATCGTGCTCATTTGAGTTCCTCCATGTATCTTACTTTTCCTTGAGAGATTTCATCATCATAGTCTATAAGATATGTTAAGTTACATGTCACTTGGGTGATTTATCTATATTTTATCACAAGTTTCTTAGAATCTTGTGGTATATATTTTGAAAAAAATTCTCTCTATCCTCATCTCTCTTCTTTTTTGTCCTTTGATTTTATTTATATTGTTTTTTTGACAAACTATAAATAAAAATTTATTAAGAATCCCTCTTCATGTATAAATAATTTATTATATTTTTTATAGTAATACACAAATGCGCCCTTTGCATATAACAATTTCCATCAACCTCTAGGTTACCTAAATGTATTAAAAATTGGTGATATAAAATTCAAAGGAAGCAAATTCTATTTCAAACATGAAGAATCTTGCTCTACTTAAATTAGTGTGTCACCCAAGCCACCAATAAGTAAAAGATCCAACCTATTTCAATAGTGATGAGATAAAAAGCTCAATTTTAAAACTTTATTTTGAATGTTAATTTGTAAAGATAATGGTAGCCTTTTAAGGTCATTAAAAAATGATGAATTTAGTGTGTAAGATTTGAAGAAGAAGATTGGTTTTCTATTTATTTTTTATTGTGTTTAATAAAGTGTGCAACCCTATCCACACTATATTAAAAAATAATCTAGATTATAGCATTAATGTATCCTCATGAGTGATTGATGCTCTATACATAGAGTTTTTGTTTCGATGCAAGCAATTAACATATTTATTTCATTTTACAAGTGATCTTAGTAAGTTTCTATTTTTTTTCATTTAATATTTATTTCATAGATAATTGAAATCTTTAAAATCATCTTAGAATGTTTATATTTATTTCATTTAATATATATGTTATAGATATTTAAAACCTTTAATTTAATTACTTAGATGTAAGTTTTTAATTATTTATAAAATTGAGGTTAGAGGGCTTAGTTTGATTAGTTAAAGCATCCTACTATAGGCAAGAGGTCATGAGGTCTAGTCTTCCTCCACCCCATGGTACCAGACGACATGTCATGCTAGTTTATAGGGAGAGCACTACCAATACCTGTAGTCTAAAATTTTTATACTTTAATTTATTTCACAAGAGGAAGAGGATTTTTATCATTTGGATTGCCCCATTTCTAGGTGCAACATCATCAACCAGCTCCCAATCAGTGAGAACACCTTCTTCTTTAAACAGATTATCCTAGAACAATAGTGGGTGGAGAGATGACCAACTCCAAATGAAATAATTGAATGTGAATGAAGAGATGACCAACTCCAAATGAAAAATTGTGTAAGTCAAGTCAAACAAGAGTGCTTCTTTAAAATAAGGTAGAGGTTGTCCAAACAATCCTTAGTTCAGCAAAATTATATAGGAAAAAAATAAAAAAATACATGAATAAATAATAATAAATTTCTATTTATGCATGATGGGGAACGGAACTGCAGAGTGGCTTTTCCAGGGGCAAATTTAATAGGTGGCGCGGACCTTCCCTAACAAACATCAGCTGTACATTTAAAACATGCCTTGTGCAGTGTCCATCCAGCAAACTCTGATGCGCATTTGACTGTAAATAATAATTAATTACAATTAAAAAACGCAACCAGTATATTAGATAGACATTGCCGTGCAGCACGAGGCAGATATAACGTAAATTAACAATTCAGAGTTGATTTGGTTGAGATGATTAGCATAATTACGTAATAGTAATATAATCAGTGATCATGGTGATGGGCACCATCACAACACCTCACGCCACGCATATTTGCATGTGATGGGTCAGATTTTGTTTTCAAATATAATTATGGATTGAAAAGTAGGTTTTAACGTGTGAAATCAACGTTTATACGATAACGTGGGAAATGTATATACATTATTGTTCTCATTAGGATTTTGACTGGAATTTTAGTTTTGAAGGTTTCCAATAGCATGTGATAGGTCAGCGCAAATTTAGTTTGACTTAGAAGCTGCATTTGTGTTTTATTATGAATAGCTATCACAAATCAAAAGGATTTTGAATACTTGTTGCATGAAACATACCTTCCCAATAATATACACTGCACTTTGCGTGATCGTTGAACGGTTTCAGAGATTCAAATCTAACACGAAACAGCAAACACAAATGGTTTCTCTTTTCTCTTTTGTTTTCATATGAATATAAAACTGACAAGTATAATTGAATAGTTTCAAATGATAAAATAGGATAATTAGCGTTGACACTGCAAGTTGCACAAGATGACCTTTGGCGTTCTTTCATAGCTTGTATTTTGTGGTGTAATTTCGTATTTTCAACTCTGATGATCTCTTTCTATTGAGCAGGAGCAGAGACCGCTATTTCATAGCACGTTTGAGCTTTATTTGCTCACAGGTAAGGGCAACTCTATGTAGTCAGTAGAATGTACGTTTGACTGTATTTATTAATTAATTGAAAATTGAAAATTTGTTTATTTTTATTTTCAATTAATTAATAAATAAAGTCAAACGTGCATTCTATTGGCTGCATAGATAGTATGAAAGGTAAGGGGAGGAGTGAGTCGTAGTATAGATGGATGGTGGAAGTAGTACTTAAAAAATATAAGTACTGTTTTGTGCTTTAATAGAAGTTATCACATGCAACTTTTAAAAGAGTTTTTTAAAAGAAAATTATATATTCATGATTGTAGAGAAAACTAAATATTTTTTTACATATAATGAATATTTTAAGTGTAAGTTCAATAAAGTTATTAATGGCATGGTGTGCTATTTGAATCTCACTATTGTTGTTGCTATTATCAAAATGCAACTACTATTGGGTTGTTGAACTCACAAGTTTTATAGCATTGTTGGACCCTTGAACTTGCAGTTTTGAATATATAACACATTAATATAGATGTTAATAATACCAAAGGAGGAGGTCCCCCTTTTGACTTCAATCTGTGTAAGATTGGTCTAAATAATATTGACTTGAATAACAAAAAAATGTGTTAATTAAATAAATAATTAGCCAATAGGCTATTATAGGTGAGAATTCAACAGGAAAAGTCTCACTGTCTGATGCCAGCTGAGACTATTCCGGTTGGATTCTCACCTGAGACATGCCATCCGCATGTTTTTCCCTAAGAAGGTGAGATATGACAGCACAATTAATATTTTTACACGCAAGTTTTGCCCATTAAATATTTCCTGTTTGGAAGTCACTGTGTTCGCCCTCACCAAATTCCGGTATTTATTGTCCCCGCGTCAGCAGGCATGGCCATTCCTCCTGTTTTGGCATCACCAGGTATGGCTAGGAGCCGTTCGTGCCATTCTACACCACTCCCCTAGTTTGCCTGTGTTTCCTAGCATTTACAAAGTCACCTAAGCTTTGCGAGTTAATAAATGCAACCTGCTTTGAGATGGATTCGAAGTTTACTATTTTTGTGCGGCGAACAAGCAGTTGGGAAGGTGAACGCGGAATCAAACTTGTCTGCAATTCCTGGCTGTGCATTCTGAGGTATGCAGACAAATGAATAAATCGCAGTTAAACTACTTTTAGTATTTGTTAGAATAAACAATACTTTCTCCCAGTTTCTCTGCTTACCATGACGAAAATTAGAAACTTCATTTACTGTTTTTTATATTGCTGGTGTTTGCTGAGATAAACTCTAAGTTTGTTTTTTCTGAATAACCAGTTGCTACTGCAACTGAAATACATTAGAAAGTAGTTATGCTTTTTCTATTGTTTTTTGTGTGCATTTGGTATTTTCTGTAGCAGTTATTTTCTGCTCTGCTTTTGTGTTTTTATGTCTCTGCCTTTACTAGCATTAATCACGCAAACACTTGCCCAAATTTCCACCATGGTTAGTTTTGCAGGTCTAAGCTGTAAATTTGTAGCCAGTATCGTTCTTCTTCTTTGCCAAGAAGCCTACATTGTCCCAAAAAAACCAAAGGTGGCCAACATGACCAACTTTCTCCTTTTGAGTTTTCCCCCATTTTGGCTTCATAGCCTTTTTATTTTTGTTCCTAATTGCGTGTTGTTTCTTTTATTTTGTTTGCCTGTCTCACTGTATGCTATTTTTCAAGGGTGCCATTCAATCATAGCTATGTTTCTTTCAAAGGAAATAAAAAGGTTGGTAACTTCTGTTTTTCTCCCATAGCTATGTCACTGCCTTGGTGTCTTCTCTGTACAAAGATTTTGTGTGTCTGCTGTGTCAGGGAGATAGGTAGCAAAGTTAATTTTATTTCAGACTACCCATCTGCTGAATCGCCTCCTTCAATAATATGTCACTGTGCTGATTTCAAGGACAAATGCAGTCCTTATAAGATGTTACAAGGAGTGGATTTCACTATTGAATTTATGGAGACCCATGACGTGATGAGAAGAGTCCTTATAATAATCATTTTCAATGTAATTGCTCTGCATACTTGCTTGATGAATGGAGCTTAACATCTGCAGATTTTCTGCCTTGAAAGTTTCTTAAGCCTCCCGTTAAATCCAATCTGTGCATAACCTGCAATTCGTACATTTCATGAGACCCCATTTCTATAATGCAATCTGTCTAACATTTCATATGCCTTGTTTAGGCGTCCACATACTTGCATACCCTCCATCAGCATTTACTTGAAAGTTTCTAAAGCCTTTTTAGTAAATAAATATTAGGGAATACCACTTGGCATTGCTTAACGAACAACACCTTGCGCTAAAGCGTCACGCACTCACAAATCTTGAAAGATTTGTGGACACCTTTTGGCTGGAGATTTCAACCAACGTTTCTATAATGTACGTTCTTATTTTTTTTGTTCTATCTTCTGTTTCGAGTTTCTTTGGTTAGATACGTTGTTTTAGGGTTTTAAATTTATTTTTAAACATGTAGTTTGGTTTTTAGGGTTTTGGTACGGTTACAGTTGAGTACGATTTTTTTGTTAGAATTTTCAAGCTTCTATAGTTCGTATTAACCAAAAAGAGACCTTCACAAATGAATTTTGGAAAATAAACTTGTATTGATTTCAGGGTTTTAATGCAATCAATTTTATTTTTTTTCATTTAATTAAAGAGCTAAAAGTTTGAAATAGAGGGCTACGTACAAAACAAATTTTGGAGAAATGATTTAGCTTTGTTTTTAGGGTTTCAGTACTATCAGACTTTGACTATTGTATATAGATGATTGTGTTTCGCCGGAGTTGTTAAATAGAACTAAGGTCAGTAGGTTTTCGAGTCTCCATAAGACTTTCTTTTCATATTATTTTCTATTTGTGCTATTAATTGGTTTTTACTATTTTTTAACAGTTAATGCTTGAGTGGTGTCACTTGTTAGGTAAAAAATCCTCTTAAGAATAATGTGATATAAAGTAAATTAACCTGTACGGTGAAACTGTTTAGATAAAGTACACATTTGGTGTCATGGATGTTCTTTTTCCTTTCTCACATATACAGTTTCTCTAGATTCTTTTTTCCTAAAGTTATGAACTATAGAAGCTTGAAGTGGCTGATAATAGATATTTAATGTTTTGAATTCTTTGGACAATTGGAAATAAATAACACTTCTTATTATAAAATAGTAGAAATGGTAGTTGGATGGTTATTATAAAACAATATGATTTATAGTTATAACATTATTTTGGAGAGTAATTTTATATTATAGTATTATATTGAAGTGATATATTATTTCTAGAATAAAACGAAAGTGATAATAAAATTACTATTGTAATAGGAGTTAATATTATTTTTAGTATAAAGAGGTTATTTTGAGAGTAAATGTTAATATTATTATTCATGGGTTAGTTATTTGATGTTAGTAAGGTAAAATTGAGATTAAAAATTGAAACTTATAACAAGAGTTAATTTGGGAGTTAATGTTAATATTATCTTTAATTGGTTAATTATTTCATATTATTATTTTTATTTAGATAGAAGTAATTTTAGTAAGGTAAATTGAGATTAAAAAAAAAAAAAAAAATGTTGTGAAAAGTGAATATATTCCCATGAAAATGGTAATCATTAAATGGTTTAAATTGTTCTCTAATATTAAATAATATTGATTAGATGGTCTAAACTCGGGTTAAACATTATCATCAGTATACGCTTAATGATTTAGTTATAATGTTTAGATGAGATAATTAATAATATTACCAATGATTAAATTGGCGCCTTTAAAGAGCATATGATGGCCATTTTTAAAGAGTTATATGTTGGGATAATATTATATACGGGAATGATAATATTATTTATGTTTAAATTGAGGTAAATAAAAAATAATAATAATAATGTAGGGTGGAAATGTGAATACTCAAGGGGTTTCACCCCATGTATAAAAAAATAAAATAAAATAAAATGTAAAATATTGGTATTAAGGAATATTTGAATTTTGAGTAAAATAATCGTATTATTGTAGAAAGAATTAATAATAATTATAGTGGTAAGATTTGTAAACTATAACTACAAAAAAGGGTTGTATCGTAATGGGATACAATTAATGGTACACATTATATTTAGTAATATTTACATTTTTAATTATTAAATATTATTTAAATAAAATTTATGTAAATTTTTATGTCACAATTATATACATTTGTATCATTATATGCTTTGGTGTAATTTTGACAAATATATATGATACAAAAATGTTGCTTTTGTGTAATAATCCTAACATTAAATTTACATTAACAAATGTTTTCTTTCATGATAAATCCATTAAAGAGTATCAAAACTCTAGAATTTTAACAAAATTGATTCCAAAATAATAGAAAAAAGATAATTTTTTATTCAGGTGTCACACAGTTCTAATGCAAATGATGTGAACATAATAATGAATGTATTTCCTTTTATATATAGCACCTAATCTATATTTTGACAAAATGTAATTAAAAACCTTGATATGTAGAAGCACATTATTAGAAGGTACAATAAAATGTTTAGAATCTGGAGACAGGTATTGAGATTGTCATTATTTAAATATTCACAATTACACTCATTGATAACTTCTTCACACAGTCTTCACACAAATATAAATGAAATAATATGGAATTTCACTTTTATATAGCAAACTTAACATTTTTTTATTAAATTCCAAAAAATAAATTATTATTAAAAAACAAATACATTTTTTAATATTAATAAATGCGGACATTATAATTTGACACTGTCAAAACAAATATAACACATTAATAATAATAATAATAATATTAAAGTTCTACTTATTTATTTTTATTCTATTATATATATAATAAAAGACTGTTAAATAACTCTTCTATAGTTTCCCTATTTTTTATTGGATTAACTCAGCAAGGTAATAAAAAAATTGTAGTAATATTTTTTAATTTTGCTTTATTTTATTAGTCCATAGATTATATATAGTGTTAGATTTGACCTAGGAATAAGTTTCACACCTATGGCTCATATAGTTCAAATATACATCCTCTAATAATTATCGTTAAATTTATCTTGGTCTCGGAAAATTCATTGCTAACAATTTACAGAAGAAAATTCACCACCAACAATTCACCGCCATGGAAAATTCATCAACAAAAAACTTACCGCCACATACAATTTACCGCCAACAATTCACCAATGTTTTTAAATATATATTGCACAAGCTTAATGAATTGTGAATGATGAATTTTACTTGGCAATGATATTCATCTTGGCGGTGAGGTTTTTGTCAATGAATTTTCCATGGTGGTGAATTTTTCCTTCGGTGAATTGCTGCCTTGAATTTCGCGGATGCCAAATTTACCCATATGGAAGAGATAACAATATGTTTCAAGAGGAAATCAATTTATTTCTCATTCACACTATATATCTATTTTTCCCTCCATAAATTGATATTCATTAAATTACATATAACCAACACATCTTTCCAAATTTCCATTTTATTTACACATTACTATTTATTTAATAGAGTGTAAATATATTAATGCTTAATAGGCATACATCTTGAAATATGTACATAATAATCTCTATCCAACTTTACATATTTGAAAATTTAAATTTTGCTCGCATTTTCCACATTATGACTTATATTATAAAAAAAACATTTTAGATTTATTGGAATATTTTATACACATCATTATGTCCTTTATTTTTCAAATTAATTTTGACAAATAATGGTTATAATTTGATGGCTTAAAGTAAATAGTATTATGGGAAATAGTGTACTTGGTTATAAATATTTGTTTGATGCTCACTGGGTAGGTGCCTTACAAATTTTAACCAAAGGGCCCTCCTTTAATATTTTCTATTGTGAAGATTGAATTCCTTGCCCTGCGTAGAGTACTTTCCCTTATTGTTTTTTCCCCCGACGAAGTCCCTCCATAGGAGTGCTTGACGTATATCAAGAGATTGGTTCATGGGTTTTTGTCGAATGTTTACTTGATAGATTATTATATTCCTAAGTAGTATAGTGTGATTCATGGTGTTTAGATATGTGTGGAAAAATTAGGTAAATGAATGATGTTGATAAACTTTGGAAATGTTGAATTATTGGGTAGACAATTCTTCTCCCATTAATTACATCACTTTATATCCTCTATATTTCTTTTCATTGCAATGCATAATTTTATAGACCTTAAACTAACACACTTTTCATGTTACAAAGATTAGGCTTACATGTGCTTGAATAAATGTACTTTCTAAAAAAAAAGTAGTGGGTGGAATTTAATAATAGTTATGTATATAGATTTTGGATTTAATTGTCCTGCTTCCTTATAGTTAAAAGGAAAATAACATCATGAATATAATCGGAATTTTAATCTATATTTATATTTTTTGAACTTGATTATGCATATAAGTGAATTTGTATGTTTATTTATTGGTCTATGCTATTTTTTTAAAAATTGTAGTTTAATTTTAAATCTATTCCTTAGATAGAATTATTTTTTTTTAGAAAAATAAATGCTATTTTTTATTTGTTGATCTAAGTACAAATATATGACTAATTCAACTAATAAAAGATCTCCCTTCATCAATTCCAAGCATGCTCGTAAAGATAATCATTATTTCATTTTACAAGCATTCCTCAGTGAAGATTTTGTTTCCATTATGGTTGTCATTTTCCCACCCCATTTCCAAATGTCCTTTTACAAATCACACACATGCAACTTTTATTGTTATAAAATAATAAAAGTTGTTCCTATTAAAAAACTCCCCAGGTGATGGAAAACTTGCACCCACCAGCAGACATTATCACGATATCTAGCAGCTCATCTGAGAGAGACATTACAGGATCAAAAGCTAATGTTGCTCCTCCCTCACCTTCAGACTCTTCTTCTGTTATTTGGAGTGGCGTCTACAAGAGCAATGTTGCAGTCCTTGCAAAGAACATTGTGAGAGGTTGTGAAGAGACTATTGAAGATGCTAAAAAGACATGCGAAGAAGCCTTCCAAGTGGAAAACCATGACATCGAGATGGTGCAATAGGCAGTCCAAAAGTTCCATACAACTTATTTTGTTTTGGATGCGTATTTCGACTTCCTTCGAGCAATGAAATATGATGCATTGTATGGAATGGGAAATGGTACTAGGATTAAGGAAGATTTTCTAAAACGCCTAGCAGACATAAAGTAGATTGTAAATAGCTTGCTTAAGATAGCTACTTGTTTTTTGTGGTGTTGGGGACAATCGTTTTTCTTTTTGACAAAACATGACGACAACAACTTATGATTTTTTGTGAAGATGGGGAGCATGCCTTCCCTCTTGATATAGAATTTATACAACGCCTACTAATCATCCAACCCCTTCTTTTTCCTAGCACAACAAGTAGTAAAACCTTATATCTAGTGTTCGAAAATCTACTGTGTAGTGGGAAGAATGTACAACTCCTTCCCCCCCACTCTACTACTTTTTCCTTTGGTCCTTTCCATTGTACATATGCATCAACCAATATGGCAATTGACTTGATGTTTCTACGTTTTACTTTTTTGTCTTCTTGACTTCATGTATCTTGAATCTATTCTAATTGAACTATACACATGTATCTTTGAGCTGTTGCAATCAAAACTATACATATTCCATGTATGCAACTGACTAAAAATTAGTATAGCTGATAGTAAATTACATAGAGAGTATCTATTTTTCCTTTCCTCGCTCCACATAATGAGGTAGATGTTCATAAAAAATGTGCATAACTGATTTTTTCCTAGCCGTGTTGCTACTTGCACCCATTTCAATTTAGTTGCTTGGCTCTTCTTTGGACTACTCGACTTTATCTACCAATAAGTTGCTATAGTTTGATGAAAGGGTTGTTCTATTGACTCCTTCGCACAAGCGCCTTACATCCAATACATTTGTGCAGGATTCTCTCCTTGCCTTGCACCATGGCAAGCTTGTTGACTCCAGATGCAATTAGATTGATGCATGGAGGAAATGTCGCTTTGGAACCTCATGTCCAAGTCATAGCTATCTCAAGTTTTGGCTTTGAATATACACACAACAATCGATATAGGTTGGAAATCTCTGATGGTGTGCACAAGCAAAAAGTATCATTACCAACTAAGTATAACTCCTACATAGAATCCAATGTGCTTGTACCTGGCTCCATCGTGTAATTGAAAAGATACAGCTATCCTCAAACAGCTAGCACACGGTATGTTTATGAACTAACTTCTATATGGCACAAGAATAAGTGAGACCTACTCTCCTCTTAGATTTTGTTACTTATACTTTATCTCGCTTTGAATATTTAGGTGGATTGTTATTGTCAACCTTGAAATTGTGCACACAACACATGCTATTGTTGGGGAGCTAGTTTTCCTATGCACAGAAGATCTTGAACAACTTGGGCGCTCAACAGGAGAACCCTCTAGCTTGGCCACATCTTCAAAAAACCCTTGCATTCCTGAAAGACTAGCTCCTCGACGTCTACTATTTGGGGTCAATCCAATCCTATCGAAGGAGGCACCACTGACAATAACGCCTATCAAAAACTTGAATCCATTTCAACCAAGGTGGACTATTAAAGGTCATGTAACTGTGAAGACTGATATACATAGCTGCACCACATAGAAAGGAAGTGGCCATATCTTCACCTTTGATATCATAGATTGTGAAGGAACTGAGACACGTGTGACATGCTTCAATGAAGCAGCTCACACCCATTGTGATAAAATTATCACAGGAGCTACATACACATTGTCTGGAGGCACGGTTCAACCTGCTAATAGAGTCTATAACAAGCTTAATAGCTGGTTGGAAATTTCTCTTATGCCTAACTCAAGGGTTTCCCTCTGTGAAGATGATGATTCCATCCCTAAAGAGCACTACTCTTTCACACCCCTCAATGCATTGGTAAGCAAAAGCAACGGTTCAAATGTTGATGCAATTGGAATTGTCACTTGTGTACATCCATGCACCACAATCAGGAGAAGAGATGGGACAGAGGTCGCAAGACAAAATTTAACAATTCTTGACATGTCCAACACAAATATAAATGTTACTTTATGGGGGTCGTTAGATGAAAAGGAGGGTGCACAATTGCACGAGAAATACCTCATGCGTGAATCACTAGTTCTCACTATTCGAAATGGGCATGTGTCTGAATTCAATGGAAAGGTGATCAACACCTCATCCACTACAAAACTATTGATCGAACCTCAAATAGAAGAGTCAGAACATATTAAAACATGGTTCAAAGAAAATGATGCTACCATTCAGGCTTTGACTACTAGCTCCTTTCACATGCCCCCACCTGCTAGAAGACTGACGATCAATGCCATTCGTGAAGAGGCTCGAAATACAGCTCAACCTCTACAATGCATGTTGGTGGCAACAACACGATTCATAAAAATTGATTCATTTTGCTATCCAGCATGCCCTTCCCGCTCAAGTAACAAGCCTTGTAAGAAAAGACTATCACAGACAAATGATGGAAAGTGGTTTTGTGAAAAATGTAATGCAATAAGTGATACCTGTGACTATAGGTATATACTTCAAGTCAAGTTGCAGGACCACACAAATATAATATGGGCAATTGCATTCAATGAAGGGGCAACACAACTCATGGGCATGCCTGCAGACAAACTATATAGTCTACAATTTGATCAAGCTGCTGATAGAAATGTGGAGGAGGTGATTAGGAGTGTCTTGAACAAGCATTATGTATTCACACTGCGTTGTAACCTTGAAATGTACAATGCAGAGCAACGCTTAAAAGCAACCATTGCCAAGGTCGAACAACTAGATTACATTGAAGAGCATAGTTTTTTGCTCAAAAAAATCTAGGAAATCTGTAATGCAAGGGGTCCTCCCCCCATTGAGCCCATTGTTGTACCACAACTTGTTGTGGAACTCATAGGCTCACCCTAGCCATACTACATAGCCTAATATAGTTGCCATGCTCTCTTTACAAGTGTAGTATGACTACGGATGGTATGCATGGCAAAAAAAACTCATGTTGTAAAGAACTATGGCAATATCTTTTTTTTCTAAAAAACTATCATGTTAATGCCTTTAGATGGATTTAAATATGTAAAATATTGTTTCTCTTGATTTACAAAAAAATGCACATGTTTGTTTAGAAGCTTACATATGCACCTTTCTCTTGTACCTCCAAATTGTGTTCCTTCTCATATTACAACATGCATTCGTCAACCAATGAGGAATATCTTTACATTTTCATCTACATTTTGGCTATGTAAGCATTTTTGTTTCATCTAGTTTTGCTATGCTCTTATTCCTGATCTACCATGACGTGTCCAGACCCACATATGGCAGACTCCTCAACAGGGAACAATGCAAGTGGCCCATATAAAAAGGAGGTAAAAAGACAACAAAACCGAGAAAGAAATTGAGCTTACTATGCTCGCCATAGAGAAGAGATAGCTACTCGAAGTGACTAAAAAGATTGCATGAAAGTCAAAATAGCCCCCAACTAACAGAAGCCCGAAGACTACAAGATTGTGAGAAAATTCGAGCTTACTATGATCGTCATAGGGAGGAAATAAATGTAGAAAAGCGCAATAGATCTTTACAGAAACAAAAATGCCTATATCAACATGGAACAACATGCAACAACAATGATAACTTCATGATGGCGATGAAAAAATTTCGTCAAAGAATAGATGCACTGTCCAACCGAAAAACATGCATTGTATGCAAGGAATGTTACCCAGGCATGCACGCCCATTCATCAGGTGCTAACGCAACTTGTAAGAGATGTTTCGCTGAGAGAGGCATCCATCGGTTCTCTGCACTCAACAACATGGACCCAGGAGAGCAACCGTTTGTTTTGAAAAGACTCACCCAAGTGGAGGAAATGCTCATTGCCAGAATCAGCCCAGTACTACAAGTAACCCACACTATTGGAGGCCAATATAGATATAGTGGCCACACGATTAGCTTCCCACAAGATATCACTGACATTTCAAAAGTGCTTCCACGAAGAATACAAGAGTTGGACATTCTCATAGTTCGAAGATTGCATATAGAAGGTCATTATTATGATTGTTATGTCAGTAGAAGTCATATCAGAGATGCGTTGCAATACAAAGTCAAATATGACCCATACTATCATGATGTTGCAATAAGTTTTGAGCACTTAGAGCAATTTCCTGAAGCAAGAACAAACATATCGAATATGCTACATACCATTGAAACCAATGAAGACATGGTCGTTCCAAATAATGAAATTGACTCTGATGGGGATGATATTGAACGCAACACAATAAACACATCGTCATTTATGGCTAGACTTCCAAATAGATGTCGTGAGTTAGAAATTATTAAGAAAACATTAGACCTTGATGACAACACAAACAACATTATAGACTGGCCTGAAATAAACTCATCACCAATAAATGAATACAATACTGAGGGGTTGCTTGATATGGCATTTCCAACACTCTTTCCAACTGGAGTTGCACTACAAATGCAACCACGAATTAGGGAAGTACACATGCATGAGTATGCACTCCACTTAATGAGATTTCATGACCATAGATTTGGAAGGCATCCAAGGTTCCGATATTTCATGCTTAATCTTATGATGCGGCATCATAGCCAAGGGCTTGCTGTAGTTTTCATTAAAAAAAATGCAGAAGAAAACATGCCAACCACTATTGAGGACCTTCGAGCACACTTGAAAAACTTACCTGACACACAATTAGCTCAAGAGCTCATGCACTTTGGCTCTTCAATGCGGGGCACAAGACCATATTGGAACAAATGTCATGCTGAACTAACAAATATGATCAACCAAATAGGGTCTCCCACTCTATTCTTCACATTAAGTGCAGCAGACACAAAGTGGCCAGACCTACAATGTTTGATCTCGGATGGTGTGCTGTAGGAATGCAAACAAATAAACAGTGCTTAGAAAATGTAGTCAACAACCCCCACACCACATCATTGTACTTGCATCAACGATTCACAGTGTTTCGTGAAGAGGTAATTGAGAAACTCCTCAATGCAAAAGATTACTGGTACAGGTATGAATGGCAGCATTGTGGCACTGCACATGTACATGGATTCCTTTGGCTCTATGATGCACCAAACATGGATAAACTTGATTGGGATGACAGTGTAGCAGTTCAACAGGCTAGGAAATTCTTTGACAGGTATGCCAGTGCTTGGAATCCCCGTGCTGCATCAGCAAGAAACAACTTGATTTTTTGATCTTTCCAAGATGATCCTTGCTTACTAGACACAACATAAATATTTGCTACAGACCCCTCTCATGACTATGAAGAGATCATAAATTGTGTCCAGAGGCACACAAAATGCAGAGAGGGGACATGCTTGCGAAAGAAAGGGAAAAAACTAGAATGTCGATACAAAGCTCCATGGAAAGAGAAAATTATATCTACCCTATCACGTGACAACTGTGGGACAAAACAATATGAACCTGCACGGAATGATGATAGGATAAACATACACAATCCAGAAATGATTTCAATATGGAGAGCCAACATAGATTGTCAGCCTGTCATCTCGCGGGCAGTTGTTCTAAAATACATTGCCAAATATGCATCAAAAGCAGAGAGAGCATCTGAGACTTGTACTGACATGCTAGCAAGAATATTTGCAACCCAAAAACTAGATGTCCTGGCCCTCGCATCATACCAAAAATTCATGGCAGAAATCATGGCAGAGCGTGATATTGGAGCACAAGAAACATGCCATATGCTTCAAAAATTTCCGCTTAATGTTTGTAATCAGCCTTTTACATCTTTGAATGTTGGACGCAAAATGTTCCATTGAATAACAAGAGGTCCACATGAAAGCCATCTACAACCTAGCTACCTTCATTCGTACATTAATCGACCTCCAGAATTGGAGACAACAATCCTACTTGAATCTGCACGATCTTTCTCGTACTCTGCGAGTCGCAAGGGATGCAAGTGGAAAGAAAGAAAGGTCAAAGCGATTGTCAATGTTTTCCCAAAGTTCTACACCATCCTAGACGAGGACTCATACCAGTTTGAAAATTTTTGTTGGAGTGAGCTCCTACTGTACAAGCACTTCTGAAGCTTGGAAATCGACATAGGGATAACTAAGGATACAATACTTGCAAATTGGAAGCAAATGAATGTATCCAAATATGATGTATGGCATGTCTCGCGCACCGCCCCGTCAGATGAAAACACCGACGATGCAGAATCAGACAACGAAATTGACATGGACAAAAGGGACATGCTAGAAATGAATGAATGGGAATTATTTTCGCAAATGGGCCTCTCAAACAACATCAGCCTAAATGAGCTTGACCTGCTTGGCAGGCGTGAGTTTGATAGCAGCTACAGATGGGAACAACTTGCAGTGCCCCAGGAGCTTCATGAAATTGCCACACAATTTATAAACATGGAGAAAGCATGTAGCCATGAAAGGCATGCTCCAACTAAGTATGATGTCCCAGACTATACATTATCTTCCAAACAAAAACTAGCACTCACACATATTATCAACCATAGCAAACATCACTCAAATAAACCATTGCACATGATTATTCAAGGGACAGCAGGTACAGGGAAATCATACTTGATTGCTCGCATAAGAAAAGCACTTGATAGTTACAATCTACACCAACAAAGCCAGCTACTCACATTGGCTCCTACAGGGGTTGCTGCATTTAATATAGATGCATCGACTATACATTCAATGCTTCGAATTCCTGTCAAAGAAATGCACCCACTGCAAGGACAATCATTAATAACATTTCAGGAAGAGATGAAACACATAAGATATATGTTGATTGATGAGATGAGCTTCATAGGACCAAAGTTGCTACTGAAGATAGATGCCAGGCTACATGAGGCCTTCTTGCATCGACAACATCTTTATTTCGGTGGGGTGTCAATAATCCTGATTGGTGACCTTGCACAGCTCCCGCCTATAATGGACAAGCCTATTTACACATCACACTCAAATGCAAAAACACTATGGGACTAGTTCACGACCGTTGTCACCTTAGACACAGTGTTTCGTCAACAGGGTGAGACTCCAGAACAAAGACAATTCCGCCAACTATTGCAGAACATACGCAATGCAAAAGCATCACAAGAGGATTGGGAACTTTTAAAAACATGCACAGATAAGCATCTCACCTCCAGCGAAAAAGAAATGTTCGACAATTCAATGCACTTGTTTGCTACCAATGATTTAGTTAGACTTCACAATAGAAGAATGTTGAAATTGTTAAACCGTCCAATTGCAATAAGTGCTGCAACTACCACCAGGGCTGAAGCAGATAATGCAACTACTGATGAACAGCTTGAAAAGTAGGTATTGCTTTGTAGAGGGCAATGCATCATGCTGACAACCAACATATGGACACAAGCAGGCCTTGTAAATGGAGCTCTAGGTGAAGTTGTTGAGATAGTTTACAGCCTTGGTTCCAGACCACCAAATGTTCCACTTTATGTTGTGGCAAGGATCGATAATTATAGTGGGCCAGCATGGAATGAAAATGACCCCAAAAGTATACTGATAATACATGTATCATTGGGCAGCCGTAGGAAAATTCTGCTCACAATGGCATGGGCTATTACCATACACAAATCCCAAGGCCTAATGCTATCCAAAGCAACTATCGACATTGGAAAAATAGAACGACAAGGAATAACATTTACAACTATATCTAGAGTGAAATCGTTGAACAACCTTCGTATTCAGCCAATGTTCTCCTTTGAGAGATTCTCAAAAATGCATAACCACCCATACACAATTATGAGAAAAGAAGAGGAAGCCTGATTACAACAACTATCTCTAAAAAGTCAAGGTCCACAACTCTTTTCCCTTTCTCCCTCATGTCGCTCCTGCTTATTCTTATATCAGCAATTTCTCTTTTAGAAATTAAATATAGATGCATATTTAATAGTTTTATAATAAATTGAACATGGAGCAATCATTGTACATTTCAACAAATAATGTTTCCACCTAACCATTCCATTTCTTTTTCTTTGCAAGGCTTGAAGCCAAATGGCATATATCATAGCCCCTAACCATCAAACCCCAACAATTGTACTGTATTTTGTCCAAAAAAAAGTTCTAATGCAAAATTGTTCACCAATATTTTGACTTTTCATAGCACACATTTTGTATATCATGAACTACCAACAAATGTACTTGGTCCAGTTGAGCTATAAGGTTCCAACACTTCAACCATTTAAGATAATATATTGTATTGTTCATCCACTTTGCATGTTCTACTCTACTTGCATCCCGCTACCCATTCACATTCGCTACGAGTAATTACTCTTGCAAAAAACCAAATTGCACTTTCCCCATGCATTCTCCCCCCTCTCTTCCCTTCGAATACACTACCATAGTATACCCTCCTATCGGCGTAACCATTGCACCTTGCTAAGGTGCAAGCGCTAGTGTATAGTAAGTGACTTGAGTTAGATATGAGCGTTGGGTATCAAATTAATTATTATAACTTAATAATTATTGTAATAGAAGTATTTTTAAATAGAAATAAGATAGTTAGTCTTGTGTACCTTGTAATGTGAACTTCAACTCATATGTTGTGATAGAAACATTTGATTATGAATTTAATACCTTATCTTAGATTAGGAATTAGAGACAAATATCATCTAAGAAATTGAGAGTCTAGGACAGAATCATTAAAAATAATCATTTATGTACTAGAATGATTCTATCTTGATATTTATGATTATATCTATAGAGTAGAATTTGATCTTTGGTAACTAAAACACATAATTGCTTGATAGTATGTCCAAAGAGAAAAATAATTGTGATGTGTGTATGATAGAAAAAAGTATTTTTTGCTTGACATGGGAATAGTTGATGATAAATTGGACTTAAGGAGGCCTTGATTTAGTTTTGTGAGGTCTTTTACACATCCACACTAGGTCTTGGACCCTCGTAAATGCATCTAACAATATCTTGTAAAGTGTTGTAAAAAAATTTCATAATATTCTAGAATTAATAAACCCATTTTCCCTTAATTCAACACTATAAAATGTACTTAATTGCATCTTCACATAAATCTAGAAGGCTTGTGAATTAAACTTAACTTTAGTCTAGTGTTGTAATGTGTCCTACACATTCACATTGTATGTTGTTCCTTTCTAGGCTAAGTGGACCTCATTTTAATGATGTAAAGTGTATTTAATCACACTTTCACATTGAATTCTATGTCCCAAGCCCTAATTGACCTTCAAATCATCATTAATAGGCCCCTGTGACCCCATATTGTGCATCCTGAGGCATAAATTTATTAAATAACTGACTAAGTCATCATATGAACATGATTTTCTTATCTCCTGATCTTCCAGTTGGAAAATGGGCCCCTCTAGGACTAATTCACCATATGTGGTGAATGAGTCCTTTCCAGGTGGGACTGATTCACCCAAGGTGGTGAATTAGTCCCATTTGGGTCATTTTTTGAGTTTTGAGTAGGAAAAAGCTAGATTTTAAGTTTTATTTTTCTCCATGTCAGCCTTGGGGATCTAATTAATGGATAAATAAGGTGAATTTCCTATAAATCAAGTCTCTAAGCCATAATTTACATCTCTTAACTCATTCACAATTCATTCATCATCTATCTTCTCCCTCAAGTCAAGTAAGCTAGGGTTTCATAATCTCAAGTCACTAAGATAACATTTTTTCAGACATTCAAGGGCAGATTCTTCATATTGTTGCAACAATCTAAAGATCCATCATCATGGAAAGGTATTAATCCCTTCATTTCATGTTCATTCTTCATATTATTTCTTCATTTGGTTTAATTACCTAAAAGAGGTTTGACCAAGGAAAACCCCCATGCCCTAACATCCAACATTTCTACTTCTCTTCTTGTGTGTTTGTAGATTTAGACATCTTGAAGGCTTGGAGGTCATTGAATATCAACTTTCAAAGTCATTGAAGACATTTACTTGTTGAACAAGTCAAAATATATAAAAAAAGTCACTTTTAGGTTAAGAAATCAGACTTTTGGAAGTAGACACCTGTCAGGAACCAAAGTGTAGTCCAAAGACTTCAGTTTCCACTCTTGGATTTTTAGAAATTCAAAAATGTAATGACTCACCATTGATGGTGAATGAGTCCCATTGCCAGGTGTAAACAAGGTTTTCTGCAGTTTTGGATACCCATTTGTCCAAAATGGGTTTTAGGATAGTTTCTCAGAAGCATGACTAATTCGCCTAGAATGGCGAATGAGTCCTAGTAGACCAAATTTTTAGTATCAACAACATTCCATATGTCATTTCTAGTCTCCACCAAGTTCTCAGGTGCACACTTTTGGTTTCATCAAATTTTGTTATAGTTTGCTTTCATATCTAGATGTTTTTTGCATATCACAATATGTTTCCAAAAAAAATGCATTTCAATAGTTTTCACTTAATAATCAATAGTATTTATTAGTTCTTTGCATTTGGTTCATCTCATCTAGGCACATTTCATTCATATTTCTATTAGTTTGAGTGAACCACCTAGGTTTTTAGCCTATCTCTTTTTAGGTGAAAAACCCTAAGAGTGTAAGAGAGCCATAGCACCCAAAAATCTATGGTTCATTTTAGTGAACCTAACTTTTGAACACTTTCTTTTTGGGTTTGGATTCCTTCATTTCCTAGATTCGCTTGCATTAACTTTACATTGCATGTTACATTGCTTAATTGGCATTCTAGGGTTTCAACTTTTTGCATTAGTCAAATTGCTTATAGTTTGCATTTTTATCTTTCAAATCATTGAAAAACACCTGAAAACTATATTTTCATTTAGTCTTCAAGCCATCCAACACTGAAATCATCAAAATCAATTGCAAATTTTTGAAATTTTTGAAAAAAAACCCTTAGTGGCACTCATTCACCATTTTGGGCGAATTAGTCCCTATCCAGATTTTTCATTATTTGTCATAGCATCAAAAACTTCATTTTTGTGCTTCCTAAGCATCCTAGTATCATATACTATAAGTCTAAAAAATTTATGGAACATTTGTTTTATGCATTTAGGCCAAAAACATCATTTTACACTATTCATTCTTTAAATCACTTCAATTACAAACATCATTCGATCTAAAAATGCATACATTTATGAAATATTGCATAACATTGATAAAAATACTTTTCAATTTTGCATACATCATGTTTCTATTCATAAAACTTTGCATTAGTTTGGTAAAAATGCTTTTCATTCTTGCATACACATTGTGTACATTCTTCAAATCTAGCATAAATTAGATAAGAACATTTTGGATTTTTGTACATACATTGTTTATATTGCTGAAAAATTGCGTGAAATGGTTACAAGTGTTTTTCATTCTTGTTCACACAATGCTAGTATCTTACATAACTAGACATATTAGGAAACATTCCCTATCTTATCCCTCTAAGAGTGTTTTAGTGCAAGAGAATACAACCTTGGACATTCCTAGTGATCAAATTTGTTCCTCCCCTAATATCTCTCCTATTGATGATGAAGATATTTTGGTGTTAGAAGAACCAATCAATGAGAATTTTGAGAATCCAGATTGTTTCTCTCCTCTTACCTCTTTTTATGGACAACACATTCATTCCCAACATAACACAACCATAGATAATCATGAAACTACAATTTCTTCTTGTCCTAGTATTTGTCATTGTTGTGAAGATGATACTTTTATGTTAGAAAACCTATTCCATGAAGTTCATGAGAATCTTAGTTGTCTCCCTTCACCTAAAAAAACCATTCTTTGGCAAGAAAATTCAACCATTGATCATTCTCCTACTTTTCATGAAGTCCTTTTAGAAGAACCAATCTTAGAATCTTAAGAAAATTTGGTTTTTAGTTCTCTAAAAAAACCTCCTTCTAGGAAAGATATCTTGATGCAAGACAAGAATAAAAATAATGATATAGACTCTCACTCACTAAGGGATGCTAACATTATTCAACCTCAACTCATTCTTTACCCACCATCACACAAACCTCCAACTCAACACAAACCCAAATTCACCCTCTACCCAGCTTAGAATAATGTATCACAACAACCAAGTCATAATACTGTTGCTCATACATACCACTCATAATAATCTACAACCACAACAACCAACCCCAACAACCTTACCTTTTTTAAATCCCATGTTACTAGGCCCTCCTCATTTATCTCTACAAAGTGGAAAGGAGTACAATCTTGTTGAGAAACTAAAGAATACTCCTGCTAAAATCTCATTATGGGACCTTATTCAAGCCTCTCCTCACTATCACAACATGATCCAAAAAGCCTTGCAACAAGTTCCCGTCCCTTCTCATGCACAACCAACTAAGGTAGAAACCATCATCCAAGGAATAAATGTTCACATTGTTTTCCACCAACATGAACTCCCCCCTTTGGAAGTACAAAAAAAAAATGAAGCTTTCATGATCATTTCTCAATACAATCAGATAGGGATAAAGTGAACCCTTGTTGACAATCGCTTAGCCCTTAATGTGTGTAGCATAAACCTCTTGGATAGGCTTCATGTGGATCACTCAAAAAATCAACCCGATTCTTTATCTATTAAGGGATTTGATAATGTATAAAAGACACCACTTGGTGTGATCACTTTACCTATTATAGTTGTAGAAGTCACATTGAACACATTGATCTAGGCTATGCCTCATGATATTTCATATAACCTTCTTCTAGACAAGTCATGGATTCATGCAATGAATGGTGTGCTTTCCACTCTTCATCAAAAAATGAAATACATCCATAACAACAAAGTGTGCACACTTGACATTGATCATGAGCCTTATAGTGTCTTGCATCTTGAGAAAAACAAAGAGAACCCCTTGAACACATTAACGCCAACCACACAAGTGGAACTTGCACAACAAAATGACAAACAAAAAAATATTGAACAAGTTACCAAGCTATTAGAAGATGATTGGGGTTCCTTGGATTTTGAAGATGAATTCATGGGTGAATACAAAATCATCAACAAAGATTCAAATAATGGAAAAGAAACAAAAATAATGTCAACACAAACTTCTGAAACCTCTCAACAACATCCATCTCAACCACTTTAGACAACAGAACAAACTACACAACCACCTTTGATGATGATTATCACCTACCACCACCCAATCCAAAAGCAATGAAAAAACTTTATGGAAAAGGATATGAGCTTATGACACAACTTGGCTATAGTGGAAAAGGATGTGGTGCTAGTGAACAAGGTATCCACAACCCTATCGATTGTATCACACAACAAATTACTCATGGTCTTGGTTATTGTCCTTTGATAGAAATAACCAAGACTTCACTCAATATCAATAATATCACAAACAATTCCTCTAAACCAACTTTAACTATAAAGCATCCTGCACTGATCGACACTACTGGTCTTGATCATTCTCCTTTGGAAACAATCAAACAAACCAATAAAACTTTGCTTAATGTCAATGTCATCTCACAAAATAGTAGTGATTAGAATTTGATAGACTTTCCCTCCTCCTATAAGAGTGAGAACAAAATATTGCAATCTAAAGAACCTTGCGTAGGTATGATATCCTATACTAAGCAAGACTTTTCTTTGCCAAAAACAATAGAAACTACTATGGATGTCAAATCTACAAATGGTTAAACCTTAACATAATATCATCATGCTAATCATTTGAAACACATTAGATTAAACATCCTTATGAAATACTTAACCATGCTAAAATAAGCAAAACTAAATAGAACAAAATAACTAATTGCAAACATATAAGAACACGATCAAAACTTTATCTCATAATGGATTGGTGCTATTATGGAAAATAGCCCTTTCCCAACCCTTGATAATGCCAATGATAATGATGCAATGGAAAAAATCAGTTCTCAAATGAAGAGAGTGACTTTGCATAAGCTTTGTAGATGATTTGTGGAGGATTTGATGATGAATGAAGCCTTTCATTTATAGATTATCAAGTTGAAAGAATGCTTATGAGAGAGAAATGTGGGATAAAGATTAGGCCAATGATATGAAGCCACTTGTCATCATGTGATAGGATAAGGAATGAGCAAGTTTTGGTTAATGTGCCAAAGAGGGGGAGATTTCAAATTTGAAATTGTGAAATAAATGTTGAGTTTGACTTGTGCAAGAGACATGTAAGAGCCATGTAAGAGCTCATAAATGCTTTGTTGGATGTACATGTCCACTTGATTTTGAATTCAAATTTGAGGGAATATTCCTCAAAGATTCCATGTTGATGGAAAATGTTAATTTTATAAATGAATTAAAATGATTTATTTGTGTAAGTGGGAAACGCTAGAGGATGTGATGGGTGGTTAGGTTAGGTTAGTCAGGATTAGATTAACTTAATGATGATTATATGCTTTGACCCCTTTGACTTGAATATTTTGATTTATTTAAATCAAAAAGGGATGAAAGGTGATTTCAGACTTAATTAAATAAAGGATTGATTTGTTTAATCAAGGAGGGTGATGTTAGGATCAAGTTGATTTATTTAATTTAAACTAATGACTTTAGGAGATTGATAAATAAATTTTATTTATTTGTTGAATGGATGAATATGACCTAATTAAATGCATTATGCCAATTTTGCGTGTCTACAACTGCTCCCCTTAATCAAGAGGGTATCTTGTCAAGACTCCTCTAAGATCACTTGATATCGCTTCCTCCACGAACTTGAAAGAAATGTTCTACAAAAATTCATTTTTCACATATCATAGAGTTCACGGTCATTCTAATAATGAATGTAAGGCTTTGAGTAGTAAAATACATCTTAAGGAGTTTGGTATGCTTCCCTATGTGGGGGCCTCTAATTCCTCTAATCAATACTGGTTTTCACTCTAGCATGCATTTCGTTAATCACTTTGGCTCACCTTTGTCCTGCACTAAGTGGGGGAAAAGGGTTCAGTGGCCTTGTCCTCATATGTCACTTGTTCTTTCCTCCTTTGGCTAGTCATTAACCTTTCATGAACATATAAGAGCAAGCTAACGAGGTTGATGGTAATGATAGCATAGTCATGGAAGAGATTAGTAGTAGATAATTATTTATAAGATTTATGAATAGCTATTATTTTAATATTTTAAATATCAAAGGAAATAATCCCATTATTCTCAGAGGAATCACTATGATTAGCAATATGCTCACCACATGGTATGTATCCAAGTCCCCATATTGATATATTTTTACTAGCCTAGATAGGTTTAAGGATCCCCTATTCATGTAACCCAAGGAATTTACCATGATATTTATTGTGCTTGCACTTTTTTAGGGTAATATGATATTAATTATTATAAAATCATTATGTATATATTCCTTGGGATGAAGCTAAGATTTTTTTTTTATATGTTCATCTACTAGAAGTCCATGCTACATAAAAGTTATAGAACCATATTGTATCTTTTTGCACTCTATGGTTTTTTTGGTCAAACCAACCTTAAGATCACATAGATAATGGTAGTATTCCCACATGAATGGAATGTTGAATTTGTATTCCCCACAACCTATGTTAATGATATTGACTTTATATTTTGAAGGTGGATTATTAAATTATGATTAAAGTACATTCAAGTTGATGTGAGATGTGGATTATTTTTCCTTAACATGAGTGGAAATTATAATACTAAGAAAAGTTTGAATTTTTTAATAATAGGGTTCCAATATCTTATGATATTAGAAAGGGTGGGGATCAATAAATATGGTAAATTGAATTCCTTCATGAAATAATTTTAAGCATTAATGGAAGGTGGAGCATATGTACTCTATTGTGTGGACCTAAGGGTGTCCTAGGAGAATTTTATAGGGGATATGATGGTCAATAGTATGACACAAGGTTGATTGTATGGTCAAATCCACTTCTATTGGTAAGATTATGGTTCCTTAAAATTTAATTTATGCATTATCATAGGCCTTAATAATGATTATTTATGGATCTAAGACCTCTTTCATGTATCTAAGGAGGTACACTAATTTTAAGGTGCAAATATTTTATCCAAAACCATTATATAATAAACCTTTTGATTTTATGTTTTATGATATATCCTATATGTGTAAGGTGTGATTATGGGATTGCTCAAAGGATGAAATTTCCCAATAATTGAAGGTGATAAAATGAGGGGATGATAGCTTGTCAACTAAGCCATAAAAGAGGAAATGGTATATAACTTGTGAGGTACCCTTCCCTCTTGTAAGGCATTATTTACTACCTCCCTATGAACAATGTATTCTTTGTAAGATTAAAGATTGAAATGTATGTAGGCATCTTCTCAAGTTGCTTAGAGGGGTTATAATGGTCATTTAGAGTAGGCCAAGGAGTCTCTTAAATATAAACCCTACCAAGTCACGTGGTTATTATAATTGGTGGTTTTGATGTTTTTAGGTTGGTTTGGGTATTAGATTGATTAATATTTCCAACAGAGGAATCATAATTTTGTGAGGTCTCACACCAATATATTATGATCATAGGTATCTTCATTTTAATTTAGCTTAGAGGAGATTTATAATTGATCATGCTTTAGGAAGGGATATTGATAAATCCATGTTTTTCCATTTGGAAAGGTTGAAGCTTATCATTTCACTTCAATGTGTCCCTTATTGATGAAGTCCTAGATGTAGCTTCTAAGTTTCATAGAATTATTGGTGGAACATTCATTAATTTTGTGGCTTTTGCTATATTAATTTTCCTTGTACCAAGTAGGCTTATGTTTACTTTCATTGACTTGGTCAAAAGGAAGGTGATCATGTTCTCTTTGAGAAATTTATAAAACATCATTTTCATGGGCTCTACCATGGGGTATATTTGTGATTTTTAATTTCTTGTTTCCATTGACCCCTAGGTATGGGGTGATCCCACAATACTGGTTTACAAATTTTGGCCAAACTAGACACTGAACTGATATTTTCTTTAAACTAAATATTCACTTTCAGACACCTATGGCAGCTAAACCATGAGGAATTTGAAGATGATGCAAACTAGTGATTTGTGAAATTTTGTCTGTAGATTCTAAATATATTTTTTTCAATTTTTTTGGAATATGATTACACTTGTTTTTCCATCTCCTTCAAAAACTAATTTTTTTTAGTAAACACCATTTTTAAGGAGTGATGCTCACCGTATAACACATATTTTTTTTTCCATGAAGGATAAAATTCTATTTTTTGTGAATTTAGATTTGTAACTATGATATCTAGTGCTTCCAATTGGTTTCATAGTGTTTTATTCAATATTTTTTCCTTAATCAAGTTTCAAAGTCAAACCAATTACAATTGAAACATAGGCAAGCCATATAACACAACTTTTTTTGTATGTATCAAAATTATTATTTTTTTGTTGGATCAAGGACTTCAATATTTGGTGCACTCATATTTTTCAAAATTGGTTTTTGATAATCTTCTATTTTTCCACATGTGCAGTACATAGAGCTTGATTTTTGGTGAAAAACCTACATCCACAAGAAATAAAAAATAAATATAATAATCAAATTAAATTTAATTAAAATTATAATTTTTTGGAAACTTATAATAAGAACTACATTCTTACAAAAAAATTTAAATGAATTCATTTGATCCCCCAAAAGGTAAATCAAAAGTGATTTTTTATTAGCATTTTGATAGGTGTAAAGGAGACTCCATTATAGATATGGTTTAAAACTAGCAGGATTTGTATCCAAGGGGGCTTGTTCTAAGCTGGTTTGATCAAACCCTCTTCAATTGGAATCCTTTAAATGGAACTTTTCAAAGCTTAAATCATTATATTTTCTAAAAATATGCGATATCAGCAAAAATCAAGATCCCTGAAAGTTTAAACCACTATTGTGGTAGCACCCTATGGTAATTGTAGTATGGTTTTGCACAGTCTAAATGTTCTTAGAATACACTACTCTAGTAATCATTTTATTCTATTATTTGGAAAATTTGGGCTTACAATTAGAGATTTATTTTTTTGAATACCTTGAAAATTCCTTTGTTGATTAGGGATGTTTTCATTTTTTCCCCTTTTTTGACGAGTTCATCAAAGGATGCCATGCAATGCACTTAAAAATGAAAGGTTAATTTAGGATTAAGGTTAGTGAATTTTAGGATTAAGGTTAGTGAAAAAAATATGGACTGATTAATTCTCGAGTATGGTCCATGAGAGCATACTTGCAAAGATCCTCCACCATTATAAAAATTAAGAGAAACTTTGTACATTTATTTTTTTCATGTTAAAAAAACTATCACAGTGAACTTGTGATCTAATTTGTAAGATAAACATAATCATTGTATGCCACATATTGGTATGTTGTATAGAATTCCTAGTGCATGACCACCTTGACACAATTGTGCCTCGTGATTTTTTTAAAAATTTGATCCTATTTTAGTGTCTCAACCTTATTATAAGGTCTTTGAGGTTATTTTCATATGATGAGGGGGTTAATATTTAAGGTTGTCTTACAAGTTTGTAAAATTGTTAAAATTACACAAAGGTAACAATAGAATATGAAGGGCTATCTTGGTTTTGGGCATTGATAAGTGGTTAGGAGATAGTTAGAAGTCTAAAAGTCAGTTTTTTTTTCCTTTAAAAATGATTTTTTATCATTTGAAACTTCGTGGGTGGTTGATCTTTAGAATTTGAATGAATAAAATCACATTTTTCTACATTTTTCTTAGAAAATTCACTGTTCTTTGTTACTGTATGGCCTTGTACGGGCAATAACTCATTAATAAGTGGTTTTATTTGTAAGTGCCAAAAATAACCTTCCATTTACATTTTGTTTCATGTTAATTGGTGGAGAATTGAAAGAGTTATTGTAAATTTAGTAAAAATAGTGAAACCCTAATTTTAGGGTAACCAAAGACTGAAGAATTTGTGTTTCTATTAATTCAAACGTGGAAAAATAATAAATTTTAGTGGAAAGAATATATGGCATATATTTTATTATTATTTCTATTTTAGAGCAAATGATTAAGATTAGTGGGTGGAAGAATTAAAGTTTCAGACTATAAAATTGTGTTTTGACTGGTAAAACAGGGTAAGAGAAGGTTAGTACCTAGGGTTTGACAATATACTCGTGGTATTGGAATTTTGTGAATTAATAAGCATGAGAGCATATAATTTAATAATTTAAAGGTGTTGGTTAATGGGGATTAAATGTGGAGATGGTTTACTCAATAAGCCCTAGGTTAGAATTTGGGTTAATTCTGAAAATGACAGTATACAATAAGTTTTAAAGATTTTTGTTTGGGGATTTTGAGTGCTCCTTGAAGGATATTTCCTTTAAAAGGTTCTTATATGTATAATTAATCCTTTTACATATTTTATTGCTAAATCTACAAGTTTATGGAGTCCATTTTTTAGACTGTTCTGTCAGGACAGGGTGGTTACAATCACCTTTTAGGGATTGAAAAGAGAAGTTAGTATAAATGTCTGATGAGATGTTATGAGAATGGTTTGGGAGATTATTTAATTGGTTTTGATTAGTGATTTTGGTGGTTGACTTGTGAATCCTTTGTATTGCATCAGATTGGTATCATAGCTTGAAGATGCTCTAGGAAAGTTGTATGTGATTTGTGTGTGTGGTTGTTTGTAGGTTGATGCAGTAAGAAAGTCCAAGAGACTAGGGAGAGAAAAGTGGAGACACCTAGGTGAGGTAGAGAGTCGTGAAGCAAGGAGGATCCTTGCTTGTAAAGATGGAAAATTTGAAGAGGAATTTGTAGGCAGAGGAAGAGAGAAAGAAGAGAAAGAGACAAGCAAAGATGGACAGAGAAATTGTTGAGTTGAAGCAAGAGTTGAGCAGGTTGGAAAAAGAGTTCCAAGAGTCCATGAAGTAGATGGAGCAGATGATTGAAGAGATGAAAAGTTGGCACTTGAAGATAAACAAAAGATTTTTATGGCCTATAAAGAAGATAATCAAGAAGAGAAGAAGAAAAATGAGGATAAAAGAGCAAAAGTCTTTGAAGATGCTGAAGAGGAATTTATGGAAGAAGAAGGTAAGTTGTTGCAGACATTCCAAGGCAAGAAGGAGAAGGTATGACAAAGAGAAGAGACTTGATTTCACGACTTGAAGACCTTGAGTTGATTAAGGGAATGATCATGGATGAATTGGTCATAGAGGTTTGCAAAGGATTGATGAATGATGGAGGTATTGTGTTAGAAATTTTGCTTCATTTCATTATGTTACTAATGCTTTGGACAAAGAATAATTTTTAGGTTAAAGGAAAAAGGGATCTAAGCATGATTTTGAGGTGTATAAAGGAGTGAAGAATTTGATTTCAGAGGGGAAGCATGGCAGAGGACTAATTTGCATGGAAAAATTCAAGCCTAAAGTGAAAATGAAGGTGTTTAAGAGCAAGGTTAGATTGGGGAAGAGCATACAAAGAGTGCAAGTTGGTGGACAACTTCAATTCCAAGTGGACTTGGAAATTTTCTTGGTCAGGAGTATGGTGCAGGAGCACCTTGACATAATTGTGCCTCATGAATTTTTTTGAAATTTGATCCGATTTTAATGTCTCAACCTTATTATAAGGTCTTTGAGGTTATTTTCATATGATGAGGTGGTTAATATTTAAGGTTATCTTACAAGTTTGTAAAATTGTTAAAATTGCACAAAGGCAACATTAGAATATGAAGGGTCATCTTGGTTTTGGGTGTTGATAAGTGGTTAGGAGGTATTTAGAAGTCTAAAAGTCAGTTTTTTTTCCTTTAAAAAGGATTTTGTATCATTTGAAACTTCGTGGGTGGTTGATCTTTAGAATTTGAATGAATAAAATCATAGTTTTCTACATTTTTCTCAGAAAATTCACTATTCTTTGTTACTGTACGGCCCTTTATGGGTAGCAACTCATTACTAAGTGGATTTATTTGTAAGTTACAATAATAACCTTCCATTTTCATTTTGTTTCATGTGAATTGGTGGAGAATAGAAAGAGTTATTGCAAATTTGGTAAAAATAGTGAAACCCTAATTTTAGGGTAACCAGAGACTAAAGAATTTGTGTTTCTCTTAATTCAAATGTGGAAAAATCCTAATTTTTGGTGGAAAGAATATTTATGGAGTATATTTTCTTATTATTTCTGTTTTAGATCAAATGATTAAGATCTTTGTGTGTAAGAATAAAAGTTTCAGATTGTAAAATTGTGTTTTGACTAGTAAAACAAGGTAAGAGAAGGTTAATACCTAGAGTTTGACAATATACTCGTGGTATTGGAATTTTTGTGAATTAATAAGCATAAGGGAATATAATTGAACATTTTCAAGTTGTTGGTTAATGGGTATTAAATGTGGAGATGGTTTACTCAATAAGCCCTAGGTTAGAATTTGGGTTAATTCTAAAAATGACACTATATAGTAAGTTTTAAAGAGTTTTGTTTGGGGATTTTGAGTTCTCCTTGAAGGATATTTCCTTTAAAAGGTTCTTATATGTATAGTGAATCCTTTTAAAAATCTGTTTTTCTAAACCTACAAGTTTATGGAGTCCATTTTTTAGACTATTCTGTCAGGACAGGTGGTTATAGTCACTTTTGAGGGACTAAAAAGAGAAGTTAGTATAAATGTCTGATGAGATGTTATGAGAATGGTTTTGGAAATGATATAATTAATTTTGGAAGATTTTATTGGATATTTTTGTGGTCTTCAAAAGAAAATAATTGGGCTTGGAGTTAGTGTTGGTTGTGTATGTGGCCTAAAAAGGCCTAGTTGTGAATTTGGACAATCTATTTTGAATGACCATTTATTTGTGTTGTTTATGATTGGTGTAAGTATTTGGGTCATATATTTGATGTTGATTAAGGTTTTTTGTGGATTTAATAAGGAGTTTCTTTCCTTTTCTTAGTTTGAGAGTATTGAAACAAAGGATTTGTTAAATTTGGAGGAGTCCTAATTTGAAAGGACAATAAGAATTGATTCAGTTTTGATTAGTGAGTTTAGTGGTTGACTTGTGAATCCTTTGTATTGCATAAATTCCGTAAGATTATCATGTGTGCCTCATTTTACTTTATATTTATCCAATTTAGTGATTTTAAAATACAAAGGGAAAGGTGTTTGAGAAAGTGATCTAATAAGATGATAGGGGTGCAAGTCCTCAATATTGTATTTTGCATGTTGGTTGGAGGATCTAACTTATAAAAATAAAATCATATATTTAATTACCTTCCATTCTTCATCGAATGATGTGATAATATTTTGGAAGTATGGGATGTTGTGAATGGGTTGTATTTTAGAATTTTGATTGGAATGATCCATACCATGTGGGTTGCATTGTATAGATTCTCTATTATTTGTAGCATCATTGAACTCTCTATTGTCAAGGTTTATAATGTTCAAGGGATTACTATGTAGGTTGGTATGATCATTAATATCATATGAATCCATGAAATTATCAAAATTATTTTTTTAGGGAACCTAGCTCTTATTTCCACAACATGCTTAAGGAGATTGTCTCTATTTTGAAAAAGGTATGGTCTAACATGATTTGTCCTAACTCAAACTAGAAAAAATATCTTGGTCATAAGTATATTCAATATGGTTATAAAGGATTTAATTATCATTATCATAATTAGTTTAGTCATTTTTTTGGATTGGGTTAGCCTTTCCTGTATTTTCTCTAGAGTTTTGGTGCAGGGGCACCATTGTTGAAAAGTTGCCAAAATTTGAAGTTGTTGTCTAGGCTTTAGATTTTGGTAAGTTTTTCATAAAATAAGGTCTTGAGAACATTTTATATTGTAATTAGTCCTATTTGAGTCATATTTTGGTGTCTATGAGTTTATAAGGTTAAGTCTTAAAAAAAATGCAAAATGTGAAAATATTGCTAATTGTGCAATGTTGAAAAATTGGAAAAAGTTGTAAAAAGAAAGTTCAACAGTCAAGCCTTTTCAAAAGGTAGTTTTTGGAAGTTAGATATTTTATTTGAGAGGAAAAAAAGAATAAATAAGAGGAAGGTGTCATTGTAAGTCTGATTTTTGAAGATTTGAAACAATAACAATTGAAGTAGCACTGTTTTTACTAGATTTCTAAGTTTTCTTCTTATTTCCTGAGTTGTATTGCATGTACAATAGTTCAATGATTTATTTTTATTTGAAATAGAATAGAATAGTGTTGTATATTTCATTTGAATCATATTTAAATGTTTTTCATTAAAGTTGGTGCATTTTATAGACTATTTTGTTGAATTGGTTTGTATACATAGTCTTAAGGGTTTGCAAGTCAATTAACATGGAAAATTGACCCATTCCTCATATTGTGATCATGGTGGCTTGAGGAATGGGTTTGGATCATCAGTAAAAAGTTGTGGGAATGTTGAATTTGTGCAGGGAAGGTCAAGAGTTAAGTTGGGCATGAAGCCCTAGGGAGTAAATTGGTGATTTCCTTATGAAATATTGAGATTTTGATATGCCAAAGTTAGAATCTTGTTGGGGTAGCATGGTTTGTTGATTATTTTAGTTTCTACAAGCCTAATTGAACCTGTTTGAGGTGGTTACAATGTTGTTTGAGGGTGGTATGTTAGATTTTCAATAAAACCCTAGTTTCTAGGCTTAAAGAGAGGGTTTCTTGTTTTGGCTATATGGAATGAGTGTTTATTCAAATAAGTTATAAAAATACTAGTTTGAACAGCTGATGAGTGCTTACCAAGAGGTTTAGAAGATTGGTGAGAGTTTTAGAGATAAGTCTCTTTGGAAAAGAGGCTTATTTGGAGTCCTAATTGGCATTAAAATCTTGATTTGAGTGAGTTGTGACAAAGGAACCTTTTGTGTGTTTGGTATATTTTGAAAGGTGCCCTAATGGGTCCCTGAAACTAGTCAGGACTTGGTTTGAAAGAAGGTCATTGAATAGTTACACCCGGTTGAGTGGGTTCCCAGTGCTACAAGGAAATAGGTAGATTTGGTGAAAAGTGAAGAACTTTGAGTTTCTATGAATTGAGGATTGTTGTTTTGTGTTGATTGTTGTTGCAAGACCTCCCCTGATTGCATCAAGTTTGAGAAGAGATTTTCTCCCATAAAGATAATGTTATTTTTGGTTCTATATTATCTCCTAGTTACAAAGGGTGACATGTTAAGGTTTGACTTGATTTGGACAAATATTTTTGGATTAAGAAGAAAAGGTTTTTAAAAAGATTTTAGAGGGTTTTAACATTATTTTACACAAGGGTAAGAGATGGATATCAATACAATAATTATACTTTATTCAAGTGGGAATGTTTTACAATGTAGGGAAATAAATATACTTTGAATCAATTATGAATAGTATGGCCTATTTATCGCAAGTTAATAACTACCTTTGATCATAAAGAATGTCCTAATGTGTTAGAGGAGAGCATGCATTGACTACTATTATATGTTTAGAAGTATTAGGTGAGTAATTTATCAATGTTAACCACTTACTAGTGCACTAAAAATATAAAATGACTAAAATTTTCATTATGCTAGGTTTGTAGAAGGATTACTATGGGGAGTATTCAATATACCTAATGGTACATGAGTCACAAATTTATGAAATCAAAATTTATGGCTATGTTCTTCCTATGAGAGGGTAACTCACTCTCCTCCTTTGCTTAGAAATCTATACAATTTTTTGCTACCTTTGATTGAATGTGAAATGCACGTTGATGGGAGAATTATTTGAATTATCTTGGCAATCTATATACCTCATCAAAACATAAGGGTTTAGGTAAAAACTTGGTGATGAAATATAAAACAAACCCTCCTAGAAAATTAAAAAAGTAGAGAAGATGATTCTTGATTTTCATCTCTAAGGTCACCCTAAGGTGTGAAGAGAGAGCATATACAAGATTCCTTTTAGGATATGCAAGTGAAAAAGTTGATTTTGATCCTAAAAATTTCCTTGTAGCATGTGAGGGGAGCATACAAAACTTATTCCATGAACACACAAGACAAATGAAAAGATGAAAAAAACACAAGAAATATTTATTCCCTAATAAAAGAGAGATATGTGAAAGAGGTTTTGGATGTTTAATCTTCTAAAAGAAAACATACAATCACTGTAGGTTAGCAATATTATGTTATGATTTATCTCTAAAAAGGTAAATTTATAACAAAGGATTAATGAATAACATGAATAATCAAGACATGCTCATGCAATAATTAGGGTTAGTGAAAAATCTAAGAACACAAGAAAATTCCTAACCATAAGTACACAAGATTCATATACATTATTCCACAAACTACATGCATTAATATAAAATCACCTAGGTAACCCAAGAGTAGAAATGTTGAGAAATAGAGTGAAAATCCCATTGGAAAAATGCATGCAAGTGAGATGAATGGAGGCTGAGATTGATTTTGAACCTTTGAATAGGATTGAAAAATAGGAAATTTTTTTATTGGAATTTGAGAGAGGAGAAATTATATGTTGGTAGTTACTATATTGAGGATTGAGATTGGTCTATTTAAGTGAATGGTTTAGATCATTTTTTTGAATTTCAATCTATGGGAGTTGGAAATTAATGGCTAGGATTTAGGATTTATTTCATTTTAGATACATGATTTGGATTTTAAATTGATTTTAAATTATTTGGTAGTTGGGATTATATGGTTAGGATTGATTTTGATGAATTGGATGGTTAGGATTAAATATTGAGTTCATCTGATGTTTTTTGAAATTTTAGATTAGGCAAAAGAAGGAAGTGAATTTGGATAAAAGAATATTAAATAGAAAGAGAGATGATGGAAATTAACTTAGTTAATTAAATAAAATAATTATTTAATTAACTAGTGTTAGCATCATTTAATTAAATAATTAGTAGACGAGAGAAATAAAATGCAATTAATAAAACAATTCATTTAATTAATTAGTGTTGCATGTAATATAATATTAATAATATAAATTGATTAAAAGATTAAACAAATTTGCATCTCTTTAGGTGAATCCCCTTAATTTTGCATATATACATGTAAAACTTAGAATCCATATAAGCACACTCATCTAAATGCATTTCTAGTTTGAACTTATTTGATATTTGATACAAGATATAAATGTACAAGACATAACCATTCCTAAACCACTAAAAGAAACAATTTAAATGGATAGTTTAATCATTTTACCATTCTAGATTGGTGCCTGTTGTTAGGGAAGTAGAGACATAGTCATTAATAGAGACATGACACACTTGTGAATGTACAAATATAAGCTAAATTCATACATATAGACAAATCAAAGAAATGCGAGATACACACATCCAAATATACATTAAACTATCATATATGCTCTTTAACAATCCATTAAGGAATCCTTTTGTGGTGGTTTTATAATGTTGTTCCACCAACTAATCCTTAAAACAACATAACAACAAATGTGATTTCAAAGACATTAGTATTCCCTAATAGTTTTAGTTATATACGGAGATATCTAGCTATAAAGAGGTCTTCACTTCGCTACGCCTTCCCAAATTCATAAAGAACAAATCTCCTTTGTTTACAGACGATAACATGTACATATTGATCCCGTAGATTATGTTTAGAACACCTTATACAGAGATGGCTCAATGACCAACATCTTAGTCATCAGAAAAACCTTTACAAATAATGAGATATTGTTGTCCAGCTCACTGCTGGTGATAAAACATGTGATGAACTCAATCCTGCATGAAGCAAATAAAATATTTAGGTATCAACTCTCTCAGTCATGTAGAAGGTAATTAAATTTTGTCTTATGTACGGGCAGATAGGTCCTTATTAGATCTGAACACACTATAAGAAGAAGAATGAATGAGTTGAACACATTGCTCATGCGGATGACTGCCTTTATTAGATCTGAACACACTATAAGAAGAAGAATGAATGAGTTAAACACATTGCTCATTAGGATGACTGCCTTTATTAGATCTGAACACACTATAAGAAGAAGAATGAATGAGTTAAATACATTGCTCATTCGGATGCAAGCCACCATTAACAAACTGTCGTATGAAAAATTCAGGTTTGCTAACATGCAGACCCCACAGACTCAACACCAACTCTTGCAGACCTGAAAAATCAAACGCTCTAGACTTCAAAAACTCTCAGTCAACCCAAATACATGAATACTCACATCCACCCGATGTAAAACAAAATGAAATCTAGACGTAAGGCCGCGACAAAAATTGAGCAGATGAAAACTTGTTCGGAAGCTGGCAGGGTCTATGGATTTAAACAGTGTCTTTTTCTGGACCTAAAAGCTTATTTTCAATTCATGGCTCTAGGAAAATTCACCGTCAGTAATTCACTGTCAGTAGTTCATTTTCAACAATTCACCTTCAGTAATTTATCATCATGATATATTCACTGCGTATACAATTCATCACTAGCAATTCATCGTCATGGTATATTCATTGCATATACATTTTTCAATATTTAAATGGTCAAGAGCACCCAAAAAAAAAGTACAGAGATTTTTTTGAACAGATAAAAAGATATACGTAGTGAATATATCACAGTGATGAATTGCTGGTGGTAAATCGTATATGTGATAAATTGTTGACAGAAAATTGTTGGGAGTGAATTACTGGTGGTGAATTGCTGATGATAAATTTGCCTGATGCAATACATATATATATGAAACATTGGTTCTGTTGCACGAGAAAATTTGATATGAAAGTACTGACTGTATGTGAGCTGTGAAAATAAGATGGACTGTCCATAAATGGATCAATAATTCAGTAATAAAGCACTTTAACAACAAATAAAAGATCTTAGATTCAAATCTGTCTTATATCTTTGCCACTTGCTCTGAATTGGAAAGCTTTAGCAGATTCGTACGCAAGGGTAAAATCTATTAGAATTGAGTCGTAAACTTGGGTCCACTGCAGAGTGAGGACATGAAATATTAAGAAGCCGAATGCGAGGCGGAAGGTAAAACATGGGTAAAGTATAGAGACGTGACGCAAGTCTGCAAGAAGGGATATGAATAAATAGAAATCGCGTGCATGGGAAGTAACACTGAGGCTTGAAGATTGAAGAGCAGCCGTGGAAATGAAACGTGAAGTATTGCTAAAACACTAATAGAAATCGACACGGAAGCACGAGTCAGACTAGAGAAACATAAATAAAGTGTGGCAAGGCATTCAATATTGCAAAAAAATTCGTAGATGTTATCGGAGGCTAGAGAGACATACCAAAAAGCTAGAAAAGTGCAATGCAATATTTTGAGCCAATAGGATCTATGGAACTGATTAAAAGAAATTTACACATGGGGTAGGGTTCTGATTGGCTAAATCATCGTGTTGCAGGCAAGAAGTCATGAGCAAGAGTAGAGACCGCTATTTCATATTTGTTTGCTCACAGGTAAGGGCGACGTCTATGCAGCCGCAGAATGCACATTTGACTGTATTTATTAATTAATTGATAATTGAAAATGCATTTATTTTTTATTTTCAATTAATTAATAAATGTAGTCAAACGCGCATTCTGTTGGCTGAATAGACAGTATGATACCTAAGAGGAGTGATAGCATAGATGGATGGTGGAAGTAGTACTTGAAAGTACAAATACAATTTCATGTTTTAATAGAAGTTATCACATGTGACTTTTAAAAGAGTTTCTTAAAAGAAAATTATATATTCATGATTGTAGAGAAAACTAAATATTTTTTTGCATATAATGAATATTTTAAGTGTAAGTTGAATCAAGTTATTCATGGCATGGTGTGCTCTTTGAATCTCACTATTGTTGTTGTTATTGCTAAAATGCAACTACTATTGGGTTGTTGAACTCAAAAGTTTTATACCATTGTTGGACCCTTGAACTTGTAGTTTTGAATATGTAACACATTAATATAGATGTTAATAATACCAAAGGAGGAGGTCCCCCTTTTGACTTCAATCTGTGTAAGATTGGTCTAAATAATATTGACTTGAATAACAAAAAAATGTGTTAATTGAATAAATAATGTATAGTAAGTGACAAGTTAGATACGAGCGTTGGGTATCAAATTAATTATTATAACTTAATAATTATTGTAATGGAAGTATTTTTAAATAGAAATAAGATAGTTGGTCTTGTGTACCTTGTAATGTGAACTTCAACTCATATGTTGTGATAGAAACATTTGATTATGAATTTAATACCTTATCTTAGATTAGGAATTAGAGACAAATAACATCTAAGAAATTGAGAGTCTAGGACAAAATCATTAAAAATAATCATTTATGTACTAGAATGATTCTATCTTGATATCTATGATTATATCTATAGAGTAGAATTTGATCTTTGGTAAATAAAACACATAATTGCTTGATAGTATGTCCGAAAAGAAAAATAATTGTGATGTGTGTATCATAGAAAAAAGTATTTTTTGCTTAACATGGGAATAGTTGATGATAAATTGGACTTAAGGAGGCCTTGATTTAGTTTTGTGAGGTGTTCTACACATCCACACTAGGTCTTGGACCCTCGTAAATGCATCTAACAATATCTTGTAAAGGTGTTGTAAAAAACTTTCACAATTTTCTAGACTTAATAAACCCATTTTCCCTTAATTCAACACTATAAATTGTATTTAATTGCATCTTCACATCAATCTAGAAGGCTTGTGAATTAAACTTAACTTTAGTCCAGTGTTGTAATGTGTCCTACACATTCACATTGGATGTTGTGCCTTTCTAGGCTAAGTGGACCTCATTTTAATGATGTAAAGTGTATTTAATCACACTTTCACATTGAATTCTATGTCCCAAGCCCTAATTGACCTTCAAATCATCATTAATAGGCTCCTATGACCCCATATTGTGCATCCCGAGGCATAAATTTATTAAATAACTGACTAAGTCATCATATGAACTTGATTTTCTTATCTCCCGATCTTCCAGTTGGAAAATGGGCCCCTCTAGGACTAATTCACCATATGTGGTGAATGAGTCCTTTCCAGGTGGGACTGATTCACCCAAGGTGGCGAATTAGTCCCATTTGGGTCATTTTTTGAGTTTTGAGTAGGAAAAAGTTGGATTTTAAGTTTTATTTTTCTCCATGTCAGCCTTGGGGATCTAATTAACGAATAAATAAGGAAAATTTCATATAAATCAAGTCTCTAAACCATAATTTACATCTCTTAACTCATTCACAATTCATTCACCATCTATCTTCTCCCTCAAGTCAAGTAAGCTAGGGTTTCATCATCTCAAGTCACTAAGATAGCATTTTTTCAGACATTCAAGAGTAGATTCTTCATATTGTTGCAACAATCTAAAGATCAATCATCATGGAAAGGTATTAATCCCTTGATTTCATGTTCATTCTTCATATTATTTCTTCATTTGGTTTAATTACCTAAAAGGGGTTTGACCAAGTCAAACCCCCATGCCCTAACATCCAACATTTCTACTTCTCTTCTTGTGTGTTTGCAGATTTAGACATCTTGAAGGCTTGGAAGTCATTGAATATCAACTTGCAAAGTTATTGAAGACATCTACTTGTTGAACAAGTCAAAATATCAACAAAAAGTCACTTTTAGGTTAAGAAATCAAACTTTTGGAGGCAGACACCTGTCAGGAACCAAAGTGTAGACCAAAGACTTCACTTTCCACTCTTGGAATGACTCACCATTGATGGTGAATGAGTCCCATTGCTAGGTGTAAATAAGGTTTTCTATAGTTTTGGATACCCATTTGTCCAAAATGGGTTCTAGGATAGTTTATCAGAAGTAGGACTAATTCGCCTAGAATGGAAAATGAGTCCCAGTAGGCCAAATTTTTAGTATCAACAATATTCCATATGTCATTTCCAGTCTCCACCAAGTTCTCAGGTGCACACTGTTGGTTTCATCAAATTCTGTTACAATTTTCTTTCATATCTAGGTGTTTTTTGCATATCACAATATGTTTCCCAAAAAATTGCATTTCAATAGTTTTCACTTAATAATCAATAGTATTTATTAGTTCTTTGCATTTGGTTCATCTCATCTAGGCACATTTCATTCATATTTCTATTAGTTTGAGTGAACCACCTAGGTTTTTGGCCTATCTCCTTTTAGGTGAAAAACCCTAAGAGTGTAAGAGAGCCATAACACCCAAAAATCTACGGTTCATTTTAGTGAACCTAAATTTTGAAAACTTTCATTTTGGATTTAGATTACTTCATTTCCTAGATTCGCTTGCATTAACTTTGCATTGCATGTTACATTACTTAACTGGCATTCTAGGGTTTCAACTTTTTGCATTAGTCAAAGTGCTTATAGTTTGCATTTTTGTCTTTCAAATAATTGAAAAACACCTGAAAACTATATTTTCATTTAGTCTTCAAGCCATCCAACATCGAAATCATCAAAATCAATTGCAAATTTTTGAAATTTTTGAAAAAAACCCTTAGTGGCACTCATTCGCCATTCTAGGCAAATTAGTCCCTATCCAAATTTTTCATTATTTGTCATAGCATTAGAAACCTCATTTTTGTGCTTCCTAAGCATCCTAGTATCATATACTATAAGTCTAAAAAATTCATGGAACATTTTTTTTTATGAATTTAGGCCAAAAACATCATTTTACACTATTCATTCTTTAAATCACTTCAATTACAAACATCATTCGATATAAAAATGCATACATTTATGAAATACTGAATAACATTAATAAAAATACTTTTCAATTTTGCATACATCATGTTTCTATTCATAAAAAATTGCATTAGTTTGGTAAAAGTTCTTTTCATTCTTGCATACACATTGTGTACATTCTTCAAATCTAGCATAAATTAGATAAGAACGTTTTGCATTTTTGTACATACATTTTTTATATTGTTGAAACATTGCATGAAATGGTTACAAGTGTTTTTCATTCTTGTTCACACAATGCTAGTATCTTACATAACTAGACATATTAGGAAACATTCCCTATCTTATCCCTCTAAGAGTGTTTTAGTGCAAGATAATACAACCTTGGACATTCCTAGTGATCATATTTGTTCCTCCCCTAATATCTCTCCTATTGATGATGAAGATATTTTGGTGTTAGAAGAACCAATCAATGAGAATTTTGAGAATCGAGATTGTTTCTCTCCTCTTACCTCTTTTTGTGGACAACACATTCATTCCCAACATAACACAACCATAGATAATAATGAAACTACAATTTCTTCTTCTCCTAGTATTTCTCATTATTGTGAAGACGATACTTTGATGTTAGAAAAGTTATTCCATGAAGTTCATGAGAATCTTAGCTGTCTCCCTTCACCTAAAAAAACCCTTCTTTGGCAAGAAAATTCAACCATTGATCATTCTCCTACTTGTGATGAAGTCCTTTTAGAAGAACCAATCTTAGAATCTCAAGAAAATTTGGTTTTTAGTTCTCCTAAAAACCCTCCTTCTAGGAAAGATATCTTGATGCAAGAAAAGAATAACAATAATGATATAGACTCTCACTCACTAAGAGATGTTAACATTATTCAACCTCAACTCATTCTTTACCCACCATCACACAAACCTCCAACTCAACACAAACCCAAATTCACCCTTTGCCCACCTCAGAATAATGTATCACAACAACCAAGTCATAATATCATTGCTCATACATACAACACTCATAATAATTTGCAACCACAACAACCAACCCCAACAACCTTACCTTTTTCAAATCCCATGTTACTAGGCCCTCCTCGTTTATCTCTACAAAGTGGAAAGGAATACAATCTTGTTGGGAATCTAAAGAATACTCCTGCTAAAATCTCATTATGGGACCTTATTCAAGCCTCTCCTCACTATCACAACATGATCCAAAAAACCTTGCAACAAGTTCCTATCCCTTCTCATGCACAACCAACTAACGTAGAAGCCATCATCCAAGGAATAAATGTTGACATTGTTTTCCACCAACATGAACTCCCCCCTTTGGAAGTAGACAAAAAAAAAAAGCTTTCATGATCATTTCTAAATACAATTGGATAGGGATAAAGCAAACCCTTGTCGACAATCTCTTATCCCTTAATGTGTGTAGCATAAACCTCTTGGATAGGCTTCATGTGGATCACTCAAAAAATCAACCTGATTGTTTATCTATTAAGGGATTTGATAATGTAGAAAAAACACTGCTTGGTGTGATCACTTTACCTATTATAGTTGTAGAAGTCACATTGAACACATTGATCCAGGTTATGCCTCATGATATTTCATATAACCTTCTTCTAGACAGGTCATGGATTCATGCAAAGAATGGTGTGCCTTCCACTCTTCATCAAAAAATGAAATACATCTATAACAACAAAGTGTGCACACTTGACATTGATCATGAGCCTTATAGTGTCTTGCATCTTGAAAAAAACAAAGAGAACCCCTTGAACACATTAATGCCAACCACACAAGTGGAACTTGTACAACAAAATGACAAACAAAAAAATATTGAACAAGTTACCAAGCTATTAGAAGATGATTGGGGTTCCTTGGATTTCGAAGATGAATTCAAGGGTGAATACAAAATCATCAACAAAGATTCAAATAATGGAAAAGAAACAAAAATAATGTGAACTCAAACTTCTAAAACCTCTCAACAACATCCATCTCAACCACCTTTGATGATGATTATCACCTACCACCACCCAATCCAAAAGCAATGAAAAGCTTTATGGAAAAGGATATGAGATTATGACACAACTTGGCTATAGTGGAAAAGGATGTGGTGCTAGTGAACAAGGTATCCACAACCCTATCGATCCTATCACACAACAAATGACTCATGGTATTGGTTATTGTCCTTTGATAGAAATAACCAAGACTTCACTCAATATCAATAATATCACAAACAATTCCTCTAAACCAACTTTAACTGTAAAGCATCCTGCACTGATCGACAATACTGGTCTTGATCATTCTCCTTTGGAAACAATCAAACAACCTAATAAACCTTTTCTTAATATCAATGTCATCTCACAAAATAGTAGTGATTATAATTTGATAGATTTTCCCTCCTCCTATAAGAGTGAGAAAAAAATATTGCAATCTAAAGAACCTTGCGTAGGTATGATATCCTATACTAAGCAAGACTTTTCTTTGCCAACAACAACATAAACTACTGTGGATGTCAAATCTACAAATGGTTAAACCTTAACATAATATCATCATGCTAATCATTTGAAACACATTAGATTAAACATCCTTATGAAATACTTAACCATGCTAAAATATGCAAAACTAAATAGAACAAAATAACTAATTGGAAACATATAAGAACAAGATCAAAACTTTATCTCATATTGGATTGGTGCTATTGTGGAAAATAGCCCTTTCCCAACCCTTGATAATGCCAATGATGATGATGCAATGGACAAAATCAATTCTCAAATGAAGAGAGTGACTTTGCATAAGCTTTGTAGATGATTTGTGGAGGATTTGATGATGAATGAAGCCTTTCATTTATAGATTATCAGGTTGAAAGAATGGTTATGAGAGAGTAGGGTATGTGTAGGATCATCATGGAGAAAACAAGCCCTTAAGTGGCAAAAAAATTAGAAAAATTAGAGTTAGGCAACTTGACGTAAAAATTTGAATAAGTTATCTATATTATTTCAAAAATATGTAAGAATAGAATTTGTAGAAAATTGAATTTAGTTTCTAAACTACTAGGTTCATATAAAAAAAATTAATCTATTTGGTGAAAATTTGAAATTTCAATGCAGTAGTACTTAAATTTCAGGGAAAAAATAAGAAGTAGGTGTATGTCTGACCACCCTAACCAGAATAAAATGATAATAATTTTTTATAAGATTTTAGATATAAGTAGAGGACTCATGTCTCAGTGTGATGCATATTTTTTGTAATTTTTTTCCAAGTAAATAATTAATTATGAATTTTTTATTACAACTTTAAAAAATATAAAAACCTTGTATGTCTACCACCTTAACTTGCTCAAAACTTCATGAAATTCAATTTTTATTTTTTAATCCTATAGTATGTGAAGCATAGAATATGACACATGTTTTGGATTTTAAAAAGTGATATCGCTTGAAAGCTATAGATGTTTTTCAATTAGTCTATCAATTAAGACTTTAGTCATAATTTGAATAGAAAATGAATAATAATTACTTATTAAATTCAAAGTAAAACATAATTTATATTGGTGGAAAGTTGAGAATCTCCTTTAAAAACCCTTTTTCATTTCATCAATTTTGGGTAAAAAAATTCATTAGCCACATACCCATCATATTGCCACTTTTTGGCCCATCATGATCCTGCACATACCCAGTAATGTGGGATAAAGATTAGGCCAATGATATGAAACCAATTTTCATCATGTGATAGGATGAGGAATGAGCAAGTTTTGGTTAATGTGCCAAAGAGGGGGAGATTTTTCAAATATGAAATTGTGAAATAAATGTTGAGTTTGACTTGTGCAAGAGAAATGTAAGAGCCATGTAAGAGCTCATAAATGCTTTGTTGGATGTACATGTCCACTTGATTTTGAATTCAAATTTGAGGGAATATTCCTCAAAGATGCCATGTTGATGGAAAATGTTGATTTTATAAATGAATTAAAATGATTTATTGGTGTAAGTGGGAAAAGCTAGAGGATGTGATGGGTGGTTAGGTTAGGTTAATCTAAGATTAGATTAACTTAATGATGACTAGATGCTTTGACCCCTTTGACTTGAATATTTTGATTTATTTAAATCAAAAATGGATGAAAGGTGATTTCAGTCTTAATTAAATAAAGGATTGATTTATTTAATTAAGGAGGGTGATGTTAGGATCAAGTTGATTTATTTAATTTAAACTGATGACTTTAGGAGATTGATAAATAAACTTTATTTATTTGTTGAATGGATGAATATGACCTAATTGAATGCATTATTCCAATTTTGCGTGTCTAGAACTACTCCCCTTAATCAAGAGGGTATCTTGTCAAGACTCCTCTAAGATCACTTGATATCCCTTCCTCCACGAACTTGAAAGAAATGTTACTACAAAACTTCATTTTTCACATATCATAGAGTTCACGATCATTCTACTAATGAATGTAAGGCTTTGAGTAGTAAAATACAACATCTTAAGGATTTTGGTATGCTTCCCTATGTGGGGGCATCTAATTCCTCTAATCAATATTGATTTTCACTCTAGCATGCATTTCGTTAATCACTTTGGCTCACCTTTGTCCTGCACTAAGTGGGGGAAAAGGGTTCAGTAGCCTTGTCCTCGTATGTCATTTGTTGTTGCCTCCTTTGGCTAGTGATTAACCTTTCATGAATATATAAGAGCAAGCTTGGGATGTGGATGACATGCCTTAAGTTGCCTCGCATGTGACATACTACATTTTTCATGATGCAACTTATTGGAAACATATGACTTGGCATAGGGATTTCCACGTAAGCTCTCATGTTCTCCTTCTTCTAGTTTAAATTTTTTTCTCATAGTACTGGTGTTCGCAACCACTTTAAAGTGGGGGCATACATCACCACTCACATTTCATTGTGTGATTTTCTTTTTCTTGCGATTCCCTCTCTTGGACACATTTGGAACTCCCCAGGATGAGACATTGCACTTGTCCTCTCTTGGAAACAAGATGAGACCATTTTCACTTTTCCTCTCTTGGAAACATTAAGCACAATGTTCCCTAAGATGAGACCTTGCACAAACTAAGCAAAATCCCTTTGAACATTCCCAACACTATTTTGCATTTACAATGTCTATGCGTGTCAAGCATACAAAGTTTTTCTTACCTCATAGAGTTCAAAAATCATTTTCATTGTGGCACCTTATCAAAGTTATCAGGAGGTATAACTTTGGTATGATTGAGTGGGAATCCCATTTTGAGGCATGAATTTTCCCCAGTGAACTATATGAATTTCTCACCCTGTGGACACCTAGAAGTTCTATGGCCCTAGAGTGAGTATACTTAGGAATTCTCACCCGACGGACAACCATGAGTTCCATCACCCTAGAGTGAGTATGCATTCTCTTTCCAAACAAATAGCCTAGATTTTCCCCACAACGTGGTGGAAAAATAGTTGAAGCTTGATCCACCTTTTTATTTTTAGTTCTTGCCATTGCATGATTGTGTATCTTGTCTTGCTACAAATCATTCACCTTTTGTGTGTTCTTTTTTGCTTATGTTGGCTTGAATTAGGATCTTGGATCCTAGGGGCTCACACAACCTCCTTTGGTCTTTGTCATCCTTTATCATTTGCATTGGTATGATTGGACATCTCTTGGATGTCTAATTTAGTGTGAGTTTCAAGCAAGTTCATCCTCTCACTAAAGTGAGGGCTAAATGTATTGTAGAAAAAAGTATTTCTTGCTTGACATGGGAATAGTTGATGATAAATTAGATAAAGGAGGCCTTGATATAGTTTTGTGAGGTTTTTTACACATCCACACTAGGTCTTGGACCCTCGTAAATGCATCTAACAATATCTTGTAAAGGTGTTGTCAAGTGTTGTAAAAGACTTTCACGCTTTTCTAGACTTAATAAACCCATTTTCCCTTAATTCAAAATTATTAAATGTATTTAATTGCATCTTCACATCAATCTAGAAGGCTTGTGAATTAAACCTAACTTTAGTCTAGTGATGTAATGTATCCTACACATTCACATTGGATGTTGTGCCTTTATAGGCTAAGTGGACCTCATTTTAATGATGTAAAGTGTATTTAACCACACTTTCACATTGAATTCTATGTCCCAAGCCCTAATTGACCTTCACGTCATCATTAATAGGCCCCTATGACCCCATATTGTGCATCCCAAGGCATAAATTGATCAAATAACTGACTAAGTCATCATATGAATCTAATTTTCTTATCTCCCAACCTTCTAGCTAGAAAATGGGCCCCTCTATGACTAATTCACCATCTATTGTGAATGAGTCCTTTCCATGTGGGACTGATTCACCCAAGGTGGTGAATTAGTCCCATTTGGGTCATTTTTTGAGTTTTGAGCAGGAAAAAGTTGGATTTTAAGTTATATTTTTCTCCATATCAGCCTTGGGGATCTAGTTAACAAGTAAATGAGGTGAATTACCTATAAATCAAGTCTCTAAACCATAATTTACATCTCTTAACTCATTAAAAATTCATTCATCATCTATCTTCTCCCTTAAGTCAAGTAAGCTAGGGTTTCATCATCTAAAGTCACCAAGATAACATTTTTTCAGACATTCAAGGAATTGTTTTTCATATTGTTACAAAAATATAAAGATCAATCATCATGGAAAAGTATTAATCCATTCATTTCATGTTTATTCTTCATATTATTTCTTCATTTGGTTTAATTACCTAAAAGGGATTTCACCAAGGCAAACCCCCATGCCCCAACATCCAACATTTCTCCTCTTCTTGTGTTTTTGTAGATTTAGACATCTTGAAGGTTTTTAAGTCATTGAAGATTAAGTTGAAAAGTTATTGAAGACATCTCCTTGTTGAAAAAGTCAAAATATAAAAAAAAAGTCACTTTTAGGTTTAGAAATCAAACTTTTAGAGGTAAACACTTGTTAGGAATCAAAGTGCAAACTAGAGAGTTCAGTTTCCACTCTTGGATTTTCAAAAATTAAAAAGTGAACTAATTCACCATTGATGGAAAATGAGATTTCCAAGCCTAAATATGGTTTTCTATAGTTTTGGATACCCATTTGTCTGAAACGGGTTCTAGGATAGTTTCTCAAAAGTAGGACTAATTCACCCATAATGTTGAATGAGTTCTAATAAGAAAATTTTTCAATATCAGTAGCATTCCAAATGTCATTTCTAGTATCCATCAAGTTCTCAGGTACACACTTTCAATTTCATCAAATTCTATTATAGTTTTCTTTCATATCTAGGTGTTTTTGCATATCACAATGTGTTTTCCAAGAAATTGCATTTCAATAGTTTTCACTTAATAATCAATAGTCTCTATTAGTTCTTTGCATTTATTTAATCTCATCTAGGAACATTTAATTCATATTTCCATTAGTTTGAGTGAACCACCTAGGTTTTTGGCCTATCTCTCTCCTTTTAGGTGAAAAACCCTAAGAGTACATAAGGGAGCCATAGCACCCAAAAATCTATGGTTCTTGGTGTGAAAGAGTATTAAGGGCCTTGCTATCCATGGATTGAAACTAAGACTTTCTTGTACTTTAGAAAAACATTGAGAATAAAATAATAACATTAAAGTGAAAAGAGGGTGACAATGAAGTTTGATGTAATGTGGTAGTGAATATAATTAAATGAATTATTGATTTGAGCCCAACTAATTCTTCCTAACCATCTCATGATGTATCTTGAAGATTTAATTATTGATTTTTGGGATTTGAATCCAATCTCCCTCATTCCAAAAACTCCTCCCTCTAGGTCTGGCGAGTCTCCTCCTAATCAGTTGGCTACTATTCTTCAAGCTCAAAAAATTGATTTCGTTGTTCCAAATTTTCCTTCAATTTCTAAAGCTTACTTGATTGTTCCCAAGATGATAGTTTGTCCATTGACAACTCCTCATTGTTTCTTAGATTATATAGTTCTCTTAGATGGGACCTTTGAGGGGACTTCTCACCCTCTTCTCTTAAGTCTATAGATTTGGATGTCAACTCTTCATGGCTAGTTATACAAAGGAGTAAGAAAGGTCTTCTCAAGTTGGTCTCTCATTTACATGACATGACTTTAGATGTGAATATGCATAAGTTTGGACCAAACACTAGTTAGGCTTGATATTTTTGTTTTATTCTTGGGAAGTAGGTTTTCTATGCTTTGTATTTCAATTGTTTTGCTATTGCAATAGGTTTGGGACCTATCAAAAACCCAACTTAACCTAAAATCAAAAAATATTTTTTGTTAAAAAATGAATTGAAAATGTGCATTTGGCCATGGATGTTACTTGTTTATTATATATAAATTAGTCATTAATGATGTTTTTGATAGGGGATGTCTAAATTTTAATGTACCTACAAAAGGAGAATATATTGTATGTTGTTTTGTAAAATGTTACCTAAATGTTTCATTATGTGTAAATTCCCTAGGGAGATGTCTTAAAATACACACATATAGACACAAAATTTTAAAATTTTGGTTTCTATTCTAAGGGGTAACAATTAGGTCTTGAGATTGATAGCCTTGAAATGAATCTAAAATTTGAAAGAATAGGATGTGATTGCACAATAAATCCTCATTGAAGATACAATCAAAAGTGTGATATTATCTAAGATAATTATACTATTGGGAACTAGGTTGAAAAAAAATAAAAAAAAGAAATATCAAATTAAAAAATGATGGATTAGATCTTAGTTCATTTATTATTCCAAAATATAAAATTATTTGCTAAAATCAAGCATCCAAGACATAGATAAAAAGTTTCATGGAATAAAACAATTTTTTTAAGGTTTTCATTTTCTCTTGTATAGTGCAAGAGTCACACAATTTAATGAAGTAGTTAGGATCACCTATAAACATACAAATAACTTTCCACAAGAGAGCAGTATGAAATAAATGCTACAATATAAAATGAATAAAATATGTACAATTAAAATATAATGACCTCTATATAATGTATGTTAGCGTGAATATTTTTCACCTTCTTAAGTTTACTTGGGCTTAATAATGCATTGGTTATTCAGGTAGTTTTTCCTCGTACTGGGTAGTTTTTTCACTCACCATTATTTTTCATGCCTTTATAAGGAACTTTGTACATTATGTATTTCATCTCATTTAGAATACAATTTCATCTCTAGTGAAATATCTTCCTGTGTTGCTTCTCTCAAATTTTCATGAAGATCTATTTGTAAGCTATGATTTTGGGCTTGTTGGTTGACACCAACATGGTATTAGAGCCATCAAATTGTGTTTTCTTTTGCCATTGAGAGTTTTCATTGGAGATTTTTTGAGATCATTTATTCAATTTTTTGGCATTTGAAATTTCTTTAAATTTCAAAGTTTCCTACCAATTTTCTCTTGTTTAAAAGGTTGTAGAATATGTAATTTATGCATCTCAATTTATTCACTCATTTTGGTAAAATAGCTTTTGCTTCTTTATATTTCATGAAGGTTTCTTGTTGTAGATGGTGCTCCTGGGAGGTGGTTGATACCAACAATGTATAAGGGGAACCTTTCTTATATAGGAAAGGTGATAGATTGGGCAACATAGGATTATGATAAGTGTGGAAATCATATGGTATGAGACATACATTAAATAACCTCTAAGTTACCTAAGTAAAAATAACTAAGTGTGAATAGAATCTAGATGGGAACCAATTGAGTAATATGCCCCTTTCACACCAACACCCCCTTTAACAACATAGGAAGGAACAAATAAATTATATATATATATATATATATGGGTCTTGAAAATAAGGTGTGATGTGGGAAACAAGGACATAGAGTTTGAACCACACTTTCTCCTACATAATATTGGAAAGGAACCAAAATTGATCACAAACACCCACCTCACTACTAACCCCTATGGAAGAGCCAAAATGTTGGATCACAATTTTGGTTCCTTATTGGGGGATGATTTATTGATTAATGATTAACTTGATTTGATAATGTAAATTTGTACCTAGGTATTGGCTATTAAGCTACAACCAACTAATGCAATTATAGAGAAACAAAAATATAAGTTACAAAATAGCATAGTGCAAAGGTAGATGAACTTGGCATATGAATTTGGGCTCAAACTAGCTAGCTAGGGGTGCTAACACCTTAGGAAAGGAAGTTAAAATATCAAGAATTAGAAACTAGATCTCAAATGATCCTAGTATATAGGTTATTCCTCTTTGGAATCAACTTTGGAACTTTTTCTGTTGATTACTAATTCCACTTGCCCTAATTTGTTGACATAAAAGGCTTGAATGCTTAATCTTGCAATTAGATCTTCAATCCTTTCCAAAATCCACTTTAAATTTGTCACCTGGACACAAGAGAAGAGAGAAAGGATGTATCTTATAGGTTTTTTCTTATGTCAAACCACATATTGGTATTTCCACCTCCATAATGGCTATGATGATGTAAAGAGTGCTTACCTTTGGTTGGGCAGAGGAAAAATGGATAAAATGAATGATAAATTGAAAAGTGTTACAACTTACCACTCAGATCTAATTTCCTTGATGGACTGAAATCATTGTACTCATCTCATACAAGGAGAATTGGTTTCTTGATTAAAATTATTGCAAGAGTTATTAATCACAAAATAAATGAATATAAAACACGAATGAACTTACATATAAACTGGATGCATTACAAACATGAATCTTGATTGATGATAAGTGTTGTAAAAATCTACTATTTTTTCTCGACTACTTTTTAGGATGCTCAATTGATACTCAAATTGATAGAATTGCATTAGAATTTCAAATGGTGAAAAAATTGTATTTATATGTATTTATTCATTTTCCAACAAAATTAATTATCGGAAGCCAACAAATGAATTTAAATTTATAAATATTAGAATTTCAACAATAATATATTTAAATTGGGGCCAAAATAGGTTGGATGCGGGCACTAGTGCCATATTCTAGACCTATTTTGGGTATTTTAATTTTGTTAAATAAATATTGAATAATATTTTCTAATTTAATTCTGATTTTCCAAACATGACCATAAAATAGGAAATTTAAGAGCACAATTGGGTCGAAGCACATAGGGAGAGCTAAATCTAGTGTGAAATTGTCAAGGGTTACAATTTAAGACACTACATTTAGCCCCCACATTAGTGAGATTATGTACCTATGCTCATGCTCACACTAAAGTAAGCATAAGCCAAGAAGGATTCTTTTATCCAAACATTGAAGAGATAGGATGGCATTGAATCTAGGGGATGTGCCAAACCCTAGGATCAAGATCATATGGAAAAACAAGATGTAAATAAAAAGGAACACATACACATTAGGTGCAATAATAAACATGAAGTGTACATAATAAAGACACAAAACTAACGTATAATGCAAACACAATGCAAACATGATGTAAACATGTAAAAGGGGTATGAAAATAATGGACTAGAAAGCTCTATAAAATTATTACTAGGATCCTTACCTAAGGAATTCCTAAATTATAGTTAGTAAATTCTGATATTTGCTAGGTGGCCCATGAACAAAAGCATCACATGCTAGTGAAGTCTAATATTCACTAGGTGAGTTTCTACCATGATAGCAAATTAAAACATGCAAGGGCTAGTGAAGTTTGATATTAACAAAGTGAGTTATCATTTCAACCATGGGTAAGTGCACCAAGATGGTTCCCAAAAAAGGGGCTTAAGTGGCCACTTTTTTTCTAAAATCAGGAAATACTGACCTTGGACGTGAAATTGAGGATAGCTACACTCAAAATTTTTAGATGGAACAAAAAAAAGGACCGTAGTGCTCCGAGTCTACTTTCTAAACTACTAATTTATTTTGAAAATGGTTGAGATTAAGGGGTTCAAAAGAGGGACACACACAAATTGCTGTTGTTTCTGTCAGAAAAACATAACATAACAACTCTTGTGTGACCCGAGCACGGTGGACTTTTGTAGTATTTTTAAAATCGCTCGTCAAAAGTTAGATAACGATGTAGTAAGGACTGGATATTTTCTGATAATTTTTTAATGAATATTTGATTTTTTATTAATTTTCTAAGTGGGCACTTCCTAAAAGCAGAATTTTGGTCTTAAATTTTTGAAACTAATAGATTTTTTTTTAAATTATTTTTTAAAAATTGTAGAATGGAGTCTAGTTTCTAAAAATTTAATTTATTTCAAATTTTGATGAACGGTTAATTTATAGCAAAAAAAATACCAAACACTGCTTTTTGAAGAAAAACGGGCATACAAACAAAATAAATTATGGATGAAAGGCTTAACATTGTTAGAAAGTGAAAAAAATTACATTGTTGGAAAGCTAATAAAGAACCTAACATTACCCATGTGTTCGATTTTCTTGATATTGAACCAGATGCAATTTTGATGGTGAGCACGAACCCGATTATGTGAAAATTTGTTGAATTTGGAAAAAACACGTCTCTAGTCTTTGGGAATGCCCTCCAAGCCTTTGGGTTGGTATTCCAAGGCAAAACCAAAGCAAATTTACAAAGAAAAAAATAACGCGAATGCGTTATAACGTGAACGCGTTTTAATGCGAATGCGTTATTTGTTAGTTTGGCCACAAAAGTGCGACCATTTCGGTGCACTTACCCCCATACCAAGAATTATAGTTCCAATAATTTTTATAAGGTGCTACAAAATATGATCAATATGCCAAAAATGCATCACAATGTTCAACTCTTGTGAACAAAGTGAAACACATAATGGAATGTATGCCCCAACCTTAAAGTAATTTCTAGCACCAATTAGGAGAAATTTCCTTTAAGTTAGAATAAAATGAAATTTTTGATAAGACACGAGAGCTTTCTAGGAAACCCAATGCCAAATGATATGTTTCCAACAAAGCTAATTCATGAGAATGGGTTGCCCCCAAAACAAAGCCACATAATTAACAAGACAAAGATAACACATGAGGGATCCATAGGTCTAGGGTCAGTATAGATGAGAGATAATATATAATATGATCATGCTCAAAATTGACATCATTCCCCAAATACTTATGGAACTACAAATGAAAGGGATGAACAACACATGAAGAAAATAAGCTTTTGGGTCAACATGGAAGAGACCTAAATTTATCAACATTACAAGAAGGAAAAAAGATAATTCATTCACACCATAAAGATAAATAGAGATAAAAATAGATGAATGTCATGATAGATTCATTTTCTTTGTATTATCGTGTTAATGAGAAAAACATAGGTCATCCAAAGAAAATTAACAAATAAAAATACACACCAAGAAACACATTACGAGAGATCACATTACGTTCAAGAAAACACATAGATACACTATAGGGTTCTATGTAGACATGTGATTTGATCTATAGAAAATTGTCTACATCCCAATCTTTCTCATCATAAATGGAAGGAAAACAATAATTTAAAGGAACTACAACAAATGTGGGACAAGAAGTACCAGGTTCGAATCATGGTGGTACAATTATCATTAGGAGGATCATCATAGTCCTTCCCATATAAATTTATTGATTTTGAAAATTTAATAGATAATTCATTATGGTATTCTTTTTTTTCTTATATCTTATCTTCTGAATCACTATTGGAGTGGATCACAATAGACTACATGTTAGTACTATCAACATGATTGTGAGCACTAACATCAATATTTATAATTAGTGAGATATTTATTCTTCATTTTGGCTGGCATAAATAATGTTCGATGTAGGTGGCAGAGTGGAGTCAGGTGATGATGAATATGGATGGGTGGGAGGTATTTCATTGGAATTTTTTCATATAGATATATGATTATTAGGTAAGGGATTACACTCTTCAACAAGTTGACAAGCCATAAATCGACGTCTTCATTTACATCCTTTTGCACTTTGGTTTCATCTCACATGAGATTCAACTTGTGAAGGAGGAATTAAGGAATTTCCCAATGTTAGTCCTTTTTCTTCCTTTGTAGGAGGAATCAAGGAGACTATCAAAGGTTGGGGAAACTGTAGGATTCTTAAGTTTTTGCATAAAAAATAATTTTCTTGAGGAAACATAAGTTTGATCCCTGAAGGCTTGGACAAATGATTTCCTTGTGGTCTTTTAGGATGGAGGAGGGGAACCATGACATACATGCCAGAAGGTTGAGGAAGAATACCCAGTTTGGGCCAAGGTTTGTTCACTTCTTGTGAAGTAGGAGGAATGAACACTGTAGCCACTGGGGACTGAGGGGCCTTTGGTAAAATGTTAGTAAGGGATAATTGGGCTATATGCTTCGCTTTAAACTTTTGATATGACACAGATAAAGTATCTTCATGATATTTTATATGTTGGGCTAGTTGAGGCCAATTGTAATCTAATGAAAAGTTTCCACAAGAGGCCAAATGTTTAAATCCACTATGGTTAATGGTATGCATATTTTCTTCAAATAGAAATTTAAGACATTTGTGAATAAATAATGAGACTATGTTCATGGAGCTTAGCCATGGATCACCTAACTTCACACAAAAATAATCTAACATTAGGATTATGGTAATAAAATATCCAATTGTTTAGGTACAAATTTCACTAGGAGAGTTATAGAACCAATCATAGGGTGAATAAAACCATCATGAGCCTTTAATAATGCTTCCAATTGTTCATAATAATCTTTATAAAGTTCATGCACATAGAATAATTATTCTATGATCACATTAACTAAACACATGAGATTAATAAGTATTCCCCTTTTGGGTTTATGATTGATTCTACTAGTGATATAAAGAGGGCCATTAGGTGTAGTTATAGAATAATCAATGCATAAAAGAAATATGAGGAAATTGATTGATTTAACCCTTACAAGGTTGAGAATCACTCATGTTTATTTCACTGAATAGATCATCAACTTCTTCATTGTTAGTTTTTTGGACAAAATTGGTTGAATGAATTCGTAATTGGTTTGTAAATATTTGTAAATTTTGATTGGGTGGCAAAATAAATTTACTTCCTTTGTCATTTACACCAACAAACTAAATGATATTAGAATCGATGAGGTCTTACATACTTGTTCCTTAAGATGCATACATCTTTCTATATCATGCCTAGGTGTATGATGATATTTAAAAAAATATTTTGCATTAAATTTTGGTGGTAATGGTTTAGTTGTGTCAATAGACCTAATTGGAGGAAGTTGAAAAATACTTTTATTTAATAATTATAACATAATAACATGGAGAGAATTAGGAAATTATTAAATTTTTCTATCTATTGCCCTAGATTTCCAATAAATACTCTTTGCATATAAACATCCAAAAAGTTATAGGAGATTTTTGAATAAAGAGCTTGGTGTCGTCCTATAAAGTTAGTCACTTTGTCTTTAGGTCCTTGTTTACAATGGACTAGATTTGTTAATATAACTTAAGGACTAATGTTTTCTTAAAAGTGTTGAATGAACTCACTAACAAGTTATATAAAAGACACTATTGAGTTAGTTGGTAATGAAAAAATAAAATCCAAGGACACATCCTTTAATAACAATGGAAAAATCTTATCTATGAGAGAATATTCAAAGAGGAAATTACTACATAGAGTGGTGAAAGGCATATATGATTGGTGGGATCTCCTTTTCCAACAAATGTTTTGTAGTATGGGTATCTTTAGGACAAAAAATGAAAATGGTGTGTGTGTGATGCATGTTGGTCGGTTAGCATTGGATTGAATTTGGTTCATGTTTAAATTTTTTTGTTGCAATGATGACATGTTTTGTAAAAGTTGGCTTATCATAGGATCATTTGGTGACTTTTTTTGAAAATGTTTAGAATATGGAAAACTATTGTTCATGATTGGCGGGTTATTATTTTACATGTTTATAAGAGGTGAATAATAAAAAGGTATTATAGGCGAGGGTACAAAGCTAGAAGGATTCCCATAAGAAAACCATAAACTTGTGCATAGTGTTGAACACACCAGAATATTGAGGGGGATGAATCAATATTCCATAAAATCTAAAACCTTTTGGAACAAACATATACTTTAAACTCTATTGTATAAACAAGAACATGAAAGATGAAAACATTCCATAACACAACACTAGATATACATGGAAAACCCCACAAAGGAAAACCCACAGTGAGAAAAGCTGCTAGGAGCTATTGTACTAATCTACCCTCACAAGATGAACAACAAATTTACAAAAAAATTTAGGGCTACAACCCAAGGAAGCTATAACTGCCTAATTATAGCTTTAGGATTACACCTAAGGAAGCTACAACTCCTCGATCTGAGCACACACTCAAGAATAATTATAGAATGACCATCCTTCCACTGTCAAAAATTGAAAATTAAGCTCAATCCATTTTGACGATTGTAATTATTCTTTTCTAACTCTTCAAATGTCTTCTCAGTTGCCTACTAGCCCATTGCTGTAAAAAAATTAAGAAGTTATAATTGCCTTCGATTCACTACCTCCAACAAACAATTAAGAGCACTTTTTCACATGCCTTCTATCACAGGGATATGATCAAAATGAAACCAGACATGATCTACTACAAATTCTCTCTCTCTTTTAGTCACTTACACAATCACTATCATGCCAACCTCCAACACCCTAGATCAACTAGGTTTATAATTTATACATGATATTACATTGATTACATTTCACATGTCAGCATAAAAGAAAAAAAATATTACATATGTAAGTTAGCTATGGATAAATAGAAAACATGAAACATGTAGAGGGTAAGACCCTAAAGATTACACATAACACCAGGAAGAGGAAAATGCGTTATGGATCCCAACATACCCATAACTTGGTCCCAAAATAGTCTTCACATATTTTATCTTCTATAAACATCATCCGTATGCTTTGCAAATATAAATTAGGTCACCCATAAACAAGAAAATATGTAACATGTAGCATTTCAGCCTTCACATCCATTAGTGGTGAACCAAATATTTTTGTGTGGGGGCCTCTCTTGCACTTTTAGGGTTTTGAACCTAAAAGGAGAGGTACAAAAAATCTTAATGGTTCACTCAAGAACAAACCCTTGAGATTCAAATGCAAATGAGTTTGAAATATGTTAAAGGGGATTGTTCTAAAGGCTGAAAACTGATAAAAGAGATTCACTACCAAGTGTAAACTTGAAAAATGCAAAATTTTTGAAAACACAATGTGATATGCAAAAAGACCTAGAAAGATGAATAAAAATGCAAGTAAAATAGAACATGAAAGTAAAACATAAAATGTGCATCTAGAAACTCGTAGAGGCTAGAATCGAGATTGGAAATGTTGTTTATTCTAAAATTTTCACCTATTGGGACTCATTCACCATTCTGGGAAAATTAGTCCCAAATCTGGAAAACTATACTAGAGCCTATTTTAGCCAAATGGGTATCCAAATCCATAAAAATCTCTGAAAAATAGGTACAATGGGACTCATTCGCCACTAATGTGAATGAGTCCACTTTGACTTTTCTAAAAACTCGAAAGTGGAATCCATAGCTCTCAGTTTGCTCTTTCTATACCTCCATGTATGCAGATCTGAAACCCTAATTTTTGGCATTGTAAGTGACTTTTTGTGAAAATTTTGACCTTGCCAATAGGGAGATGAATCCAACAAGTTTTCACCCTATTCTTCAATGATCTCCAAGCCTTCAAATCACCTAGATCTGCAATCACACAAGGAGAGAGAGAGAGAGAGAGAGAGAGAGAGAGAGAGAGAGAGAGAGAGAGAGAGAGAGAAAATGTTGATTGTTAGGGAATGGGGGTTTGCCATTGTCAAACCCCGTTTAGGTAATTAAACCAAATGATGAAATAAGATGAAGCATAAACATGAAATAATGAAATTATAACCTTGCCATGATGATGGATCTTGAATTACTACAACAATGGATGAAAAATCTGCCTTTGAGTTACTCAGAATTGATCTTGATTGCTATATTGATGCCCTTGTGAAGACTTAAAAATGTTAAACCCTAGCTTGCTTGACTTGAGATGGATAATGAATGAATGAAATAATGGTTAGAAGTTTTTTATATAGGAAATCCACTCAAATTCATGTTAATTTGATCCCTAAGGCTGACATTGAAGAAAATTAAAATTAAAACCTAATTTTTCTCGCTCAAACCCTGAAAATAGCTCAAATGGGACTCATTCACCATCTTGGGTGAATGGCTCCCACCTGGATGGAACTCATTCGCCCATAGTGGAAAATGGGTCCTGTAGGGGCTCTTTTTCCAGCTAGGATGTTGGGGAATGAAGAAATCAAGTTCAATGTGAAAGTATGATTAAATACACTTTACAACATTAAAATGAGGTCCACATAGGCTATAAAGACACAACATCCAATGTGAATGTGTAAAACACATTACAACACTAGATTAAAATGAGGTTTAATTTACAATCCTTCTAGATTAATATGAGAATGAAATTAAATATATTTTACAATATTGCATTAAGGGAAAAATAAGTCCATGAGACTTAAATGCTTAATAGAAGTCTAGAAAATTGTGAAATTCATTTACAACACTTTACAAAACCTTTACAAGACATGCATTTTATTCAGTTTACAAGGTCCCAAGAGCTAATGTGAATGTGTTATTCACATTACAACATTAAATCAAAGTAAAACTAAGCCAAAATCCATAAGAAGGACCCAAATGAGTGTGAAAATGTCCAAAGATCCATTTTTCTATACTACAGGAAGTACACAAGAATGTTAAAACATTATTTATGTTTCTCTCAGATGAGTCAGAATGACCCATACATTGCCTTAAAACACTCCTTAAGCTTCACTTAATCTCAAACTTGTGTCACACACTATCAACATACCTTATTCGGCCTCAGTAAAGGAATAAACCAACAAAACATTCATTATGGGCCACAACCAATACCTTAGTCATGAGTTTTACTTTTTGTATGACCATGCAATGACTAAACCTTTTAAAGGTAAATAACATAGATAGGCATGATTTTTCAATGGATTTGTAACTACCTTCATATCAAAGGAGTAGTTTTCTTATGTAATATATTTCCCTTTCTCAACCCTGATCATTGTATTGTGCTAGTAGGGAACCAAAGAATGTTAAGCAACTGACATATACAAAAAAAGGGTTTATTTGAAATGGTTATTATAAGAACCAATGGAAGAGATAAAAATTTCTTATTTTGATAAAATTCCTACAAACATGATTGGTTTTAGTAAAATTCTATGTTCCTCTTCAAAAGATGATGTTATGGTTGGAAAATTTTTTTGAGTTGAGAAATGTATCACCTTAAAATTGTAGCTTCCCATGTAAAATTATGAGTTATTGATAGTTGTGAGATGAGAGAAATTTTGTAATAGGTTTGACATTTGGAATATCAACCTCTATATCACAATAGTTACATGAAATATATCCGAGTAGTTTTTTGAAAGCTACCCCAAATATAAACTTCTTTATATTGAGAAAAAATTCCCAAAGCCTTTGAAGGATCTATTGTAAAACCATGTGACTTTTAGCTCTAATTATTTATTTTTCAATATGTCATACACATACTCTTGGACATAATGATGAAGCATAGGATGAAAGAGAATAGTTGTAACCATTTCATGGGTATCTCATTCATTTACTAACCCAAAGGGAATAAATTTTTTACAAAATTTTCTCCATGGTGTTGTGAAATGAGTTTGTGTTAATATTCTAGTGCTATCTAGATTTTATTACAATTGGAGACTCCATGCATGAGGGAGATAATTTCATGTCTTGTTATAGAATTGACAATGATGTTGCTATTACATAAAGGAAAATTATCAATGAGGTTTTCCTTATTAATGTTGCATAAATTAGTACAAAATTGAATCATTTTAGTATTTTTTATTAATAATACAAAGTTGGAGATACAATTGGAGTAATCAAATGGGTAGATGAAGCCTACCTCCCAATGTTTTTGTAGTTCTTCTTGGACTAGGAGAGAATTTTTTTTGTGAACTTTATAAAACTTTTATAATTTTGGTCTCTAGTCACCAAACAAGGTTATGTATAACTAGATAAGGATCTTGTCCTAACATGTTAGTTAGGATAAGGTGAACACATCAAAAAAAATTTCAAGAAAGGTGAATTATATTTCCTTTTCTTCAAGACTCATGGTAGTTGTGATTTGCATGACCTTGGGATTATACTTTGTCCCCATATTGACATCAATAATATCCTCAACTATTTGAAACATAGATTTTTGGGACTCGAATACTACTCTTACACTCCTAAGGTTTCCCACCTAAAAGGAGAGAGATTGGGTCCAAAAATGCTTATGTATCACTCATATTAGGATGTGTGTGATGTTGTATGATGTAAATGGAATGATATAAGTGTAATTAATCTATGGAGTTTGTTGATTAATTATGCAAAACTTAAACAATAAGACTTATTTGAAAACACATTGTGTTATGCAAGAATGAATTAGAAACTTAGGAAAATGAAAACAAAAACTAATGAGACTAAATAGAGTGCACCTGGAGGTAGAATGATGTCATTGGAAGATTCTATAATGTCTTAGAAACCTTTGTTAATGGCCACTAGGACTGATTCACCATACATGGCGAATTAGTCCTGGTTCTGGTGAAATCTTCTAGAAACCTATTTCTGACTGTCGGGAGCTGAAATCTGAGAAAACCACTTTTCAGGCCTATAGAGGGGACTCATTTTCCCTGAGTGGAGATTTATTCCACCTATAGGAATCTGAAAAATTAGGAGTGGATTATGTGGAGTTAGATTTGCACTTCTGTCTCCTAAAGGTCTCCGCTTTTGAAACTATCAGATTCGGGTTTGAAAATGACTTTTTGTTGATGTTTTGAATTGAATGATGAAGAGATAACTTGAGTGACTTTGAAATGTAATATTCAATGATTCTTAAGCCTCCAAGAGTCCTAAATTTTCAAAAAAACAAGACAAAACAAAGATATGTTGAAGGTTAGGGCATGAGGGTTTGCCTTAGTCAAACCCTGTTTAGGTAATTAAACGAAAGTGATGAAATAAATTAATGAAACATTAAACAATGGAGATTATTACCTTGTTATGATGATTTTATCTTGAAATTCTACAACATAATGTGAAGATTCAACCCTTGAATTCTTTCGAAAGCTAACTTAAAGACTTATAATGAGAAACCCTAGCTTGCTTGACTTGGATGAGAATATAGAACATGAATTAATGATGAGAGATGTGAGAATGAGTTTTTAGATGTAAACTGAGGATAAAAATAATTATTTATAGACAATTTCACCTTAGTACCTGATAATATTACCTCATTATAGGCCGAGATGTAGTGAAAATAAACTTTAAATTTCACTTTTTCTTGCTCAAAGGTCAGAATGGGGGCCAACTATGACTCATTTGTCATACATGAAAAATGGGTCCCACCTAGATGGTATTGATTCACCATACATGGCGAATGGGTCCCATAGGGGCCATTCCAACACCTAAGAAGCCAAGGAATTAGGAAATAAGGTCTAAAATGCCATCTTGTCAGGCGTTTGATCAATTAAAGCCATGGGATGCATAATATGGGTTAATTAAGACCTATTAGTGATGATGTAAATGTTGAATAGGGATTGGGACACATAAATCAATGTGAAAGTGTGATTAAATACACTTTATAACACTAAAATTAGGTCCACATAGCCTAGAAGGGCACAAAAACCAATGTGAATATGTAAATCACACTACAACACTAGTTTATCATTAAGATTAAGTTAAAAACATTCTAGATTGATTTGATAATGTTATTGAACACATTTTATAATGTTGAGTTAGGGAGAAATAAATTAATTAATTCTAGAAAAGAGTGAAAGTCCCTTACAAGACTTTACAACACCTTTACAAGACGTCATTAAAAGCATGTTATTCAATTTGCAAGGGTCCAAGACCTAATGTGGATGAATAAAATTCCTCACAACACTAGATTAAGACCTCATTAAGTCCAATTTATCATGAATTAATCCCATGTCAAGTAAAGGGTTCTTTTTTCTATGACACACTATTATGCTAACCCATCTTGTATTTTTGTAAGTTCTAGTAGAAGATTGAATTCTATTTCTATAGACATGTGTTCTTAATCATCCTTCAAAAGTTTTTTTGAGTTCTCATTTGTGAATTTATTATATTTTTTGGATTTTTAATATATCTAATTGAGATAAGTATTCCTCATATTTTAAGTATGCCATTGTATGGAGGCCCCATCATGAAGCCCTTTTTTGTTTTATCTCTATAGAATATACTCATAAAGTCCAAAAAAAATTGATAGTACTTCATCTTTTTCAAATGTGTCTAAAAATATGCTATCTTTTTAGTCTTGATCTATAATTTTAAATTATTGGATAACGAGGTTGATGGTAATGATAGCATAGTCATGGAAGAGATTAGTAGTAGATAATTATTTGCAAGATTTATGAATAGCTATTATTTTAATATTTTAAATATCAAAGGAAATAATCCCATTATTCTCAGAGGAATCACTATGATTAGCAATATGCTCACCACATGGTATGTATCCAAGTCCCCATATTGATATATTTTTACTAGCCTAGATAGGTTTAAGGATCCCCTATTCATGTAACCCAAGGAATTTACCATAATATTTATTTTGCTTGCACTTTTTTAGGGTAATATGATATTAATTATTATAAAATCATTATGTATATATTCCTTGGGATGAAGCTAAGCTTTTTTTTTTAATATGTTGATCTACTAGAAGACCATGCTACATAAAATTTATAGAACCATATTGTATCTTTGTGCACTCTATGGTTTTTTTGGTCAAACCAACCTTAAGATCATACAGATAATGGTAGTATTCCCACATGAATGGAATGTTGAATTTTTATTCCCCACAATCTATGTTAATAATATTGACTTTATATTTTGGGGGTGTATTATTAAATTATTATTAAATTACATTCAAGTTGATGTGAGATGTGGATTATTTTTCCTTAACATGAGTGGAAATTATAATACTAAGAAAAGTTTGAAATTTTTGATACTAGGGTTCCAATATCTTATGATATTAGAAAGGGTGGGGATCAACAAATATGGTAAATTGAATTCCTCCATGAAATAATTTTAAGCATTAATGGAAGGTGGAGCAGATGTACTCTATTGTGTGGACCTAAGGGTGTCCTAGGAGAATTTTATAGAGGATATCATGGTCAATAGTATGACACAAGGTTGATTATATGGTCAAATCAACTTCTATTGGTAAGATTATGGTTCCTTCAAATTTCATTTATGCATTATCATAGGCCTTAATAATGATTATTTATGGATCTAAGACCTCTTTCATGTATCTAAGGAGGTACACTAATTTTAAGGTGCAAATATTTTATCCAAAACCATTATATAATAAACCTTTTGATTTTATGTTTTATGATATATCCTATATGTGTAAGGTGTGATTATGGGATTGCTCAAAGGATGAAATTTCCCAATAGTTGAAGGTGATAAAATGAGGGGATGATAGCTTGTCAACTAAGCCATAAAAGAGGAAATGGTATAACTTGTGAGGTACCCTTCCCTCTTGTAAGACATTATTTACTACCTCCCTATGAACAATGTATTCTTTGTAAGATTAAAGATTGAAATGTATGTAGGAATCTTCTCAAGTTGCTTAGTGGGGTTATAATCGTCATTTAGAGTAGGCCAAGGAGTCTCTTAAATATAAACCCTACCAAGTCACGTGGTTATTATAATTGGTGGTTTTGATGCTTTTAGGTTGGTTTGGGTATTAGATTGATTAATATTACCAACAGAGGAATCATAATTATGTGAGGTCTCACACCAATATATTATGATCATAGGTATCTTCATTTTAATTTAGCTTAGAGGAGATTTATAATTGATCATGCTTTAGGAAGGGATATTGATAAATCCACGTTTTTCCATTTGGAAAGGCTGAATCTTATCATTTCACTTCAATGTGTCCCTTATTGATCAAGTCCTAGATGTAGCTTCTAAGTTTCATAGAATTATTGGTGGAATATTCCTTAATTTTGTGGCTTTCACTATATTAATTTTCTTTGTACCAAGTAGGCTTATGTTTACTTTCATTGACTTGGTCAAAAGGAAGGTGATCATGTTCTCTTTGAGAAATTTATAAAACATCATTCTCATGGGCTCTACCATGGGGTATATTTGTGATTTTTAATCTCTTGTTTCCATTGACCCCTAGGTATGGGGTGATCCCACAATACTGGTTTACAAATTTTGGCCAAACTAGACACTGAACTAATTTTTTCTTTAAACTAAATCTTCACTTTCAGACACCTATAGCAACTAAACCATGAGGAATTTGAAGATGATGCAAAATAGTGATTTGTGAAATTTTGTTTGTAGATTCTAAACATATTTTTTTCAAAAATTTTGGAATCAGATTACACTTCTTTTTCCATCTCCTTCAAAAACTATTTTTTTTAGTAAACACCATTTTTAAGGAGTGACGCTCACTGTATAACACATATTTTTTTTCCTTGAAGGATAAAATTCTATTTTTTGTGAATTTAGATTTTTAACTATGATATCTAGTGCTTCCAATTGCTTTCATGGTGTTTTATTCAATATTTTTTCCTTAATCAAGTTTCAAAGTCAAACCAATTAAAATTGAAACATAGGCAAACCGTATAACACAACTTTTTTTGTATGTATCAAAATTATTTTATTTTTCTTGGATCAAGGACTTCAATATTTGGTGCACTCATATTTTTCAAAATTGGTTTATGATAATCTTCTATTTTTCCACATGGGAAGTACATAGAGCTTGATTTTTGGTGAAAAACATACATCCACAAGAAATAAAAAATAAATATAATAATCAAATTAAATTTAATTAAAATTATACTTTTTTGGAAACTTATAATAAGAACTACATACTTACAAAAAAAATTTAAATGAATTCATTTGATCCCGCAAAAGGTAAATCAAAAGTGATTTTTTATTAGCATTTTGATAGGTGTAAAGGAGACTCCATTATAGATATGGTTTAAAACTAGTAGGGTTTGTATCCAAGGGGGCTTGTTCTAAGCTGGTTTGATCAAACCCTCTTCAATTGGAATCCTTTAAATGGAACTTTTCAAGGCTTAAATCATTATATTTTCTAAAAATATGTGATCTCAACAAAAATCAGGATCCCTGAAAGTTTAAACCACTATTGTGGTAGCACCCTATGGTAATAGCAGTATGGTTTTGCACAGTCTAAATGTTCTTAGAATACACTACTCTAGTAATCATTTTATTCTATTATTTGGAAATTTTGGGCTTATAATTAGAGTTTTATTTTCTTGAATACCTTGAAAATTCCTTTGTTGATTAGGGATTTTTTTATTTTTTCCCCTTTTTTGACGAGTTCATCAAAGGATGCCATGCAATGCACTTAAAAATGAAAGGTTAATTTAGGATTAAGGTTAGTGACAAAAATATGGACCGATTAATTCTCAAGTATGGTCCATGAGAGCATACTTGCAAAGATCCCCCACCATTATAAAAATTAAGAGAAACTTTGTACATTTATTTTTTTCATGTTAAAAAATCTATCACGGTGAACTTGTGATCTAATTTGTAAGATAAACATAATCATTGTATGCCACATATTGGTATGTTGTATATAATTCCTGGTGCAGGACCACCTTGACACAATTGTGCCTCGTGATTTTTTTAAAAATTTGATCCTATTTTAGTGTCTCAACCTTATTATAAGGTCTTTGAGGTTATTTTCATATGATGAGGGGGTTAATATTTAAGGTTGTCTTACAAGTTTGTAAAATTGTTAAAATTACACAAAGGCAACAATAGAATATGAAGGGTCATCTTGGTTTTGGGCATTGATAAGTGGTTAGGAGATAGTTAGAAGTCTAAAATTCAATTTTTTTCCTTTAAAAAGGCTTTTTATCATTTGAAACTTCGTGGGTGGTTGATCTTTAGAATTTGAATGAATAAAATCACATTTTTCTACATTTTTCTCAAAAAATTCACTGTTCTCTATTACTATATGGCCCTGTACGGGCAGTAATTCATTTTAATAAGTGGTTTTATTTGTAAGTTCCAAAAATCACCTTCCCTTTACATTTTGTTTCATGTGAATTGGTGGAGAATTGAAAGAGTTATTGTAAATTTAGTAAAAATAGTGAAACCCTGATTTTAGGGTAACCAAAGACTAAAGAATTTGTGTTTCTCTTAATTCAAATGTGAAAAAATGATAATTTTTAGTGGAAAGAATATTTATGGTGTCCATTTTATTATTCTTTCTATTTTAGATCAAATGATTAAGATCAGTGGGTGGAAGAATTAAAGTTTCAAACTATAAAATTGTGTTTTGATTGGTAAAAGAGGGTAAGAGAAGGTTAGTACCTAGGGTTTGACAATATACTTGTGGTATTGGAATTTTTGTGAATTAATAAGAATGAGAGCATATAATTGAATATGTTCAAGGTGTTTGTTAATGTGGATTGAATGTGGAGATGGTTTACTCAATAAGCCCTAGGTCAGAATTTGGGTTAATTCTAAAAATGACAATATACAGTAAGTTTTAAAGAGTTTTGTTTGGGGATTTTGAGTGCTCCTTGAAGGATATTTCATTTAAAAGGTGCTTATATGTATAATGAATCCTTTTACATATTTTTATTGCTAAATCTACAAGTTTATGGACTCCATTTTTTAGACTGTTCTGTCAGGATAGGGTGGTTACAATCACCTTTTAGGGATTGAAAAGAGAAGTTAGTATAAATGTCTGATGAGATGTTATGAGAATGGTTTGGGAGATTATTTAATTGGTTTTGATTAGTGATTTTGGTGATTGAATTGTGAATCCTTTGTATTGCATCAGATTGGTATCAGATCTTGAAGATGCTCTAGGAAAGTTGTTTGTGATTTGTGTGTGTGGTTGTTTGTAGGTTGATGTAGTAAGAAAGTCCAAGAGACTAGGGAGAGCAAAGTGGAGACACCTAGGTGAGGTAGAGAGTCGTGAAGCAAGGAGGATCCTTGCTTGTAAAGATGGTAAATTTGAAGGGTGATCCCATAATAGTGGTTTACAATTTTTGGCCAAACTGGACACTGAAATTATTATTTTTAACTAAATATTCACATTCGGGCACCTATAGCGGCTAAACTATGAGGAATTTGAAGATGGTACAAACTAGAGTATCATCAAATTTTGTCTGTAGATTCTAAAAATATTTTTTTCAAAATTTTTGGAATCAAATTGCACTTCTTTTTCCATCTCCCACAAAAATAGATTTTTTTCACAAAACAACATTTTTAAAAAGTGACGCACACCGTATAACGCATAAATTTTTTTCCATGAAGGATAAAATTCTAATTCTTTCAAATTTAGATTTGTAACTTTGATTTCTAGTGCTTCCACTTGGTTAGATAGTTTTTTATTGAATATTTTTCCTTAATCAAGTTTCAAAGTCAAACAAATTACAATTCGGACACAACCTATAACGCGTAACTTTTATTGTATATATCAATTTTTTTTTTTTTTGTTGGATCAAGGACTTCAATATCTGGTGCACTCATATTTTTCAATTTTATTTTTGATAATCTTCTATTTTTCCACATGTGAAGAACAAAGAAATTCATTTTCGATGAAAAACCTATGTTTAATAAAACTTAAAAAACAAATACATAACAAAACCAAAACATATTAAAATTATATTCATTGGATAGCTTGTTCTGAGGAATACCATAATCATTTGAAATAAATTTTAAATGAATTCATTTGATCCCCCAAAATCTAAATCAAAAGTGATTTTTTATCAGCATTTTGATAGGTGTAAAGGAGACGATTTATAGGTATGGTTTAAAACTAGCAAGGTTCTATCCAAGGGGGTTTGATCTAAGGTGATTTGATCAAACCCTCTTCAATTGGAATCCTTAAAATGGAACTTTTTAAGGCTTAAATCATTATATTTTCTAAAAATATGTGATTTCAGCTAAAATTCGTTCTTCTTAGGAATTGTAAACCACTATTATAACAACACCATGAAGAGGAATTTGCAGGTAGATGAAGAGAGAAAGAAGAGAAAGAGACAAGCAAAGATGGACAAAGAAATTGTTGAGTTGAAGCAAGAGTTGAGTAGGTTGGAAAAAGAGTTCCAAGAGTCCATGAAGTAGATGGAGCAGAAGATTGAAGAGATGAAAAGTTGGCACTTGAAGATAAACAAAAGAGTTGTATGGCCTATAAAGAAGATAATGAAGAAGAGAAGAAGAAAAATGAGGATAAAAGAGGCAAATGTCTTTGAAGATGCTGAAGAGGAATTTATGGAAGAAGAAGGTAAAGTTGTTATAGACATTCCAAGGCAAGAAGGAGAAGGTATGACAAAGATAAGAGACTTGATTTTAGGACTTGAAGACCTTGAGTTGATTAAGGGAATGATCATGGATGAATTGGTCATAGAGGTTTGCAAAGGATTGATGAATGATAGAGGTATTGTGGTAGAAATTTTTCTTCATTTCATTGTGTTACTAATGCTTTGGAAAAAGAATAATTTGTAGGTTAAAGGAAAAAGGGATCTAAGCATGATTTTGAGGTGTATAAAGGAGTGAAGAATTTGATTTCAGAGGGGAAGCATGGCAGAGGACTAATTGGCATGGACAAATTCAAGCCTAAAGTGAAAACAAAGGTGATTAAGAGCAAGGTCAGATTGGGGAAGAGCATACAAAGAGTGCAGGTTGGTGGACAACTTCAATTCCAAGTGGACTTGGAAATTTTCTTGGTTGGGAGTATGGTGCATGATTACCTTGACATAATTGTGCCTCTTGATTTTTTTTGAAATTTGATCCAATTTTAATGTCTCAACCTTATTATAAGGTCTTTGAGGTTATTCTCATATGATGAGGTGGTTAATATTTAAGGTTGTCTTACAAGTTTGTAAAATTGTTAAAATTGCACAAAGGAAACATTAGAATATGAAGGGTCATCTTGGTTTTGGGGATTGATAAGTGGTTAGGAGGTAGTTAGAAGTCTAAAATTTAGTTTTTTTTCCTTTAAAAAGGATTTTGTATCATTTGAAACTTCGTGGGTGGTTGATCTTTAGAATTTGAATGAATAAAATCATAGTTTTCTACATTTTTCTTTAAAAAATCACTATTCTTTGTTACTGTATAGCCCTGTATGGGTAGGAACTCATTACTAAGTGGATTTATTTGTAATTTCCAAAAATCACCTTCCATTTTCATTTTGTTTCATGTGAATTGGTGGAGAATAGAAAGAGTTATTGCAAATTTGGTAAAAATAGTGAAACCCTGATTTTAGGGTAACCAGAGACTAAAGAATTTGTGTTTCTCTTAATCCAAATGTGGAAAAATCCTAATTTTTGGTGGAAAGAATATTTATGGAGTATATTTTCTTATTCTTTCTTTTTTAGATCAAATGAATAAGATCTTTGGGTTGAAGAATTAAATTTTCAGATTGTAAAGCTGTGTTTTGATTGGTAAAACAAGGTAAGAGAAGGTTAATACTTAGGGTTTGACAATATACTCGTCGTATTGGAATTTTTGTGAATTAATAAGCATGAGGGAATATAATTTAAAATTTTCAAGGTGTTGGTTAATGAGTATTAAATGTGGAGATGGTTTACTCAATAAGCCCTAGGTTAGAATTTGGGTTAATTCTAAAAATCTGTATTGCTAAATCTACAAGTTTATGGAGTCCATTTTTTAGACTACTTTGTCAAGATGGGGTGGTTATAGTCACCTTTGAGGGACTAAAAAGATAAGTTAGTATACATGTCTGATGAGATGTTATGAGAATGGTTTTGGAAATGATTTAATTAGTTTGGGAAGATTTTATTGGATATTTTTGTGGTTTTGAAAATAAAATAATTGGGCTTGGAGTTAGTGTTGGTTGTGTATGTGGCCTAAAAAGGCCTAGTTGTGAATTTGGACAATCTATTTTGAATGACCATTTATTTGTGTTGTTTATGATTGGTGTAAGTATTTGGGTCATATATTTGATGTTGATTAAGGTTTTCTGTGGATTTAATAAGGATTTTCTTTCCTTTTCTTAGTTTGAGAGTATTGAAACAAAGGATTTGTTAAATTTGGAGGAGTCCTAATTTGAAAGGACAATAAGAATTGATTCAGTTTTGATTAGTTAGTTTAGTGTTTGACTTGTGAATCCTTTGTATTGCATAAATTCCTTAAGATGATCATGTGTGCCTCATTTTACTTTATATTTATCCAATTTAGTGATTTTAAAATAGAAAGGAAAGGTGTTCGAGAAAGTGATCTAATAAGATGATAGAGGTGCAAGTCCTCAATATTGTATTCTGCATGTTGGTTGGAGGATCTAACTTATAAAAATAAAATCATATATTTAATTGCCTTCCATTCTTCATCAAAAGATGCGATAATATTTTGGAAGGATGGGATGTTGTGAATGGGTTGTATTTGAGAATTTTGATTGGAATGATCCATACCATGTGGGTTGCATTGTATAGATTCTCTATTATTTGTAGCATCATTGAACTCTCAATTGTCAAGGTTTATAATGTTCAAGGGATTACTATGTAGGTTGGTATGATCATTAATATCATATGAATCCATGAAATTATCAAAATTATTTTTTTAGGGAACCTAGCTCTTATTTCCACAACATGCCTAAGGAGATTGTCTCTATTTTGAAAAAGGTATGGTCTAACATGATTTGTCCTAACTCAAACTAGAAAAAATATATTGGTCATAAGTATGTTCACTATGGTTATAAAGGATTTAATTATCATTATCATAATTATTTTAGTCCTTTTTTGGATTGGGTTAGCCTTTCCTATATTTTCTCTAGAGATTTGGTGCAGGGGCACCATTTTTGAAAAGTTGCCAAATTTTGAAGTTATTGTCTAGGCTTTAGATTTTGGTAAGTTTTGCATAAAATAAGGTCTTGAGAACATTTTATATTGTAACTAGTCCTATTTGAGTCATATTTTGGTGTCTATGAGTTTACAAGGTCAAGTCTTAAAAAAAATGCAAAATGTGAAAATGTTGCTAATTGTGCAATGTTGCAAAATTGGAAAAAGTTGTAAAAAGGAAGTTCAACAGTCAAGCCTTTTCAAAAGGTAGTTTGTGGAAGTTAGATATTTTATTTGAGAGGGAAAAAAGAATAAATAAGAGGAAGGTGTCATTGTAAGTCTGATTTTTGAAGATTTGAAACAATAACAATTGCAGTAGCACTGTTTTTACCAGATTTCTAAGTTTTCTTCTTATTTCCTGAACTGTATTGCATGTACAATAGTTCAATGAAATTTTTTTCTTTGAAATATAATAGCATAGTGTTGTATATTTCATTTGAATCATATTTAAATGTTTTTCATTAAATTTGGTAAATTTTATAGACTATTTTGTTGAATTGGTTTGTATACACAGTCTTAAGGGTTTGCAAGTTAATTAAAATGGAAAATTGACCCATTCCTCATATTGTGATCATGGTGGATTGAGGAATGGGTCTGGATCATAAGTAAAAAGGTGTGGGAATTTTGAATTTGTGCATGGGAGGTCAAGAGTTAAGTTGGGCATGAAGCCCTAGGGAGTGAATTGGTGATTTCCTTTTGAAATCTTGAGATTTTGATATGCCAAAGTTAGAATCTTATTGGGGCAGCATGGTTTGTTGATGATTTTAGTTAGTACAAGCCTAATTGAACTTTCTTGAGGTGGTTACAATGTTTTTTGAGGTTGGTATGTTAGATTTTCAATAAAACCCTAGTTTCTAGGCTTAAAGAGAGGGTTTCTTGTTTTGGTTATATGGAATGAGTGTTTATTCAAATAAATTATAAAAATAGTGGTATGAACACCTAATGAGTGCTTCCTAAGAGGTTTAGAAGATTGGTGAGAGGTTTAGAGACAAGTCTCTTTGGAAAAGAGGCTTATTTAGAGTCCTGATTGGCATTAAAAGCCTGATTTAAGTGAGTTATGACAAAGGAACCTTTTGTGTGTTTGGGATATTTTGAAAGGTGCCCTAATGGGTCCCCAAAACTGGTCAAGACTTGTTTTGAAAGAAGGTCATTGAATAGTTACACTCGATTGAGTGGGTTCCCAGTGCTACAAGGAAATAGGTAGATTTGGTGAAAAGTGAAGAACTTTGAGTTTCTATGACTTGAGGATTGTTGTTTTGTGTTGATTGTTGTTGCAGGACCTCCCCTGATTGCATCAAGTTTGAGAAGATATTTTCTCCCATAAAGACAATGTTATTTTCGGTTCTATATTCTCTCCTAGTTACAAAGGGTGACATGTTAATGTTTGACTTGATTTGGACAAATATTTTTGGATTAAGAAAAAAAGGTTTTTAAAAAGATTTTAGAGGGTTTTAACATTATTTTACACAAGGGTAAGACATGGATATCAATACAATAATTATACTTTATTCAAGTGGGAATGTTTGACAATGTAGGGAAATAAATATGCTTTGAATCAATTATGAATAGTATGGCCTATTTATCACAAGTTAATAACTACCTTTGATCATAAAGATTTTACTAATGTGTTAGAAGAGAGCATGCATTGACTACTATTATATGTTTAGAAGTATTAGGTGAGTAATTTATCAGTGTTAACCACTTACTAGTGCACTTAAAAATATAAAATGACTAAAATTTTCATTATGCTAGGTTTGTAGAAGGATTAATATAGGGAGTATTCAATATACCTAATGGTACATGAGTCACAAATTTATGAAATCAAAATTTATGGCTATTTTCTTCATGTGAGAGGGTAATTCACTCTCCTCCTTTGCTTAGAAATCTATACAATTTTTTGCTACCTTTGATTGAATGTGAAATGTACGTTGATGGGAGAATTATTTGAATTATCTTGCCAATCTATATACCTCATCAAAAGATAAGGGTTTAGGTAAACACTTGGTGATGAAATATAAAACAAACCCTCCTAGAAAATTAAAAAGTAGAGAAGACGATTCTTGATTTTCATCTCTAAGGTCACCCTAAGGCATGAAGAGAGAGCATACACAAGATTCCTTTTAGGATATGCAAGTGAAAAAGTTGATTTTGATTCTAAAAATTTCCTTGTAGCATGTGAGGGGAGCATACAAAACTTATTCCATGAACACACAAGACAAATGGAAAGATGAAAAAAACACAAGAAATATTTATTCCCTAATAAAAGAGAGATATGTGAAAGAGGTTTTAGATGTTTAATCTTCTAAAAGAAAACATACAATCACTATAGGTTAGCAATATTATGTTATGATTTATCTCTAAAAGGGTAAATTTATAACAAAGGATTAATGAATAGCACGAATAATCAAGACATGCTCATGCAATAATTAGGGTTAGTGAAAAATCTAAGAACACAAGAAAATTCCTAACCATAAGTACACAAGATTCATATACATTATTCCACAAACTACATGCATTAAAATAAAATCACCTAGGTAACCGAAGAGTAGAAATGCTGAGAAATAGAGTGAAAATCCCATTGGAAAAATGCATGCAAGTGAGATGAATGGAGGTTGAGATTGATTTTGAACCTTTAAATAGGATTGAAAAATAGGAAATTTTTTCATTGGAATTTGAGAGGGAGGAGAAATTATATGTTGGTAGTTACTATATTGAGGATTGAGATTGGTCTATTTAAGTGGATGGTTTAGATCATTTTTTTGAATTTCAATCTACGGAAGTTGGAAATTAATGGCTAGGATTTAGGATTTATTTCATTTTAGATACATGATTTGGATTTTAAATTGATTTTAAATTATTTGGTAGTTGGGATTACATGGTTAGGATTGATTTTGATGAATTGGATGTCTAGGATTAAATATTGAGTTCATATGGTATTTTTTGAAATTTTAAATTAGGCAAAAGAAGGAAGTGAATTTGAATAAAAGAATATTAAACAGAAAGAGAGATGATGGAAATTAACTTAGTTAATTAAATAAAATAATTATTTAATTAACTAGTGTTAGCATCATTTAATTAAATAATTAGTAGATGAGAGAAATAAAATGTAATTAATAAAAAAATTCATTTAATTAATTAGTATTGCATGTAATATAATATTATTAATATAAATTGATTAAAAGATTAAAAAAATTTGCATCTCTTTAGGTGAATCCCCTTAATTTTACATATACACATGTAAAACTTAGAGTCCATATAAGCACACTCGTCTAAATGCATTTCTAGTTTGAACTTATTTGATATTTGATACAAGATATAAATGTGCAAGACATAACCATTCCTAAACCCCTAAAAGAAACAATTTAAATGGATAGTTTAATCATTTTATCATTCTAGATTTGTCTGTTGTTAGGGAAGTAGAGACATAGTCATTAATAGAGACATGACACACTTGTGAATGTACAAATATGAGCTAAATTCATACATATAGACAAATCGAAGAAATGTGAGATACACACATCCAAATATACATTAAACTATCATATATGCTCTTTAACAATCCATTAAGGAATCCTTTTGTGGTGGTTTTATAATGTTGTTCCACCAACTAATCCTTAAAACAACATAACAACAAATGTGATTTCAAAGACATTAGTATTCCCTAATAGTTTTAGTTATATACGGAGATATCTAGCTATAAAGAGGTCTTCACTTCGCGACGCCTTCCCAAATTCATAAAGAACAAATCTCTTTTGTTTACAGACGATAACATGTAGACGTTGATCCCGTAGATTATGTTTAGAACACCTTATACAGAGATGGCTCAATGACCAACATCTTAGTCATCAGAAAAATCTTTACAAATAATGAGATATTGTTGTCCAGTTCACTGCTGGTGATAAAACATTTCATGAACTCAATGCTGCATGAAGCAAATAAAATATTTAGGTATCAATTCTCTCAGTCATGTAGAAGGCAATTAAATTTTGTCTTATGTACGGGCAGATAGGTTCTTATTAGATCTGAACACACTATAAGAAGAAGTATGAATGAGTTAAACACATTGCTCATGCGGATGACTGCCTTTATTAGATCTGAACACACTATAAGAAGAAGAATGAATGAGTTAAACACATTGCTCATTAGGATGACTGCCTTTATTAGATCTGAACACACTATAAGAAGAAGAATGAATGAGTTAAATACATTGCTCATTCGGATGCAAGCCACCATTAACAAACTGTCGTATGAAAAATTCAGGTTTGCTAACATGCAGACCCCACAGACTCAACACCAACTCTTGCAGACCTGAAAAATCAAACGCTCTAGACTTCAAAAACTCTCAGTCAATCCAAATACATGAATACTCACATCCACCCGATGTAAAACAAAATGAAATCTAGACGTAAGGCCGCGACAAAAATTGAGCAGATGAAAACTTGTTCGGAAGCTGGCAGGCTCTATGGATTTAAACAGTGTCTTTTTCTGGACCTAAAAGCTTATGTTCAATTCATGGCTCTAGGAAAATTCACCGCTAGTAGTTCATTTTCAACAATTCACCTTCAGTAATTTATCGTCATGATATATTCACTGCGTATACAATTCACCACTAGCAATTCATCGTCATGGTATATTCATTGCATATACATTTTGCAATATTTAAGTGGTCGAGTACCCAAAAAAAAAAAGTACAGAGATTTTTTTGAACACATAAAAAGATATACGTAGTGAATATATCACAGCGATGAATTGCTGGTGGTGAATTGTATATGTGATAAATTATTGACGGTGAATTGTTGGGAGTGAATTACTGGTGGTGAATTGCTGATGGTAAATTTCCCTGATGCCTCAATAAATATATATATGAAACATTGGTTCTGCTGAACGAGAAAATTTGATATGAAAGTACTGACTGTATGTGAGGTGTGAAAATAAGATGGACTGTCCATAAATGGATCAATAATTCAGTAATAAAACACTTTAACAACAAATAAAAGATCTTAGATTCAAATCTGTCTTATATCTTTGCCACTCGCTCTGAATTGGAAAGCTTTAGCAGATTCGGACGCAAGGGTAAAATCTATTAGAATTGAGTCGTAAACTTGGGTCCACTGCAGAGTGAGGACATGAAATACTAAGAAGCCGAATGTGAGGCGGAAGGTAAAACATGGAAAGCATAGAGACGTGACGCAAGCCTGCAAGAAGCGATATGAATAAATAGAAATCGCGTGCATGGGAAGTAACACTGAGGCTTGAAGATTTAAGAGCAGCCGTGGAAATGAAACGTGAAGTATGGCTAAAACACTAAGAGAAATCGACACGGAAGCACAAGTCAGACTAGAGAAACATAAATAAAGCGTGGCAAGGCATTCAATATTGAAAAAAAAATTCCTAGATGTTATTGGAGGCTAGAGAGAAATACCAAAAACTAGAAAAGTGCAATGCAAGATTTTGAGCCAATAGGATCTATGGGACTGATTAAAAGAAATTTACACATGGGGCAGGGGTCTGATTGGCTAAATCATCATGTTGTAGGCAAGAAGTCATGAGATCTAATCTCCACCCTCCCCGTAGTACAGGAGGTGGTGTTGTGCCAGCAACACATGTGAAAAAAATTTACCAGACACAATCAGTTTAGAAGGGGACTACCCAATTCTTGTGGTCTTTAAAAGGAAAAAAAAAAATTACACACGATATGTGGGAAAGATAACTGATATAAGAGTAATCAAAGTGTTTCCAACACAATTATTTCTTGTAGAGCAAACGATTGCACTGACATGTAATTCTTGATCTAGCTTTTTACAATACATACCCTTTCTTGCCATTAGTGTGGCCTTTAGAGGAAGAAGCAATCCGGCCACATCCATGCACAAAAGAAAAACCGAAATCCATATTGTAACCAGTCTGTAAGTGAGGAATTCATCCATATTAAATGAAAGTTTGAATGACAATACCTACGTGGTAATTATTTTCATGGATTGAAACTACCGACATATATAAGGATAACTGAAAATTTAGTTTGGCAATTCATTGGAAACAAAGCTTGGGTTGTAAACTAGTTAAATGCTCTTTATATACAACCTTCATTAGCATCAGATTATTCTGATTTTACGAAGAAAACCAGATACAATCTCGCGCTTGTCAAAGCCTATGAAAAGTCTTAAAGCGTAAAGATCCTCTTTCAATTAACACATCGGGGTACTATTTTTTTAGTGCAATTGTCTTCATATTCGTAGCTTTTATCTTTTGTGATGGCCTAATATTAATAAATGTATTATCATAATGACAATGGATACATCCTCTTGGGAAAACATGATGAACTCTTCCAGTAGTTACCATTCAGTTTGAGCATCTCCGTTGCTTTGCTCTTAGTTTTAGGTGTGCAGTCGACGTGCAGGAGCATGCAAAGCTTCTTCACAGCACCCACTTGCAATATCTCGTTCATAATATGCTGAGACGGAGAGAATTTGCAAAGCGACCACAGGATTCGAACAGCTTTATCAGTACCCAATTGAGACACTCGAAATATTTTCTTCGCATCCAGAAGAAATAACATTCTCTCGCAAGTGCTCCCCCTCTCAGACGTCTGCTCAGGAAGCGATTCGATCAAGACGGAGACTGCCCCCACCTCGATGGCTTTCTTTCTACTGCGCTGGCTGTTGATGCTCATTGCGGTTAACACTTGCAGGGCGGCCGCTGTAGCTTTGTGGCACACCTCCTCCGTCAATAGTTCCAGCAGGCCTTCGATTAAATCGTCGTTGGCGTTCGTTACAAACCTTTCCACGCCTTTGGTTGACAGTGTGCGCAAAATCATGGCGGCCTGAAAGCGGGCGTTGGAGGTGCCCCTCTTGAGAATTGAGGCCAGGGAAGCCAGGTACCTGGCGGTGGTGAGCGACTCCACTGTGTCATCGGGCAAGTGAAGAGAATAGAGAACCGCTAAGGCTTCCTCGCATGCCACTTCAACATCGTAGCAGCAACCAGTTTCGTCGGCTTCTGGGGAGTGACTTTCCATGACAGAGACCAAGACAGCCGGTGCGACGGACGAAGCGATGGACCGTCTGTTGGTGTCGCTCTCTGCTGCCAGAGATCTCAGTTTCTTCAAGGCCTTCACCCGAAAGGGCGGCGCCGGGCAGGCGCCGATGTCTCGGATCAATTCGTTGAGGTGCTCGGTGTCGAGGGGCTGATCTGGTATGGCGATGCCCATGGAGGAGTTAGCGATGCACCACTGGTCAATGAGGCGGCGCAGGGTATGGTTAGGTGTGAGCTGCCGGTTATTGAGGACTTGCATTGTGGCGGGGCAGGTGTTCTTCCGCAACTCATATACCCATTTCTCGATGCTCTCCCTTTCGTAAGTGACGCCCGTGCACACAGTTACAGGATCCCGCATGATTTGCATCGATATCGAGCACACAAAATATGGAGGAACTTGGACGACCTCATCCATTCTTAGTCCCAATGATACAGACTCTAAACTATAGGTAGGTGGAATTTCCTTTACAATGTTGTGGAATATCTCAGCGTAGCGGAGGAAGGACGACGAAAGGATTGTAAAGAGGTTTTTCGGATGTTTGGGACGGGCTTGACGAACGTATTGAAGTATACTTCCGTTGCCGTTTATAAACACGATCACGCTCGTTGCTTTAGAAAAAGTCAAATCTAGCTTAGGTTGTAAAGCTATCTATTCAACGGCTGCTAAACAGCTAAACATCTCCTGCAGTGGGACAACCTTATCATCAATTCGTTGAATAACTTAGGCGGCCCACTCAGCTTCTCCCTTTCGCTATTACACCGTCAGAACTAAAGAATAATTTTTTTTCGACATACGACTTAAGATATGAACTTAAAACTAGCAATCGCACCTTGGTGTCCAATGGGTACGCCGAAGAGGTGTGGAATGTCACTTTCAAAAAAAAGTCTACATGAGGTTAATTTTGGATTAGAAGAAGAAGAAAAATAAGGAGCTCTTTGATCTTTCTTTTTCTTTAGTGTTGTAGTGGAGAGCACATGAAAATAAAGTTGTTCAAGTGGAATGGCAAATTTTCTTTCTCTTTCTTGCAATTTCATACTCACAAATAGGAATACTGCCAATCAATATGAATTTTCCTTAGTGAACGAAGATTGATCTTGAGATATTATATATTCATCAATATCACAAGTAATTTATGTTAATTTCGTGTCAATTGAATCATTGGCATCAACATTACTACTATGACCTTTTATTGTTTCATTGAGTAGCTTGTTGCTCATCTCTTTTTCTATAATGGAATAATATGTCCCATGTATCTCTTTTCTCAAGCTAATGAAGCCCTAGATTTACAAGGCCTTTTATCATTCAATAAATCCATATCCAAAGACCTATGAATGCTTTGTTTTCCTATAATAACAAAAGCCATCACTACAATTGGTCTAGCATAGCCTATGACTCACTTAACAATGTTGTTTCCATCACATTTGTCAACAAGAAGTTGGAAGGAGTCATTTCCCTTGCCATTGCAAATATATCAAATTTAAATTCACCTGACTTGGATACCAATGCCTTTCATGGGACCATCTCGTATAGGAGTGAATTTGCACCCCTTTGTGTAAATTCCCCTTTTGCATACCCTCACCTTAGAAAATCAAACTTGAAGGCGAAATTCCACATCACCCACCTGCTTTCCATCCACTTGGCGTTTGTCCTATGTGTCGATGGGGGAATATTTGATGGGGACGCGAGCACTACGCGCAGACATTTGCGTGACATGTGGTCATCCCTGACAGATTCCTACCTCTAGTGTTTGCAGGGATGTTATGCTTTCCATTGGGCATCAAGCGTAATGCCTCTGTGTTGACCAACCAACCCGAAAACAAATCTTTCCCTCCCTATTCCACTTAAAATGCCTATCTTTCACTATCACTTCATCTCTTTAGCAATCTACTTCATCTTCTTCACAATTCTAACAACTTCACTTGATTTCTTGGGCATTTTCACAACTCCATTGAGCATTATAGTATCTTGTTACTCCATCCACTTCATTTCGTATGTGTTGTACTACCATAGAAGCTGCAAGTTTGGAGTCTTGCAAGACCTCCCTTCATCACTACTGCGGCTATGTCGACTTTGCCAAGATCATTGTCTTGCATTCTCCTTTCATTGGCCTTGAGTGCCTTTGGGTGGAGGTGGTATTGCTTCACTTTCCTTTCTTGTTGTGGTTTGATAGAGTAGCATTGTATCTTTTGTATTGTTCAGTACTTTCCTTCTTTCCTTTATCACATTTTCTACTTCATGGCTTTCCTAGCTGTTCATGGAGGTGGAAACACCAAAGCGGGGGTTTGACTAAGGAAAACCCCTATACAGCCCAACATTTTTCCCTCACATGACTGTGTATAGGTGAACATGTGCATGGAGCTCACTGGCGAACTGGAGCCTCAGTGAGTTGGTTTTCATCACCCTTACTTTTATCTACCTTCTTCATCATTTATATAGTTTTTTTTGTATTTCATTAAAATTAGTTAGCTAGATAGTTAGTAGGTTTTCTTGTTTATCGTATTGTATTTCATGCTTTCTAGTCGTACGGATGCCAGTATACTAGAGAGATGCTAGTGCGTCACACCATCATCCTAGACCTGTACTGTCGTCCTTGGGCAGAGAGATGTATGAGGTGCAGTTTGGACTCTAGAAACCAACTCGTTTAGCCTCATTCAGGTTTTTGGATCTGTAGAGTGACAGAAGCACTTGAGAGTGCTCTTCATTCTCGATTCTCCTCCCAGACACCCGCTAGCTTGAGGTAAGCTAGGGAAGCCCTCCACTCTCGACTCTCCATGACCTGTAGCCTTGGTGTGGTTGGCCCCCCTACCTTACATTTTGGTGAACCTAACGTGAACCATTTTAGTGTCATTTAACAGTGCTAAAGGGTCCTTTCCTCGTATCCTACGAGCATTATAGTTGTGAGTGTTGTGAGGTGTTTCACCTTACAACTCAACCTACGACCCCTAGTGGCGTAGTTGGAAGGTTCCATAAGCATCGTAAAATGAAACCTTAATTGGGTCAGTATCCAATTACGAAACCTTTGGGGGCTCTATAAAAGTCTCGTCTAGTGTATGTGATGAATTATAATAGAGAGCCATCTCCTTTATACATCCCCGTGCAAATCAACATAAACAATGTAACAGGTGTTCTTGTTGACCTAACGTTTCAAGTGAATGTGATTACTGAGGAGATTATGTTGATCAATCTCCTACATAAAGATGGTTATGACACATCTGAGAGTACCATCCATACACATAACGAACTTTTCGTACCTCCCCTTGGCAGCATCACCTTGTCGGTCCTTGTTGGACCTATGTCAGTAAACTTGCTCTTTGACATAATCCCGAGATCCGAACTCTTCAGAGTGAAACTGGGTATCCCCTGGTTAGTCTCCATGAATGCAGTTCCCTTGGTCATGCATAAGTGTTTGAAATTCATCCATAAGGGTTCAATGCATGTAATCATGACACCGACTATAAACCATTGGTTGCGAGTGGTAGCTATTCTTTGGACCACTTTTGGCTTACATCCGTTGGTCCGCTTCCTCCTAGGATGAACCTCTTCTACCGAACCTATGAGAAGTACAAGAAGGCGAGCTTAACGCCTAAAGTGAGGTACCCTCCATCTCCCTATGTTGTCTCGTATAAGGCCTACTTGGAAGCTGACATGGATGCCACTTTGGCTCAGAGAAGGGAGGAAGAGAAGCATGCTTGAGGTTCTTCCTCCTCTTATGTTGTCCCACCTATCGCCTCCTTTCGCCTTGTTGCAACTTCATCGGATTCCAATCCTAAGTGTTTGATAGAGGATCCTATGGTGCCCGCTTGGTGAAACCCCAAGCGTTTAGCATTCGAGCTTCTCGTTCTACCCATAGTGCCTAGGCCCATTCAGTACGATAAGGGGAAGGTTCCCCATGGGGATTCCTTTATGTCTCGGCCTCTATGGCCTCCTACCACTCTTGTTCCCAAGATAGTGAATGGGAAGATGCATGTTGTTGAGGCGTTAGAGTTGACTCCTATTTTTCTAACCTCCTGTTAGTCTCTCCCTCCTGCTCCCATCTAGGAGTCCCTCCCTTCGCCAAAAACAGCTGTGATGGACACTTAGATGGCCGAGTAGGAGTCTTCTGTCCCATCTTAGCTTTTGGCCTCTAGCTCCTGAAGTTGTAGAAACTGTCTTATGCATGAGTGCAAGCATTGGTGAAAGGATTTGGTGATTGAGCAAGCCACTTTACAGAGGAGGGAAGGGGAGTTGACTACCCTTATTTCAAGGTCTGCTATTGTGTCCTCCTCTCCCATCCCCTTTGTTTCAATTCAATTAGCCTCAGTATTGCTTTTGACTCTTGTTGTGAGCATAAAAACCCCCGACCCTAAAAAATGTGCAAGTGTTTATTGCTTCTTCACTTGAGCCCCCTCTCTTGATGTCCCTTCCAAAGATCCCACCGTTCTCTAAGCCTGTGGACATGGAAAACACCTCGGTGGTGTCCATTGTGGTTTTCTCCTTTTCCTTCACATCTTTTGCCTCATCTGTGGGAAACTTGCATCCTCTGATGAAGCAGAAGATGGAGTTGGCCCCTCCAACAATGGATGGCGTAAGAGGATTCCACCTTAATTAGAGGGTGGTCCTGCATTAGCATGTGTCGTCCTAGTGGTCTGAAGGAAGTTCTAGTATCCTTAGAGTTTGTCATTTCTCCTAAGGTTAGTGAGCCTAGCAATGAATCTCGGGCGTTGCCTCCGTCATCCGTTGAGGTAACACATGACACTCCTATGAAGTGCATGTTTAACTCTTTGGATGAGGTTCCGACCCTGTCAACGATCTTCATGAATTCGTTGACCTTTTCTCCAATAAGAACTGAGCAGAGAAGACCTCGCTGGGCCTTCTTCCTTAGCCCTTGTTGTGGGAGGGTCAGAGGGTTCCCACATTGACATTCTCCCCTTGTAGGCTTGTCTGTCTTCCCCATATAATGATCTAGATTGGGAGGCCGATGAATTCTTGGTTGATGATTGTTAGGGGGGCACCTCTTTTTTATCTATAGTGTAAAGTGTGTGTGTGTGTGTTCCCTCATGCTTGTGTTATGTGTTCCTAGATGACCCTTGTCACCCTCGTAGGTGCTTGGATACAGGAGTGATTATGT